>VYZX01014691.1:253611-360245 GCA_013401335.1 Brachypteracias leptosomus
CGGCAGAAGCCGTATCCTCTTAATCCTTGGCATGATACACAAGCAATGTAGTTACAGGGTTTGATGATTGGTTGCAGAGTTTGGGTTTGGGGGGATGGTTGAAAGATTTGATTCTTTTTTGTATTAGTAACTGTTGTAGTTTTTGTATTATTATGTTGTGTATGAAAGTTTCTGATTGCCATTTTGTCCCATGCTGTTAAACAAGTCTGGATTGCTCAAAAAGAAGAAGGGGGATTTGTGGAGCAGTATCTCCATGAGAATGGACATGTGAGCAATCTCGACTCTGTGGCACCAGCAAGGTCACCCAAGGACGGCCACGTGCAGCACATGCAGCGGCAGTGATGCAGCAAGAAAAAGGAGGCAGAAGACGGAACTAAGGGCTGCGCGTGGACAACAGTGCCTGGCCAATCAGGAGATGTTGCTTAGCGCGTGGCAGAGTTTGTTGTACCAATCAGAGTTGTGCTTCCGGCGCATGGTCAGTGCTGGTGGGTATATAACGAGCGAGCTTTGGGCGAATAAACAGCAATGCTTTGGATTACATTAGTCCATGTACGTGTTGTCCATTGATCTCCCGCACACTGTTGCTGAGACCAGGGCAGGGAGAACCTCCTGAAGCACCTGTGGGTGCCTGTGCAGGGGGACTACAAGCAGGGAACCTGCACTGACCCCTTTGAAGCTGCTCCCACATCAGCTGGCAAAGAGATCAAAAAGCTGCCACCAACCCCTGCTGATGTCTTGGCAATACCCTCTCTGCAGGGCAGAAAAGCTGATTTTGAGTTATCACTGGCTCATTAGCAGAGAAGCACCCTGGCAGGTCTCAAGCTCTTTCCCATGCTCACTCAGGAAAGGCTGGGTCATGCAGCAGGGTGGGATGTTGGGCTGACCCATTTCCACTGCCCTCCGCTCCTGGTGGTGGTTCCACTTCCCCACAGTCTTCCCAGGCAGCATGCTGTGGCTGGTTCTTGATCCACTTGGTCCTCTGAAATCCTACAGCCTGTTCTGTAGGACTGCCACATATCTGGGATCATGCCCCATCTATTTGTACAGTTGACTGGATATATCTGGATATGAGACTTCTCTTTTGCTGAACTGGGTGAAAATTTTGAGGTAATTTTCATAATCTGCCCAGATAAGACTAAGCCAAATTCCCTTCTTTCAGTAGCTCCTCCACCTATGAAATCTTGAAAATCTAATACACACACCCTCTATTCGCCCAAGTTGTGGGTAAAATTGCTGATGGATCCCCGGTCCCAGTAAGACTCCTCTGAAACTGAGACTGATCCATCTGCTCCTTTGGGCAGTGACTCACTGACAGCTGTTGATCTTCACAATAGACTTATACTCACCCTCAGCTTTTTCTGGGTATTATCCACGTAGCTTACTAACAAAAATCTCATGTAAAATGATATCAAAACCATCATTACATATTATTAGTGTATGACAAATCTACAGTGGCTATTACTTGTACACTTGTTATCTTTGAAACACTGCTTGTTTGTTTCAGTACTTATTTTGGGAATCAGAAGTAAGCTGAATGATGTGCATTTACCAGAGCCTCCTTCTGCCTCTCTCGCTAAGGTGAGAGACACAATTTCCTGGTATGGAATTTCTTGGTTCCTCACTTCTGTTCTGAAATTGCACAGCCAGTTCTTGGAGTATCCCCAAAGAGCATCCAACTTTCAAATTTCATCAGGCTCCAACAATTTCAAAACATTTTATGTATGGCTGTACTTTCTAACATCTTCAACTTTCATGTTCTTTCCTTTTAGCCTGAATTTGTACTATTTCCCTTCTGTTATGTTAGCTGTTTGATCACTGCTGATGCCCTTACTGAAAACTGAGTAAAAAAAGGCATTCTGCAGTTCAGCCTCCTCGGTATCACTTGCCATTAGCTTTCCTTTTGCAGTGAGTAGCGGACCAATGTGTCCTCTGATATTTCTCTTTCCACTAATGTCTCCATAGACTGTGGGTTTTGTTATTCTTTATTTCTTTTTCACTTGAATTTGATTTTCTCCCCTCCAGCTCATGCTGTCCTTTGATATTCATCCTTACTCACTTGACCCCATGCCCATTTACTCTGTACTTCTTTCTTATATGAGTTCACTGAAGAGATGGAATTTTTCCAAACTGGTCTCCCGCTGCAATTTCCAGCCTGCCTACATTCTGGTAGGCTTTTCACTTGTATCATAGCATCATTTTCTACAAGGAACTCACAGTTCTCCTAAACCATTTCTTCTTTTAAACTATCTTCCCACAAACTATTATCTATTAAGTTTCTTTGACTACTGAAATGTTTCTCAAAGCAAATTGACTTAATTCTGTTTTGTTTTATTCTCCCTCTTTCTTTGTCTAAGTGCCGTTAGGCTTAATAATCTGTCCCTTAGTAGTTAACATCAGCCAATCAGCTGCACACTGATGATGCTTTACAAGTTCTAGAAGGGATGCAACAACATAATAAAAGCAGCCATGAAAACAGACATATTAATTTGTATCATGAAAAGGAAACCTTAAAGATTTCAAAAGGACCTGCACTGGTAACTGACCTCCCACATCTACCTTGACACTATGTGGTGCTTCATAACACACTTTCTCTTCTTCACATTCCTCTGACACAGCAAGAGGTAAATTAAAACTTAACCTACATTTAGGTAATTAATGGTAACAACTGCAGCTTTAGTTTATACTGACATTAAGGGGGAAAAAAAGAGCAGTATCTCTAGATTATCTCCAAGAGCTGTGCCTCCGATCAGTGATGTAGAATGGCTTTAGTAATCCAACTCAACTGTGGTTTGCTATTCAAAGCAGGGGAGTGAAACCCCCCCATGGAGCAATCCCCACCTCCACCCTGGCAGTGGGTAAGCTGTTCACTGGTGGCACAGGACACACAAAGCCCCGCATGTCACCTGTGGTAAGGCTGCACTCTCTTCATCAGAACAGCGATGAAGAGGTTGCCCAGAGAGGCAGTTTAAGCACCATCCATGGAGATCATCGAGATTCAGGTATATGAAAGGATGACAGGCTTGATCATGTCTTGTCCTATTTGTTCTTGAGGTTAAGCTGGTCTCCTCAAGAAGCCCTTTCCAGCATGCCTGCAAAGCTTCTGAGCCAGTTTCCCACCCTTCCTGAGCCAGCAGAAGTCTGAGATTCAAGCAGAGAGAGAGTTTAGCAGCTGCCTCCTTCTTGAAACACTATTAGCTACTAGAGACGTTTGTCCTTGGGGATAATTTCTGCTTCCAAAATTGGTGTGATGCTGCGGTTCTTCTTTCTTCTCCTCCCTGCACAGCCTTGCTTGTTTAAGCCCCTCTTTGAAATTTATTTTCCACTGATCAGGTGTGATTTTGTGGCTGAGGTTTCTAAATGTCAGGTCAGTGTTGGAGGAAACTTTTCTGAGAAGCTGCCTTAGACATGGTCTGAGCTGCCACAGAGCAGGACTTAGCAGAAAGGTGATATATGCAGGTAAGGTGGGCCCAGAAGGTGCAGGATGTACCTGGTGATTGAGAAACATCTTTGGGAGGTCAGGTACAGTTAAGGCAAAGACAAGCTCTCAAAAGCTCCTCCCTTGCTGTTGGCAGGGCACAGGGGATCCTTGAGCCCCCAAGAAAACCTCACAGACTGGCATAGTACTCTCTCAGTCCCTTCCTTCTTCATGTCTTTCCTCTCCTGCCACTCTCCCTCTCCCCAGGAAATGCTCTGTCCTTGGCAGGCTGTGAAAGCGAGTGTGTGTCCCAGGCTTTCTGAAAGCAAGGCAAAGCCCAGACCTTCTCCTTTCCTTACCTTCATAATCACTGTTCAAAGACATTCTTCAACATTGTGGACAATTTATACCTAGCCCTTTCCCAGTTAAATCAGTTCCCATTTCCAATGGCATCAGAACAATGCAGAGACAGAAATGTTGCTAGGAAGATCTCTGTCATTAGCTCACTAAATATTAAATGGCATCAAAGCACTGCAGATAAAATTATTTCAAGGACTAATTACTATACTAACCCTTCTGGCTTTAGTTCTAGACCTGAAATATTGCAGCGTTAATAAGATAGGATTCATAGTACATGAGACACATGAGAGAAGATTCAATTTGTAATGATAATTTGAAACATTTTAATAAGATTTCACTAGCAATATGAAGATTGGCAGTTTAATAATTCGTGGAAACTAAGAAGTAAAGCTCAGGAAACATACACAAAGCCTTCCTAAAACACCCAGAAGACAGTGCAGAATAAGCCATCTATCTGGCAAATTCCTGATCTCCCTTTTCAGAGTAAGACCTACTCCAACTCCAGCACTGTGGCTCTCACTTGAAAAAGCTCCATGCCTGAAGTTGACAGGGGAGAAGAATTTTAGGCTTAAACTCTCCAAAGGTTGCCTACCAAAATACTCAGTGTTCTACCATTTTTCCAGCAGGCATTTTTAAGTCGGTGTTTGAAGGAGGTGCTTGGATGCTGGACTGAAAACCTCACAGGAGATGGGAAGTAATTCTCAATAAGGACATCCTCAGTTCAACAGAGAAGAGCAGCAGAAATCACATTAACAACTTGATCTTGCAAGACAGGTGTCTTGAAAAGCCTTTAGCTTAAGGAGAAGCTTTAAAAATTGCATGTAAGGAATAAGCTGGGCCTGGCCATAAATTCCTATCCTCCACAAGAGTCTTGTGTGCCACCAAGCTCGTGCTGGTACTGCAACCTGCTCGCAGGGTGCCCTTACTCTCAAGAGGAATCCATCTCTGCCCCCTGTCACTTTGCAGATGCAAAGAGGGATGAGGATTTCTCCATTTAGCCAAGTCAGGACTCCTGACTGCTGCCTAGCAAAGAGATGAGAGCACCAGCTTTGCCCTGATCAGCCAGTTGCTCAAGCTAGGCAGCTGGGGACAGTGGTACTCCAGGGATCAACAGTGGTGGAAACAAAAAAACCCACAGAATCACAGAATGTTAGGGGTTGGAAGGGACCTCTAGATATTATCTAGCCCAACCCCCCTGCCAAAGCAGGTTCATCTAGGTAAAGTCACACAGGAACACATCCAGATGAGTCTTGAAAGTCTCAAGAGAAGAAGACTCCACAATCTCTCTGGGCAGCCTGTTCCAGTGCTCTGACACCTTCACAGCAAAGAAGTTTCTCCTCATGTTGAGGTGGAACTTCCTGTGATCCAGTTTGTGTCCTTTTCCCCATGTCCTATCACTAGGCACCATTGAAAAGAGACTGATTTTTCCATCTTCCTGACACCCACCATTCAGATATTTATGAACATTGACCAGATCCCCTCTCAGCCTTCTCTTCTCCAGGCTAAACAGCCCCAGGGATCTTAGTCTTTCCTCATTCGAGAGACGTTCCAGTCCCTTAATCATCCTCGCAGCCCTCCATTGGACTCACTCCAGTAGTTCCCTGTTGCCCTTGAACTGGAGAGCCCAGAACTGGACACAATATTAGAGATGAGACCTTACCAGGGCAGAATAGAGGGGAAGGAGAACCTCCCTTGACGTGCTGGTCACAGTCTTCTTAATGTGGCCCAAGACACCATTGACCTTTTTCGCCACACGGGCACATTGTTGTCTCATGGTGAACTTGTTGTCCACCAGAACTCCCTGGTCCTTCTCTGCAGAGCTATTTTCCAGCTGGTCAATCCCTAATCTCTACTGGTGAGCAATATAAGCATAACAACATAAACATGGTCATAGGCACGGACAGTCACTTGATTCTAGTAAAATCATCTTTTCTGATGTCATTCTACATGTTTGTTCATGGTCTAATGAGAGGCAGCAAGAAAGAGTGCAACCCTATTTTGTGCCATACGTACCAATAAAGAGCATAGAAGCTTTTTGAATTGCATTAAAAGATGCCAATGAAAAAGTCTGGATCTATCACAGGTGCAGCAAAAGCACATGGCATTGCCTTTGCTGGTATAAAAGGATGTTATTTTGTCAGAGTGTGCTGGTTTTGGCTGGGATTGAGTTGATTTTCTTCATAGCATCTAGTATGGGGCTATGATTTGAATTTGTGCTAAAACCAATGTTGATAACACAGGGGTGTTTTAGTTATTGCTGAGCAGGGCTCACACAGAGTCAAGGCCTTTCATGCTCCTCACACCACCCCACCAGCAAGTAGGCTGGGGGTACACAAGAAGTTGGGACAGCTGACCTAACTGACCAAAGGGATATTCCATACCATATGATGTCATGCATAGCATATAAAGCTGGGTGAAAAGAAGGAAGGAGCAGGGGAATACCTGCAGTTACAGTGTTTGTCTTCCCAAACAACAATTACACGATGGAGTAATTCTTTGTCTTGTTTTCATAGAATTATCAGGGTTGGAAGAGACTTTAAAGATCATCTAGTTCCAAACCCCCTGCCATGGGCAGGGATAACTCCTACTAGATCAGGTTGCTCAGAGCCCAATCCAGCCTGGCCTTAAAAATTTCCAGGGATGGGGCTTCCACCACCTCTCTGGACAACCTGTTCCAGTGTCTCACCACCCTCATGGTGAAGAACTTCTTTCTAACATCTAATCTGAACCTACCCACCTCTAGTTTTGACTCTAGTTTTACTTGTGCACAAGGTTTTTGCTTTGTCTATTAAACTACCCTTACCCCACTTTTCTGTTTCTCTCTCCCATCTCACCAGTTGGCTGGGGGGCTGAGTGAGTGGCTGTGGTGCTTAGCTACTAGCTGGGGTTAAACCTATGGGAAAACAATACTGTGTGAGGGAGATTGTAGTTCAGTTGGTGATATGATACAGGCTTTAGGAAAGAAAAGAAAAAAAAATCTCTGAAAAAAACAATTGTTATTGAATTGAGAAGTTATGCAATAAGGTTGAAAAGAAGATATGCTACGTGCTGCTCATCTGGTTCCAGTGGGTTTGGTAAATTTGCTGGAGGGGAGAAGTTTTCATATCTTTGTTTCGACACTTTTTAAAAGTAGCTAACAAAATCATAGCCATGCTGAAATGTATATACCATCTTCCAGTTCTGGCTTTTCAAACTAAACAACACGAGAGACACACGGCTTAATTTGTGCAATGCAGTCTATGTAAAGATATCTTTTGGTAGGCAGAAGTTAGAAAATAACCTTACCTAAGAAACTGTACTTTCTGATTAGATTTTCAGATATTGTTGATGTTAATTAAGAGCCTATTCTGGGCAGATGGAAGACAAGGAACATCAAAAAGCCTGCTCCATTTGTGAGAAGCAGGAAGAAAGCTGCTTCAGGCTGAGCTGGGGTTTGCTGGTGTTGCTCATGCTCAGTACACATTTGCAGCCCATCAATTATGCAAACAAATTAAGAGCTTTGTGTCTGCAGTCAGCAATAGCTCAGTAGTGGGTGCGTGACAGGCCACCATCTCCTGCAGATGCCCAAACACGTCCCTTGTGCTGGAGAATGGATGGAAAGCCCACAGGTACCCCACGGTGGGCTGCTGGGACTTGGTATTCACACCAAAGCTCTTGCAAAGGATGGGACTGTGATTTCATTTGTAAGCCTAATCAGATAGTAAAATAAAACCAGAGAATCAGCATAATTAATTCAAATCTATGTCTGGCATACAGGTTCTCTGTATGAGCCATCTTTCAAGTCAGCATAAATTGAAGGTTAAGCTGGCCTGCCCTGTTGTAATCAAAGCAACCCATGGGCGGCTTAATTTTAATTACAGCTCCTGGGGACCATTTAGGTGCTACTCTGGATGCTGCCTAGGCTTCATAATGAAGATTATTAAAGTTGTCAGTCACAGATCATGAAAGTTCATAAGCACAGAAAGAATTGATTGATATCGGTTTGTCTTTAACCAGAGCATAAGGAGGATTAAATAACAAGCAAAGTAAATGACCATCTTGGATCTGTAAAGCACTTTTTACTTCTGCCTGAAAGTTGCTTCATAAATGCAAGTGATTATTCCTGATTTGGCTGAATGAAGAGGAAGAATGCTTGAAAATGAAGCACTAAAAATATTACATTTCAGATGTGGAGGTTAAATGACAAGAGAAAGCTTCCTTCTCTCGCCTTGTCCCGGAATCCCAGCTCAGGGACAGCAAGTAGCCTTCTGGGTAACTGCAGGGGCTACCATGGACATATGAGGACTATCCTCCTCCTCACAGCCTTGGCTTCACTCTTGGACACCTAAAAGTTAGACATTTCTCATGAGCTAGTCAGTGAAGTTATCCCTGTTATTACTGAGAAAGATGGGAGAGCAGCTCAGCCTACCTATGTATTGACTGTTCAGCCACCTCAGCATGGGGCAGCTGGTCCTCAGGTGGGATGAAGGAGGGACTTAGACAGTAGATTAGGAAGATGCCTAATTTGTAGATATCTAAACTTGCTGAGATGAGCTCTGTCCTATGTTTCAAGCTACCCACAAGCCAGCACAGAAATTCCTTTTTGGGGATGGGAGTGGGGTTGACCCCACAGCAGTGGGGCAAGGGAGCCATTGCATCCCTTCCCCCTACCCATGCCCAGCCCTGTAGAGCTGAATTGGGACTTTTTTTTCCCCCAAACTCCTCAAAGCTTGGCCAAACAAAAACCCAAGACTGTTGCATTTTTGCTGGAGGGAAACATTTCCATATGAGCAAGGGCTGTAGCACACAACAGAGGGCTGCAGGATCTGTCCCTCTGTGTAGTCTAAAATCAATTATTAATGGCAAATAGGAATCTGATAATGCACAAGATATGCAATATATATTAATAGCTGTACACACATGAGATGGAAAACGGATAATGTCTGTAATTCTTTTTAAAAATGATTTCCTGGTACTCTTGTTTGACATTTCCATGGTTTTGCACAGCCCTCCAAAGGGAGGAGGTTGTTTATTCTCTGTGCTTGAAGGAAAGGAGAGGAACATTTTTCTGATACTTTCTGCTCACTGAGTTTCCTCATGAGTTTCAGACACTCAATAATTTCAGGTTAATAGGAAGCGATAACTCAGAGCCCAAGTCATTCCTCTTGCAAATGTTAATGTTAATCTATAAATAAAACATGCATTGTAAAGAAACAACTCCTGCATGGCAGGGGGTAGCAGTCAGCCCGCACTTAAATCTTCAAAGCTGGAATTTGGTGCAGCATCAAATCCTTTGGGCTGATCAGCACAGTAAATGTGTCACATCCTGGCTGTCCCCATGTCAGTGTGGGGAGAGGGCTCCACTACCCCACATCCAAGTGCCATCAAGGGAGAGGGAGAGATGCCATCCTTCCTCACTGGCTTTCTGGGTGTTCATCACCCCCATGGTACCTGGAAACTGCTGAGGGTGGAGGAGGGTGGCTGATGGACTTCTTATGGCCAGGGATCATCCAGGCTTTTGCAGACCATCCCAGGCTTCGAGTCCAGAGCCAGAGGAGCAGCTCACAGTGTTTAATGCCCTGACCCCCTGTCCAAGCAGGAGGTACCACTACTGCAGTTGTTCACCACAGCCCTGCAGCTGAGTGCTGGCTGGCTCCAACCCCATGGGCATAACTCTGTGCCATCATCCAATGCTTCCCACTGCCTGGCTGCCAAGGTAGGCAGAGGAGGCAGAGGGAGATAACCAAAGCTGTTTTCCTCCACCTTCCTGGGGTCTTATTTCAGTGCCTGGTGTGCTGTTGGCTGCTCTAGTGGGGAGGATGGGTGCTGGCAGTGGGTGAAGCCAGGGATGATGCTATCAGAAGAGAGGAATTGGGATTTTCAGACCCATTTTTCCCAGTGCTGAGCAGCATTCAGACACCCAGCCACCAACTTGCAAAGTGGTTCACAGTAGGCATTTTACCTTTTCAGGTTGCCTTTAAAAGATTTACTGAAAGTAAGAAAATGTACGTAGCAAAATGTAAGGCACATGATAAATTGATGAGAACCAGTTCTGAGAAAGAGCTAAGTGATAAATGTTTAAGCAATACATGGGTATTACTAAATGAAGCTTTCTTCTTTTTTTTTATCACAAAACAGAAATTTGCACTACTGCCTTTTCCCTACTGGCCACAGAAATGCTGGGGGATGAAATAAGCAGTTTCAGCTCCAAAACCAGACCCTAGCTTACATGTGCTGCTATTGAGGAGAAAATAGCATCCAAGACCTTTAGCTGCTCAGGACATGAATCACCCTTATATAAGCATTGTCACTGGTACAGAGAGGCTAAGAGGATCAGGCTTTGGACCTAAGCATTACATTGCAGATGGGTATTGTCCCATTAATAAAATTTTTGGAGCAATTGTGACACATGGCCTTGCACAAACCGTGGGGATGTTTTGGGGCTTTTTTGAGGATTGAAACAGCCCCTTGGAAGGAGTTTCCATGAGGGAGATGGAGAAGGCTGCAGAGCATGTGCAGGGTTGAAGAGGTGTCTTACGAAGGTTTCCCACTCAAAAGGTTTTCTTGTCCCAAGGCTTTCTCTCACTGGCTTCAAGAGATTGCTCACAGAGAGGAACGGCTGCCAGTCAGGGGAATGGAGAGGGACATGGAAAACTTCCCAGTGAAGCAGCAATCAAGCATCTAAAGGGAAATTATTATCTTCATGCAAGACTGCTTTTCTCCTTGCTCGTTTTATTGCTTTATGGAAACATCTGTCAGGCAATAATCTTTGATTTTCATGTTTTCACTGTTGCAGAAGGAAAGTAGAGCTTTATGACACTGAGACCTAGTCTCTGCTCTCGTAATCTTTTTGCTTAATGTTTAAGCTGCTTGGGGCAGGACTGCCTTCCATTGTGTCTGCAGAGTGCCTTCCCAGCAGGAACCCATTCTATGCCTCAGCTGCTAGAAGCTATCATAATGAAAATAATTAATAATAAAATGTCATTTCTTTCTTGCCATGACTTACTGTGTAGGTTCACTATTAACCTATCTGAAAGTGCAATAAGAGAACAGCAGCCAGAGACAAGGTAAGCCAAACAGGGTGGACACCTGACTGCTGTCAGGTTTATTTAAGAAGTCCCACCATATCCTTTGTGGGGTGTTATTGAGATTTCACTTTGAAAAGAAAATCATCACCTCTTGCCTCAGTGGTTTGCAAAGGGACCTCCAGTACTAAGATCCATCACTTAAATTAACAGAATTTAATAACAACAGATGTGCAATTTCAGCCCCCTAATGTGTATTAATTAAGGTGGGGCGCATTCAGAGACCTTGATTCCAAAATCATTTGGGCAACAACTCTATGATAAAAGTATGACATGTGGGCCAACCTCTGGAGGTTAGCACCAGCAATGATGTTTCTAAAGCAATTTATATTGCTTGTCTGCTCATCCTGTGGAAATGTTTCTCTTTGTAACACCGCCCCTTCTTACCCACCAGTGCCACAATGTCAGTCACCTGTTGTAAGTCACAGGAGGGCATCAGAGAACCAGCAATAAAGCAAATAACTCTCTGGTGCCCAAAGAGGCTGGACGTGGGGACAAACGTCTGGAGGAACCGTAGCCTAGTACATCTAAATTAAGAAACATGCTTTGACATGGGAGGCTGACTCATTTGTGTGGTGCTGAAGCAGCTTCCATCTCATTTCACCACCTGGGGATAGGTATCATATGATGATTTTGTCACCTCTTGTTGAGGTCTAGAGGAACAGGACAGGTGAGTGCTGGGGTTAGAAAGTCCCAGGCAGAAGCAGAGAGTTGCAGGTAGCATCAGAGCTAGCAGCCACCCCAGGTCTCAATGCACACTTGACTGACCCACATTTTTGAACAATCCCATACTGAATTTTACAGCAAGAAAAGGGCTACCCAGGCCAATCTCTGCTATGGGGCACTTTTATTGTCACCTGCACATATTGCTCTATAACTTGAAGAGGGAAGGCAACATTTTTCTTTCACAGACTTTGCAACTTTGTAGTGTGCATGTCCTACAATAGCTGCTGCTCTCCACCATGACAGTAGCATCCTTCTGAGATGGGCATAGGGACTTTCCTGGTGTAGAGACATGGGAGTGTAGATACAGTGCCCGCTCTGTCACTAACTCTCACTTGCTAATCTAAACACAAACTTGACCATACAGACCCTCAAAAGCCACCAGCTCCTCTTCACAGCACGGGAGATGTGCACTCTCAACAGCTTCAACCACACGTCTTGTGGAGTCCCACAAGAATTCTGTCTAGGCTGGCATTATTCAACATCTTTATCAATAACCTGGAAAGTGGAAAAAAATACCCAAAACACTAGATATGTTCCTATGAAAGTCTGCAGTTAGCCCCAGTCTGGTGAACAGAGATGAGTTGTACAAAGCTCGCTACAACTTCTGACAGCCCAAATTCACTTGGTTAGCTACCATTGCTTATGTTCAGCCTTTGTTCACAGCTTTTGAAAGGCTACTGGAAAATTACAAATATGTTTCCAAGAATAACTAAAAAGAAAAGGTGTATTAATGAGAGCTTAAAGAAGTTCAGGTGTAAAAACTACGTGAGGTTAAGGAGAACACACTTTTCATTTACATAGACTTGAAGACTACTTTCCTTGGCTCCTCTATATTCCCCTTAAGCAAAACCTATCAGAGCAGCTGCTGAAAGTGATGGGAGGGAAAACACTGAGCCGCTGCTCATGGTTGTCATCCCTAGAGTGAAGGAAGATTGGCTTTGGTCAAATTCCTGGAGTAGCCAAGGTACCCTCTGAGGGGACAGCACAGGTGCCTGCTTCCTGGGGAATCATTCGAACAGAGGGTGAAGGGACACAAGAGGAATTTTCCTGAGCTCAACAAAACCAAGGAGCAGAGTGAAAGGGCCAAGGACTAGTGACATTCCTGAAGCAAAGTGATCAGTCACCTCTCTGTCAGTACATTGTTCTTGGCCTCGGCATCAGAAATTTCCTCTGAAAGCATTGCCATGGCCTCAGGGAAGACACCACATGTAAAACTTTAGGTGAAAATAATTAGCCACTGGAAACACATACCTAGGAATACAGTAACACCCCTGTCAGCAGAGATCTCTAAATCAAAAGTGAGTATCTGTCTAGATGATATTTTCTAGTGTAATGAAGGACACAGAGTAGGTACAGGAAAACTGCTGAAACCCCATGGCTGTGTGTGAAGAGCATTACATGTGATAAAGATGGTCCCTTGTGGTCTTGAAGGATGCAATTTCCCTGAGACCAAGTGCTAAAAATGGAGCAGAGCAACATGGATAGTGCTTGAGGAAAGGAATGGACTTCAGTGTCCAACAAGTTCGTAGTGTGTCATTTCTCCTATCTGCTACTCCAGAGTCAGGTCAGCCTTCAGATAAAAAGGGAGCAATGAGGTCTTCTGAACTGCTCAGTCCAAAGACATAGGTGACAGAGCAGCTGAGAAGATGACTTGGAGCTTTCAAGGCTTCTGAGAGGCACAGGAAAGAAACTTCACAGATTAAAATCCTTGAGTGTACAGTAACTACATCTTCAAAACCATTTCAATGAGAAGAACTAATGTCAGAGGACAGAATTCAAAAGTTATTTAAGCATCTGAAGAGCAGTGAGGCTCTTCATGTTACTTTTTTAAAATCCCATTTAGGTCCCTGCACTCTCACAGGTTCCTCAGTACAATTGCTCATGGAGAGCCAAAGCAAGCAAGCCATCAGGCATGGCTGAGCCTGTTGCTAAGGGACACACCCAGTTTGACCCATGTTACCATATGGACTAAGTAGGACTGAAAGTATTTTGGGTATTACAAATCAACTGGACATAACAAGGTAGTATCAGAAAGGGACTTAACTTGAATCATGGCAGAAGGAAAGCCATAATGTGACTCCTAAACACAAGGGATAGTGGACAGCAGCATGCTGATGTATATCTAAGGAAAAACAAAGACAGAACCCAGGGTGAACACACAGCCAGGTCCAGAAGCGTAAACAAGACAACAGTCACAATAAGACCCAAATGTACTCAGCACAAGGGGCAAATTCTTCTACTAGCAATCAAAGCAATTCACTTTACGAAAGGGTGACACTTCTACCATTAAAAAAATAAAAAGCACAAAGACAACAGCAGGACAAAGCTCTTATGAGAAACATTATCTCAAACTTGCAAAGCAATGTTCACCATGAGATTGGTTTGTGACACAGGAAATAAATGAACTAATATTGTGTTTCAAAACAGACACTGGAAATGGGGACAATGTAATCATAGCAAACACATATAAAAACAATTAGTGACAGCCTGATGCTAAGGCAGAGAATTCAGCTTGCTTTATACAGTGGGCACATCATAAGCTCATCTTCCAGAAAGATATTAGCATGTAGGTATAAAAGCCATTATTTTGAGTGGGGTTTTAAATAGCACAAGAATTCTTCTGTGCTCTGGGGTCGAGAACAGCCTACAAATGATGATACATAAATGGATGCATCTTCTGGGTAGAAGGCAAAAGTCATACTTGCAAAATGAATTAAGGTACTTAATGAGCTGAGATACATTAGGGATATAGACTATCACATTGATATTAATCCCATGAAAACACACATCATATGAAATCCCATAGCACTGAGAAATAGAACAAAAAAGCATAGCTGGATGGGAAAGTTAGTTGTTACTGGGCAACTTCTGCTAAACAATATGTTCACCAAAATAAAACCGAATACTTTCCTAAGTGGGAGGTTTAAATGTGAACAGTGCCACAGAAGGACAACCACGTCTGGCTTCACAGTAAAAAATGTAATTTTGACCCTAAGGCAAAGGTTATGCAAAGTGGAGTATCTTCGATTCCATGCTCAGAAGGCAGATGTCTGGGATTGCCCCAGCACTCAGCCCAGCTGCTGCAGCCCCCATCTGTGAGGTCCTAGAGGGAAAGTGGGAGGCAGGCACTGATCTGTTGACTTATACACTGTAAAAAATGTTGGCACATTTCAGGAAAGAATTTTCAGCCTAGAATAATAATTCTGCATAGATGACCAAAAGGTAAAAATAAGTAGACACACAAAAATGTAATTTTTTAGGTGTGACAACAATATTTCACATCATGTAATTCTGGGCTAGGCACCTTACACCGTATTACAGAGCACAGAAATGGAAGCGTATTTCACAGGCTCACCTTGGTCTGGAGGTTTTTAAGAAGAAATCACAGTTCTAAAAAAGTTCTAAGAATTAAAGTTTCAAAAATCAGAAGTTCATTAAGTGCTGGAAACAGAACAGTATGGCATCTTTGCTCACAATGTCAAGCAGCCTTAATCCAAAAGAGCTCTTTGGTTCAGCTGCAAGTTAGTGGCTTGATGGTGATCAGTTACAGAGTAAGAGGAGGATTTTTATGCATTGCTGATACTGAGTGAAATTGTGCCAACTAACAATTAGGTCAACTAACATCACAGTGGTCCCATTTGTACTTAAATTTACAGTATTATTGCATCCAGTTCTCAAATTAATTAAATCCCTCTTCCCTCAACAATGGTGTTTTGGCATTTAAAACCCAGTGATCATACAGGTAACCAAGCAGCACACAATGAACCACTTCAGGTAGTACTCCAGGACAAGGAATGTGGAGCCCACAACTTGAGCGTGACTTATCTCTTAGACACATGTCAAAGGTTCTCAACACATTGCCAAACAGGTTTGCAGAAAAATTAACTCAATGCATAGCTTGATTTAAGGAAAAAGTCCATATGATGAATCATTGTTTTTCGTCATTCTGACTCATGTCTTGTGTCAGGGTCCAGAGAGAAAAGTCTCCCTGGGCTTCATATTGTGTCACAAAAGAAAAGGACCTAATCTTATAAAAGGTACGTTCAGCTGCACCTGATGAGTCTGAGCTCTGCTCTTGGCTGACAGGGAGACCAGAGAGTCACTCACTGTGCTACATTCCACCTTCCTTGCCTGTAACACTGATATCAGCCTTCCTTTGTAAAGCTTTTTGCAATGCATTAACAAGCAAACTATGTACAAGTTCATCATAGATCATCTCAACTGCATTATCTGTGATTCTTCTTCAGCAGCTTTTTGGTGTCTTTTTTTTTCACCATAGTATCACCATCTTGTTCAGCCTTTGAATCTTATTTTTCATCAGAACAGTGCATTTAGGCTTTTCACACTTCTGCATGATGAAATGCTTTGCTAGGCAAACTGTATGTTTGAATTTGCGATTCTGAATGGTGCTCTGTAGTAGGAGATTAGTACTATGAAATCCCTTATTAAAATTAATATCTATATAAATATTTTTTATCAAGATGTTTGAATTAAAATGTGTGAATTGCTGCTCAGAAAAAGAAAACATCAGGTTTTTTTAAGAAATGTCAAAAATATTGCCCTAATATTTCAGTATTGTAGGAAGTCCTCTCATTTTGACACTTTTTTATTCCAAATTAGAACCAAGAAATCAATGCAACAAACATTCCTGGAAGTAATTTTTTCTGTCAGCCAGGATAAAATGTTTTCAATTCATCAGACATAGATCTCTGTCTTTCCCAGTGGACGTCATATTAGATAAAGCGTATTTTGGGATCTCATATTCTTTCTATTCTTTTTGACACTAGCATGTCACAGGTTTACTTCTCTTATGCCCCATTTCAAGCTTTTCCCAACTGCTGAGACGCTGTCGTGGAAGAGAAATAAATCAAGTATATTTCAGGTTAACTGACATGGACAACAAGGGATTTTGTTTTCCAGTAGAATATAACAGGGGAAAAAAATGTATGTGCCATATGTCAGTTTCTGTGAAATACTTTTGTAACCCTTCCTGTATTGTAATATGATTTCTACATTTTCTAATTGCTTAAGATTTTTTTATCTATTAACTTTAACTCTTGGTAGAAACACATCACAGAAACTGAGAGCTGTGGGGTCCTTCTCAGAACCTCACCAGTGCTGTGAAGAGAAAGCTGGTGGAGGCTCCTGCCATGGCTGTGGTGGGTAAGGGCAGGTTGAGCTCCTCAGAGGAGCCCCTCGCCTCTGGCACCAGTGCCAGCCTGCCCCTGTCCCTCTCACCCCCAAGAGTGTGGCATTTTCCACACTCAGTTATCTCCACTGTTTGACATTTTAGTCCCTTCCTCATCTGCCTTGCTATCATGTTAATTAACGGTTAAGGCATTAGCACTACCTACATTTTCATGACAGCCCCAAGGGCTGGAAACAATTAGTTCAATGCAGAACTACTACAAATACCACAAAGCCAAGGCAGAGGCAGACCAGCTTCAAGACAAGAAATAATAATGCCAAGCAAGTTCCAACCTTCCTCGTTTCCTATGGTGTTTACAAATTTGTCTTTATGTGCATTTTTTATTTTCTTTCAAATAATAATCTTCCTGAGGGAACACTACTGATTTAGGTTTCATATTCTGCTTCAATTCATATTCATTTCATATTTTTATATCCTGCTTCATATTCATTTTTGCGAGAACAAGAACTTCAAGTCAGCCTTCTCAGCTTTTCCTTCCGAGGTTTGGCAAACAAAAGATTTTATTTCCAGAAGTGCTGAGTACCCAGTGCTCCAGCTGAAGTCAGCAGAAGATATGAGATGCTTTACAGTTCTGAAAATCACATCATTTATTTACTGACATCTTAATGATTTAAGAGACAATGTTACTTTCATGGTTTTTCTTGACATTAAACAATAGAGTTGCAAAACTCTTTGGAGCCAGTTCTCTTGGCAATTTTCCTCTGTAGTTCTGAAAATGCCCCTAAATGTATTAGCACAAAGAGAGCCTTCCTGAACTGACTGCTCTATGCCCTTTCTTAAAATGCTCTTGCCACCTTCTTCATCTGCAGCACTTGGCTGGGGCCTGGTGTGACACACTAATCTGCTTCTCCTGGTTGTACTCATACCTTGGAGGCCTGGAGGATTCTTGTAAATTGTGGGCAGCCTCCTTATGTCTAAAGATCTGTGAGGAGACAACTTGATTTCCTGCAAGTTTTAGATTCCCAGAGTCATTTCCATCATTCACCCATCCATGGTAGATAAGTAATATCTTAGCCCCCAAAGCTGCACGTTGATAGTAAAATACTTTCTTTTCCACAGGAAAAAAGATCTATTGTTATTTCTCTGCCTCAATTCACATTTACGTGCAGAACTATGCAAGGTCTGTCTCTTGGTTCCTCATCCTTTCTCTGTGACTGAGGCTCTTTCCTTCTGCCTTTGCCTTCCCAGTCTGTCACTAACTTTATCCCCAGCACCTCTCCTGTCTGCTTTTCAAAAGCTGGGACAGAAGCGGTGGCACGGTGTGGGTAAAGGGGACAGAGGTGCTGTGGGTGGACCAAGGCCCCACAACCTCGTCCATCTGTCCTCTTATGCAAGCCAGCTACAGTGGCAGTACAGGTCAGCATCTCAGCTCTGACCTCGTTAATGAACAGGTTTTTCTTCCCTCAGATTCACATCTGAGATAGCATAAGAGAGACTGAGGAAAAAAAAAACCCAAAAAAACAGCTGGAAAAGGTACATGCTGGAAGATAGCCTTTGGGATGCCTGTACCACCTCTGTGGCTAAGGGGCTTGTCACGCACCCAGGGGCTCAGACACCTGTGGGTTTTTTTCATTAGAATAAGAAAATGTCTTACTTCAGGCTGCCACTGAAGACATTTTCTTTCACTGGAAACATGAAAATTGTGGCAGGGGAGAGAGCCACTCTTCCTAGCAGAGAGGCAGAGATTGCTGCGCAGCTGACTCACTGCCTCCTCCTAAATGAGGCGCAGCAGCAGAGACACAGAGAGAAGACTGCTGTGAAAGGGAGGCGTACTGTGCATGATCCTAAAATTGGGAAAATTATTATCTTGTCAATGATGATTAAAAGTCATATCCCAGCAAAAGTTTAGTTGTACTGCGTAATTCTTATCTTGGGAAATGAAAGATAGGGGTGGACCAAACTTCCAAATCTAATTTAAAGCATGAATAAATTTTCTAGACTTCTGTTGCAGTGGAGACTCCTTATGCATGCACTTCAGGCTTTTGTTCCTCCATTGTTTCTTAAGTCTAGATGTATGTCCAGCTACGTGGGATAAAATACAGTTAGATCATTGCTAGTGAGTTGTAGTAGTGTTTAAGACAGCAAGACAAGACAAAACTGGAATGCTTTTGTCTTTGCCCTTGCTGCAATCCCCAATCCCTTCCATTACCATAGATTTCTTTTTCTTAGCACCATCATTACCACCTTGTCCAGATAACAGTAGGAGAACAGGGAAACTGAAGAACCTGAGTGATAGAAAAGAAAGCTTGAGTATCCACAACACCCTGCAGTTTCCCTCCAAAGCCCTTGCTATCTCAGCAGCAGCACAAACGTATTAAACAGAGCAGGCAATGACATACGAATCCGAATTCTCCAGCATGGTGGAAATAAGTAAATGAAAGAAAAGCATCCACAGCAGCTCTTCAAGTCTCTCCAAAGCTCATATAAATCATGATCAAGGTGTTCCATGCCCAAACACAGTAACTGAGATACAGCACCACACCATCAGCCATTATACAGACTAATGACCAATGCCACATCAGCATGTCCTGTGATAGCAGCCACCAGTAACAAAGAAATATATAGACCCTCTAAACCATCACTGGGTTTAAAGACAGATCATGAATCAAATGTGCCTAACTGTTGCTAAAGCACAAAATGAGATAGAAGAGCTTACCGGGGAGAGGTTTGCTGTTTGAATCTTTCCATACCGATTATTGGAACTATGCCTGTCAATATTTCCTAGCTCCCACTGAGACCACTGGCTGCATTTACTCTTTAAAGAAGATCTTTTTCAAAAATAGTTTGTTATTTTAATTCAAAATGTCACTTGCTGATCCTTCCTTCAAGCCCAGAGTGTGCTAGTTTAAGGGAAGCACTGAACCGCCTCAGATGAGAGTGCTGACGTTTGGGTGACGATGCTGCCTTCCTCATCTCACAGCAGTCAGCTGCTCCCCAGGCAGCACTCCCAGCATGCTGCCAAAATGCCTCTGTCCTGCAAATCCCATGGTCGTCTGCTGATTTTTAACCCCCTTAAATGACAACCCATGATGGCCACAAAATCTCTCCCTTCATAGGAGATTAATGGGGTATAGGTGATTAGCAGGGCTATATGCACATTCTTGGGGAAACACACACATGAGGAGAAAGATGGAGAGGTCAGGCTCCAGGTCTCAGTCACACAGCTGAACTGCAGTGGTGAGACTTTCCCCAGGGGAACCACAGGGATAGAAAAAAATACAGCACCTTGGAAGTGGCCAAGCCCACCCTGAGAACCATCAGTTGAGCATCAGTACTTAGGGCAACACCTACACCTGCCCATCTGGCTGCTACAGCATGCAAAAACGGTTTGGATCTGATTCCCCAGTCCTTGCTCTCTTCCTATTCCTAGTTTGCAGAAACAACAGCATCAGCTTATTTTTCCTCATGCTAAGTTTCCTGCTAGCCTGATGAGCATAAGGAGCATGAAAAAATATTTATCTAATGCTGGAATCACAGCTTATGTGCTGGTGGCTGTTCTCATACATTGCAAATTGCTTTACTTGATACAACTGTTTGGGGTTTACTGTTATTGTAGTCACACTGAAGATTTATATCCAGTCTTCTGAAGGCCTAGAACACTTTTGGGTTTATTTATTTTAATAGGATTTGTTAATATTAAAAACATCAGTGCATAACCTAAGGGGAAATGGATCTAACAGCTAAGAAACGATGGTCTGTTTCTGGCTCTGGTCCTGGATATACTTCCAGTTACTGCTTAGCACATTATTAATATACTAATTGTTGTTATCCTCACCATTACTATTTGTGGTCAAGATCCCTCTGCATACTGTGGAATTTAACCACTGTAGGAGCTTCAGAGGAAAAATGAAAACAAGAAGGACATTTTTTTCTGATTCTGGAGGAAGGATGAGGGAAGGCCAGTGCCACCTCGCCCCTGCAAACTTGTAGGATGGCTTTGGACCTTCACAGATACCACAAACCTTCTGCATCCCATGGGATACACCTTCAACCGGGCACTACCTATCTACAACAGCCTTTGCCCCACGACTGTGGGTCATGAGCCCACACAAGAAAAGGAGTAGTAATAGTGTAGGAAAAAAGGTAGTAACTCATTATTCTGCATTAGCCAGTCCTTAGTTGCTGGCAAGAGTCAGTTGCAAGAAATCAGGGAAACATGTAAGCAGAAGTGGCTGCCTGTTCTTCCCCTGCCTTCCTGGTGGGGCTGTGCTGCTGCTGACCCCAGGAGGTACCCAAAGCCACAGAATATTTGCACCCTTCAAAATACTGGGTTTATGTTCCACGTTAGTTGGCCAGAGCACTAGATTGTAATCCTCTAGTTGAATGAAGAATAATTACAGAACACAATACAGCCCATCTTTACTAATGTTTAATAATATAAATATTTCCTCGATGCAGTAAAGCTCTGCTTTATTAAAGCATTCGTTCCTTTCCATTAGGGCATTTGTATGTTTTTATGTGTTTTTCATTTTACCGATTTTACTGTCCATAAAAATGTATAGGATTTGTTCAGCAAATGAATTACTCTGTATTTGTTGCTGACTATTATTTTGTTTACAATATATCAAGAGTGTTCCCTAACGATATTTTCCAAGCAAATTTCTCATTGACAGAACAAGAAAATCTGAAGGATCTGATACTCTCTTGAAAGAAAAAGGAAAATAGAAAGTTAATTTCAACAAAATTATAGCTGTTACACCACCTGCCTTAAGTGGGTATTTCCCAAAGATAGCACTGGGCAACCTGGTGCAATCCAGGCCACCACCTTGACAGCCACAACGTGCCCCGATTTCAGCACAGAGAACTGGGAACCAGAAATGCAAGTAGATCTCACAGTTGTCTTTCACCAATCAATAATGCCTTCCTTTGGTGCCAAAACCTTTACCCTCCAAAGGAAACCAAGGAGCCAGCTGAACACAGTTTCATGTACTCCAATGTTGGTGCAGGTTATTGTGCTCCTCGTCCCGAAGTCCTGTACCTTTGCCACCATAATGAAGGATGGACTATTTTCTGTGTTGTTATTATGGATTTTACACATTAAAACTCTTTCAAAAGCCTCTGTGACAGTGTCCTCCAATACTCCAGAAAGGAAAGCAAACTCCTCAGGAGCAAAAGCCTAAAAAGTTCAACTGTGAGGGGTCTTCAAAGCATTTCACACCTGCCTGACAGATGAACTGACATTAAATTGCCAATTATGACAGTGACTGTGTCCTGCTGGGAAACATACCACTCAGCCCCAGCATCTGAGGCAAACCCCATGTATTTTGCATCCTGAGCTGCTCTTTGTTCTCCCTGAGGGGGAGTCTCTGTGGGAATCTCTCACAAAAAGGGTCGTTTTGCCATGTTATAAAACACCTTTTCACAAAGGGATTTGGGATCTTGTATGTGCATACTGGTTACATCTGCTTCATCAGATCAATGGGTCTGCCATGTAACCAATACAGGGCTTACAGGCAGCTCAGGAGCACATATTATGCCAAGGAGGAGGTGTAGCACCGAGCAACAATGACGGGAGAGAGAAATGAAAACATATTGCACCCTTTGGCTTTGACTCCTGGGTATCTACCCCAAACTTGGGTCTGTCTCCTTGTTTTACCTCAAAATAGCATATAGAAAAGGCTCTAGATGGTATAAAGATCCCTCTTGTGTGAGTTTGCATAAATTTGGTCTATAGGTATCTGTGAACATTCATGAAGAAATAGGAATCAGAAAACAAGAGGCTGAAGAGAAGACAAGGAGGACAAGTCTTAAGAGGTTTCCCAAGGACTGATGGGCTCTAGAGACTGGCAGACTTTCTGAATTCACAAAACCGATGAGCTCAGGATACTCAGCATCCACCAGGTCCACACAGGGCCACCAGCACGTGCTGGCATCACCAGTGGGCTGTGTTCCTTCATCTTCACCCAGGAGGCTGGTGGATGCTTAACGTGGACAAAACCCACAGATTCAGACATACACCTGATGAGGAAGAGGGCCCACAGAGGGGATCCACCAAGAGCTGCCCAGAAGCTGGCAGTGCCTCTGTGTGACTCTCCATTTCAAAGGACATGGCTGGGTTGGTCTCCTGATCTCATTTCCCACTGCTGCCCATGAGGATGTGCATGTGCTGGGTGAAAGCCAGGTAGCACCTCCATAGACAAAGAGGACTCGAAGAAACACTGATTGTGGCCTACATCCACCACCACATAAGGGGATAGGGAATATGCAATAATTTTTATCTTTAAATGTAAAATTCTGGAACTATTTAATTGTTAATGGTATGGCCTACTTGTCCACATAAAGGTAATCACACCGTGCAAAAGGCATATGCTGCCTCAGCAAATGCCTCAACCACAGAAAAATAAATGGATCCACTTCAGCAGGGAAGGAGGAAAGCATATGTTACTCTTCAAATTAAGAAAACATTGTATTATTTATTAAGGTCAAGCTCAAGAATTCTGAGACAGCTGCAGAATAGCTGCTTGTTGTCTGTCAGTGCAAAAATGAATCTTTTTAAATTAATTACAGAGAAAGCAAGTCATTTGTTTAAAAACTCAACATGTTTCTGATAGGCAAAATGTCCTGAAGTGGTTTGAAATCTGTTAGCATTTTCATTTTTGTAATTACATTTTTAAATGACTGGAAAAAAAAAAATCTTTTCAAGAGCTCAGATGGGGAGAGAGGCAAATTTCTGAGAAAACCAGAATCCCCCATGCAGAAAAACCCATAGCAATAGTCTCTCTTGACTCTGTAAAAGCTGATGGCAAGCTGTGCATTCCTGTTTGAACATATCTTGATTAAGTGTTTAGTACAGTGTTTAGTCGTGGGTCAGATACCGCAGGCCGCTCTCTTTGTTGTTCAATATCAGACTTCCATTTTAAATGCATCTTGGCAAACTTCCTTGGGATTGTGGGATATATTTAGGACACAGATTTATTTTGGGAAATGGCCGTTTATGCTTCTGCAGAAATGGGCATCAGTCCTTTGGTATTAAATTCTGACCCTAGGGGTTTGGGATGAAAAAGGTGGGGAAATAACAAATATTTATATAACTCTGAGGTTTAAGGAAGTCTCTTGATAGCATTTTTGCATGAAGGCAAATGTGTTTTTTCACAGGACGATGTACAAGAGGTCCTCAAGTCACACAGATCTGGTAATGTGAACTGCTGTCCAGTGTTTTCAGTAAGGATGAATATCTCTAGTAGCCATGTGAATGACATATTTCCCCTAATACAAACTAAGCATAGGCATGGATTTTTAACCAAGTGGTCAAAATTACTCCAAACAAAGTTTGGTTTGTAAATAGAAGGATGAAGGGAGTAAATCTTATTCAGAACAGAAATAGAGATGAGCAACTGGAGAATGTCTTCTGGATGTGGGGCATGTCCAACTTCAGACCATGTCCAGTGTTGGGCACTGCATACGCAGTGGTGCTGCAGCCCTACCCTGGCACTCCTGGGCCCACAAGATGGTGCTGGGCTCTCTGGGTTCACAGGGAAGCAGAGATGAGCTGGTCTGTGCTGGCTCCGCTGTGCTTCATGACAGGGGACAGCCATGAGGTGCCACCTCAGGAAGGACCACTACTAATAGGGGGAGGGACAGCAAAAGTGCTGCTATTACTCCAGGATTTAACTGTGCCATACCCTTCAGGGAGCAACGTGAGGTGACCAACATGCTGTAGGTTGCTTGTTCTTTTATCTTCTCCCTCAAGGAAAGGAATGCTTCAGTTTAGGTTGTTAGTTTAGCTGGTCAAGTTGTTTATTTTCCATTTGCTTACTGATGGTATTTATTGCTGTTATTTGCATATGTTCTGCGCTTATCCTAAAAGGAGAACAGGTCAAAGAAGCGTGCTCTGAATTTACAACAGCAAGCAGTGTGATCAGCATGGTCTTTTCCTCTTTCCAGCAGCTCATGAAAAATTGTGTTTGGTTCAGTGATAAGCTTTATCCCTCCTGCACAGAGCAGGGTTGTTTAAATGACTGATTTTTTAGGTCAATAGTGGAAACTTAACATTAAAAAACCCAAAAAACTTCAAGACAACTCAAGTTGAAATCTTTCAAAGTTAGCATTGCATTTAGAAAGTTTATTCCAGAGCATCTGGGAAATTTTTTACTGGTTTTGATTTTCCCAAAGAATTTGTGAGAGTATGAAGCAGCTTGGCAGGCGGACAGAGCCCAGCTTTCCTTCCTCCAGCTCCAGCAGTTGCATATCGGGTCTGGGATTGCACCCCTCCATCATGGACCTGGGCGGCTGCTTGTCCACGCACAAAGCTGTCACTCAGCAAAGGAGACAACAATGAATGCTCCTGTAAAACATAAAGATCACATGCAACTCCAAGCACAAGTAAAACTCATTATTAAATATATTTAAATATGCATTTTAAGATGCTATTCAGGCTCCGCTGAGTACCACGCTGGGATTGTCTCCATGGCAGCAGGCTGTCTGGGGAACATGCAGGGCTGATAGTCCCTCCTGGGCAAAAGAAGTTCTACAACAGGAGTTACCTGGACATGTCCCATCCACAGGACCTCTGTGCAGCAAAGTGAGCTCACAGGACACTGTGCTTGGCCTTGGCCATGCTTATTCCTTGTTCCATGCTGACTGTGTTGCAGGAGGTGAAAATCTCTATTCCACCAGGTCAGCTGAAGAAGATTTGGGTGGTTAATGGAGAGGATGCTCCTCCTGTCTGCCCAGGTTTCCACACTGAGGCCACAAGCCAGATCATTGCAGGTAGAGGTTGCTTAGGAAAGAGACTTGTGTGCTGTGTGGCAGATCAGGGAGCTGAGATCCTGGTGTAAACCATGAGCCAGCCAGCCTGGCAACGTAAGTACTCCCAGGCAGGAGAGAGGGAGGCAAGGTGCTGAGCCCACCTTGTCCATGAGCCATGCGCTGAGGCCACAAGGAGTATGGTAGGACCTGACAAAGAGACCTTTACCTTCGGTGCTTGGGTTTTGGTGCAGCAAGGGCATCCCAGTCAGCTATAAGGCATTAAGGAAACATATCTCATTTTGGCAGGATGATTTGTTTGAAATCATTCTTAGATCTCATCCCATTCCCCAGTACACTCACAACCCTTCCCACCTTTCTGTTATTTGAAAAATGAATAAACCTGGTTCTTAGTTTATCATCCGAGTCATCGTCGAAAATATTGAGTCACATGGGGCCCAGGAGAGGTGCCTATGGAAACCATGACTGGTGTATCCACACTGGAAAATGGAGCTTGCACCATGGTCCTGTAGCCAGCTTGTGAAACTGCAGAAAAGGCTGCTCAGTGTTACAGTCTTTCTGAAATGCAGTGCCTACCTCCTCCCCACGGTCAGCATGGCCTGTCATGGTACAAATTATCTAGGTGATCCTGCTCCTGTTCTAGCAGGGGGTTGGACTAGATGATCTTTCAAGGTCCCTTCCAACCCCTAAAGTTCTGTGATTCTGTGAAATAGAAATTACCTTTGTTAAAGATCATGTGATCCTGACAAATCCCTGCTAGCTGTTACTTAACCTTCATTATCTTCTAGGTGTTTACTGATGGTTGGATTACTTCTTCCCATTCTGGGAGGGGAAACTAAACAGACAAGTCTTCAATTCCGCAATTCATTCTGTTCCCAACTGTTTACAGGCTCCTAACCTTACTCATCCTCCTCAGTTTCTAGTGATAAGACTCTAATTGCTCTCAGATTTCCTTCATCTGGGTCTAAAAATTCCCTGTGGAATTTCATTAGCTCCAGAGAATTTGGGGAAAAAAAATTAACTTACAATTTGTTCTCTCAGCTGAATTTTCCTCTTCTAACCTGAATTCATACCTTTTCTCACTGGCTTTCCAAGGAATGCTGAAGTAAAAAAAAACCCAACCCAAAAACCTTCAGTCTTCTCAATATCATTTATAAATAGCTTTTTCTCCCTCTGAGTAGAAGACCAGCTCTTCCTTTTATAATCCTCTCACTATTAATCTAAATTTAGAGTATTTGCTTGTTACCTTTCATGTCCCTTGCTAGCTGTATGACATTTTATGCATGGGCTTTTTAATTTTCTCCTTATATGTTTGTGCTATTCTTGTATGTAGCTCCCTAGACATGTGACCTAATATCTAGCTCTGTATACTTTCAATATGCCATCTATATGTGATCACTAAATGCTCACTATTAAATCACGTTGCCTTTATGATGCTTTCTATTTCTTATCCTTCTTTTTAATAAGCAGATTTTTCTGGTGCACTGATTAGTATGCACATACTCACGCTAAGTCTTTGCTAAAATATTGGCCAAAATAAACTTCATAGTCTGAGCAGAGTAAAAACTGTTTACAGAATGGTAAGTATGCTAACAAGGTCAACAGAGTGGTAAATACAACCATCTGCTGGAAAAGCGAGTAATAGAGAAAAGCTTTCCAAGGTTTGCACAGTGCTTGTACAATAAGGGTGGAATGTGAACATATAGATATGAGGGCAAATCAGGTACAAAGTACAGGATAATTTGAGAGAGAAGTGTAATACATTATTTGTTTTGGTCAATGTGTAAAAAAGGAAGTGGAAAACTTCATACATTTGTATTGAACAAGATGCTGGGTTTTGGGAACAATGACATCCAGATGATGATGTCCAGCAACCCCTTGGTTCTTGATTGCATTGAAGGTTCTGTGGTATTGCAGTAAGATGTGGAGGTACAGAGACAACATCACATTCATTCATGTGAATAATACCCTTCCAGATTTGCAATTAATGTTCATCCTGGTTGCAAATTAAACCTTTGGTGCCTCCTGTCCATTCCTCGCAAGTGCCACCCTAGTACTTCAACAGCTCCAATGACAGCACAGAGTCTCCTCCCATGAGCTTAGTGAGAACAGGCCCACGTGTCCCGGTTTATAAATCCTTCCTTGGCCCACACTTGTTCACACCCACAGAGGAGCATCTCCCTGTCCAGCTGAAGGCACAGAGGAAAATACGAAGGAGGAATAAAGTAACCTTCTTTACCTCTTTCCCTGTAGTTCTAGCTACAAGTTATAGTTGTTAGCTATAACTGTTATATGCATGCATAACAGAACATTTATGTATATATATATTAAAAAAAAAATCTATATGCACCTCTTTTATCTGGCTGTACATTGCCATCATGACACCACAGGTCTTCTTGCACAATGTGCTTGTTGATTTGCACCCATGCTCTGCAAACTCATTCCCCAGGTACAGTACAGGGATACAAGGTGCCCAGACCAGGGCAGGGCTCCACACCTGCATCTGGATTCATATTGGTTATATTCAGTAATTAGCCATGATCACCCAGTTAATGGAGGAATAACTGAATCATTTCATTTGTCTTCATTCATCAGTAGAATAAAAAAAACAGTTGTCTGTACTTCTGATTTGAGCTTAAACATACTTCTGATTTCAGCCACAACACCTAAAATTGGAAAAAATATTTTTTCATTGTTATTTTTCCAGGTAACTGAAATGCATTATTCTTTTACTTTGCTGTAAGCAAATAAAGCTTTAAAATATCCCACTTCTCCTTATCCATTATTATGCCTTGTCACCATTAAATTGCACTCAATAAAAGGGTGTAAAAAGGATAATATTGAGGCTTTCTACTATGCTGAAGTTATTTGACCTTCAGTTCAGCTCAACAGAAAGAAATCTTGGAAGGAAAGCTCATTGAAACTATTAACTGTATTCATTATTCAGCTCGCTTCCATTACTCCCTAAGTGAAGTCCTAAAGTAACAAAAAGAAATGCAGAATAAGAGAACCAAGAAGTTTTGTGTCTGGATTTTTAATGGTGTCCTGTCGTTATGAATCTGCTCATGTAATTAGATGGTGGCTTACACTGGCTCAGTGGGGTTTATGTGTTATGTTTCATTACATTTCTAAGGATTTCCCATGCCATCTAGCAGTAGATACAGATAATAAAAACTCTGCTTTTTTGAAGAATATTTAAAATTATATTCAAATCTTCTTAGAACCTCTCAGAAGTGTAGGAACAAGAATATGGATTCAAAATCTAATTTATTTTTGTGTCTTCTCCCTAAATGGTTATACCTTTTGTTTAAGTTGAGAGTTACAACAAAAACAATATAATTCAGAGATTATAGAAAAAGTTAAAAGAGTTGTAAAGAGGTTTGTCTCAAAAGTTGCAGAATACAGCAGAAAACAAGGCACCAACTTTGTCAACATCTTTGAAACTGTCTAAAATGTTTGAAAAAAAATTATAGGAAGTATGTCATCTACCACATCACATAAAGCTTTTCAGATCAATAGATTAAACTATGATCCTTCTGAACCCCTTACCAGTTGGATATAAACCAATTTATGGCTGCACTTCACTGCATTCACCTGCTAAATTAGCCTGTATCTTCTCCTGGTCCCCAGCTCCTTGGACTGGTTTTTAGACTTTTGCCTCCTACTCGGGAAAGGCCTTTTGTCTCACATATCCTAAACTCAAATGACTGGAACCCAGTCTGACATTGTTCCACATGACTGGAACACAAGAGCATGTCATTTTCTTAGACTCATTCCCTAGGAGTTCAGCTTCTTCAGTCTGGGATACTAACGTCTCAGGCAGAACAGTGTTTAGTGCCTGAAATCTATGGTGTCCTGCTTGCCTCAGAATAAGGGTTCCAGAGGAAGTAGTTCTGCATTTAGTATTAGTCTAATAGTTATAGCAAAACTTATCAAAGTCTCAAGAAGACATTCAGGTAGTTTTTAAGGGAAAATGATGCCAGGTAATTAAATCAAAAGTCAACTAAATTCAATGGAAACAGCACAGCTGTAAGATGGCTTTTGGAAAACCACTTCTACTTCAGCAGCTCACAATCTATTTAATCTGTTTTGTTGCATCCAGTTCTGCCCCCTCACTGATCTCTATTGCGAGAGTCAAGCAGATTGTGTTGTAAAGCTACAGAAAGACAAGGTGTTGCACAGCAGAGAGCACAAAAGATACACACAGTGGTCAGCCTAAACTGAGAACCAGGCAACACAAACTGGCCACAGGACCATTTTTCCAGTCTTTCCAAGGTTGGCCCAACCACAGACATTTGAGAATTTTTAGATTCCTTCTCTTTTTCATGTCCAACATCTATGTTTTTCCTACCACTCCAACAGCCAAACCTGTCATTTTTATTACATGCCTTGTTATTAGTACCAAAATGTCTCCTCCCTAGAGTCACAAGCACACTGTGTTCCTACACCCTCTACCATTGACAAAGAATTGGAGCACAGTTCTACACTTGTTGGTAGAAAGGAAGTGCATTTTTCTACCCTTTCATTTAAAAATATTTCATCTGAAATGAAAATTAAGTTTGGTATTAACATTAATTGCCTAACTGATTTTCCATGGTTTTTGGTACTAGTCTTAGAAGTCAGCATTGTGGCTTAAATATTTGAATCCAGGAAATCTACTGCTTCAGACTTCAAAGTTCAGAGGATTTGCAGTGTCCAGGACTGATGTGAGAAAAGATGGATTTGCAAGATGGAGTCAAATTAAAAATTAAAAAAAAAAAAATTAAAAAAAAAATTCCAAAACAATGAACAAAGCCTGTATTGCATGTTGAGAGATTCTCTAACAAGTTTTAAATCTGGGGACACATTTTATCTTTCTGTATCTTCTCTCCACCCACCCTCCCTGGCCAGCAGAGTCCCTATGGATTATATCAGGCTGTTGAGATTTTGTGTAGATTTGTACCAGTTACATCGATACACAACCATATGTGGACACATTTCCCTTCACTTCATAGAATCATAGAATGGTTTGGGTTGAAAGGGACCTCAAAGATCATCTAGTTCCAATCCCCCTGCCATGGTAGGGACACCTCCCATTAGACCAGGTTTCTCAAGGCCCCATCCAACCTGGCCTTGAACACCTCCAGGGATGGAACATCTGCAACCCCCCTGGGCAACCTGTTCCAGTGTCTCACCACCAAGGGTAAAGAATTTCCTTCTAATTTCCAATCTAAATCTCCCCTCTTCCAGTTTAAAGTGGGAATAACAGCTCTGCAGAGAAGGGTCTAGGGTGAATCAGAAAGCAGCATGAGTCATTTGTGCTGACCCACTGGAGAGAAGGGCAAACACCCTGTGGGGATGGACAGACTTAGCCTGCAAGACATAAGGATTAACCTCTCTGTGGTTCCCCAGTGCTGCTGGTGACTCTGCTGCAGCCTTGCGTTCAGCTGTGAGTAACGTGCCCCCAGGAAGATGGGATGCGGATGAGGACGGAGATGAGAGGCCTGAGGTCCTGTCCTATGAAGGCAAATTGAAAAAATTGGAATTGTGTAGCCTGGAGGAGAGAAACATTAATAACACTGCTCGAGGACAGAAAAGCTGTTGTGAAAAAGAATGCAATAAACTGGATTTTGTGTCGTAAGAATATGTGTACTGCATCAAACCAAAAGCTTGCCTCCCAGGATCACGTCTCTGACAGCACTGAAGTGGACACCTGGGGCAAGGAAACAAGGCAAGAATATGAAAAATACTCTACCTAAACACTCCAACCCCTAGTTGTCTTCAGCTTGGTCCTAACTGGGACCTCCCTGTATGCTGTGAGTAGGACAAGCAGCCACATGTCTTGAAAAGCCAGCAAGCCTCCATTTAAAAATAAATACTACCAAATTCAAAATAACTGACAGCAGAATGACGTGGCACCTTATTCTCTCCTAATGATCTAATTTTCAGCCAGAACGTGACTTGGTCTCTGAATTTAGAGTTGGCACCTCTGCCTGGAGAGAAGGAGCACAGTCACAAATGTAAAGTGGGCTGTTGGATGTTTACACGTTGCCAGCTGTGCCACAATTTGGGGCAGAAACAAAATTAAACTTGCTGCTATTTTGGCAAGAGATAGAAGGAACGAGGCTTAAACAATCTGTTATTGAAAGAAGATACTGCGAAAATAACCACTGAAAAAATATGTGTAAGGTGGGTCTGAGTGGTATGTGCAAAATGTAACAATTTAACACATATTCTTATATAATATGTGTATTATTATAACATGTTTATGTTTTGCATTAAATATTATAACATGCCTGTTGCATCTTAATATAAAAACTACTAGATATTTATACTTTTAACAAATTTAATAAGTGACAGCATCAGTCACTGAGATAGTGTTTCCTAAATAGCTTTGGGAAGTTTTTTAAGTTGCACAGATGAGAAACAGTAGCAAAAAATGCATATATATCTTATTTATATGATATATAGATAGAGAAAGTTAAATGTCAAAGGGAACTACCTGTCCCTGTGATAAATCAAAATTTACACAGAAACTTAAAAGAAAACATTAAAGCAAGGCTTGAATGTTCAGTTCATCTCTCCCCATTATTTCCACCAGTGAGAGCTGGACTATCACTTTTCTGTATGGTCCCAGAGTTACACAGTCATTACTGGAGCTGACATTTGCTCTCACTCCATCCATTTCCTTAAGATTATTAACGTCAAACAAAAAGTTGGTTTTACACAGTTGATCCTTGACCTTCACTCATGTTCCCATGGAGCAGGCTCCTTTTTCAGCAGCTCCAGTCTCTGGTTTCTTCTGTGAGTCATCCAGCAAAGAAACACTTGCATTACTAAAGTTATCCTTTGGATCACACTGCGATGATCATTTCTGTGGCATATTGTTTGCTCCTCTGTGCTTCTAATTATCTCCTGGAATAGCTGTGTCTGAGGTACGGCATTTGATAGCTTGACACTCAAATAATTAAAACATTTTTAGGTTTGGGAAAAAATAGTGAGAAATGACTGAGATGAATTTATTCTTACGGATTTGTAAAATTCACATACTGACTTCTCATTGCTAGGGATCAAACCTGCTCCCTCTTGAACAGCAGGGATGTTGGGGGTTCAGTCCACACATTGTTGATATTGTTTCAACAGGATCACGCATCTGAAATGCACCTGGGATTGAATTATGTGCATGCTTTTTGTTCTAATGATTTATAGAGGTGCCTGAGTAAATAAACACATCTCAATAAGGTGCTTTGTTTCAATGGTTCATTTGGTCTGAGGTTCAGTAGCTTTGGGAGCACAGAAGCAGTTTAGTGAGGCTGAGTTCAACTGAGCTGCTAAAAGCATCAACACTTTCAGATCCCACCCTGAAACACGTCTTGATTTTTTACTTTTTCTGTGCTTAATGATGTAGTCTGAACAGCACTGAAGAGAGACAGGATCAACCTAATGTTGAGCATACTCAGACTGGGCTTTACTTTGTCACCTATATGCAAGCTTATTGTGGAAAATATCCTAAGGTTTTTGAAATCCTTCACTGTCCAGGTTTGAGTCAGAACAGAACTAATTCTCTTCAGTGATTTTACTTTTCAGCTCAGTCTCTTCTAAGTAACTGCACTTTCTAAAGTTAATGGCACATTTTCACAGACAATGTCTGCTTCTAGAAGTGATAACACTCGATGTTTATAGTTGCTAACCAAGGCTTGGGGTGGAGAAAAGCTGTTGCTTATATTTGCTGCTTTGCAGACTAAGGTCACTGCTAAATCTTGTGTACCGTGTTGAGGGGTGCAGAAAGTAAGTGGCTGGTATCCAAGAAGGACTCTGTTCATTCTGCCTTCAATTATGATCCTTGTGTTCCAGAATTCAACTCCTGAATCCGGTTCCCATCTACCACTGAATCCATCCTGAGACTTCCGCAGTGCCTGCCCACAGCATCAGCAGTGACAGTGATGTAATTGCCATCAGCGGGTTGGGTTCATTATTGGTTTTGTATATATTTCATTTTATTTTCATTATTTTCATTGAAGTTGTTTTGGTTTCCATAAATCTCTCTCCCTTATTCCCTTTCTCTTCCCCTTCAGGAAGGGAGAAAGGTTAATAGAGAGTGTCTGTCATTCATGTAGTGGCCAGCCCAGCCCTAACCCTCAACATTCACATAGCACACAGGGTATTTCACTATATGCTACAGTAAACAAGCAGCTTTTAAAATTGGAGGTAAAACAAGTGGTGAACAGAGTCAAACACCACTTTAAACTGCAATGACTGAATTTCCTCCTTATCATCTGGTGGCACAACGTGATGGAATGCACTTAGTTCCCATGTGCTGAGACCACCTTGAGTCTTGCTTTTTTCTAGCCTCATAACAAAAACAGAGCATGCAAACAAGAAATATATCAGTTCTTGTTTAGGAAGACAGCAGAGAGGACTAAATCAAAATGAGGCAAAGGTACCACATCATCGTAAGAGCTAATCATAGAATCGTTTAGGTTAGAAAGGACCTCTAGGATCATCGAGTCCAACCTTTATCCAACACCTCCCTGATCCCTAGACCATGTCTCAAAGTGCCACATCTACTCATTTTTTTAACATCTCCAGGGATGGTGACTCCACCACCTACCTGGGCAGTCTGTTCCAGTGCCCATTCTTTCGTTCCAGTAACCACTCTTTCAGTGAAGAACTTCTTCCTCATCTAAATTCTGTCTAATCTAAATCTCCCCTGTTGCAACTTGAGGCCATTACCTTTTGTTCTGTCATTAGTTAATTGGGAGAAGAGATCAATACCAGCCTTACTACAACCTCCTTTTAGGTAGTTGTAGAGAACAATGAGGTCTCCTCTCAGGCTTCTCTTCTCCAAGCTAAACAGTCCCAGTTCCCTCAGGTGTTCCTCATATTCTTCAGACCTCTCACAAGCTTCATTGTCCTTCTCTGCACCCTCTCCAGCACCTCAATGTCCTTCTTATCCTGTGGTGCCCAAAACTGGACACAGTACTCAAGGTGCATTCTCATGAGTGCCAAGTACAGGGGCATAATCACCTCCCTACTCCTGCTGATTACACAATTTCTGATACAGGCCAGGATACTTTTGGCCTTTTTGGCCACCTGGGCACATTGCTGGCTCATGTTCAGCCAGCTGTCCACCAGCACCCCCAAGTTCTTTTCTGCCAGGCAGCTCTCCAGCCACACTTTCCCAAGCCTGTAGCATTGCATGGGGTTGTTGTGACCAAGGTGTAGGACCTGGCACTTGGCTTTGTTAAACCTCATACAATTGGCCTCAGCCCATTGATCCAGCCTATCCAGATCCCTTTGCAGAACCTTCCTACCCTCAAGCAGATCGACACTGCCGCTTAGTTTTGTATCATCTCAATCCTCTCAAGTTTCATGTCATCTTAATCTTCTCAAAGAAGATCTGACCCAATGTTGAACTCAGCCACACTCTTCAAACATCAGACTATGAATTATAGGGAACCTGTGATCTGTGAAAATGCATGTGGAGAGTCTTTATGTAACTTGTTTGTGTGTCACACCAGAATTAAGGACAACAGGACTTATGTTCAAGTCAGAAGAAAAAGAAAGGCATGTGGCAACAAAAGCCAGACATGCTGCTAATGGAATTGAATGGCGCAGGGAACAGCAGAAAGGCTATTGAGAAATGGAAAGCTACCGATGGTAGCACTGAGGTACCAGGATATGCCAACACCACCCCCTCATCTTTCGTATCCAGCACCCTGGCAGTCCCTCATGAAGAGCTTTCTGTGAAAGGATGGGACACATGGTACCAACCATGCAAATCATTCCCTCATGGATAACCATGCAGCTCTGAGACACTGGGAGCTCCTGACCTCCCACCTCAGGGATTATTCTTTTCCTTCTGCTTATGGAGTTCCAGGCAGGATCACATTCCTGTGCTCTTTTTCCAGTATCCGGCATGTATGCGGAAACAGTATTTTACATTTCCTCTCAGCACAGGGTGAGACCCTGAAAAACGTTTTTTCACTTCTACAATCCCTGTAGGTATGAGAGTTCTTTCACCTTGTAATCACATCTTTCCAGGACCAACTACTGCCAGTGGGACCCAGAGAAGGAAGAGAGAAAATTAAAAAATAACCCAAAAAGCAGATTTGTGAGCAGCCAAACCAGTAGATAATATGTTCCTACTAATAGAAATCCTTTTTCCTCTAAACACCTCCTTCCTTTCTTAACCTTCACTCTTCCCTTTGACCTCTATGCATTCCCATTTGACCTGCCATGCCAGTCACTCAACACATGCTGTGGTTAGTCCAAAATGAACTGAGTGGTGTGGCCTTGCACTTACTGCTTGGTTGACTAGGAGCTGCCAAGCAATGGATAATACCAGAGTTTTCTGTGCTGTTTCTTTGGTGGACGCACTAAAAGGCTTGTTTTCTAAAAGGGCCTGTAAAGACCTCCCCACCAGTTCTCACAGAATCCATAGGGAAGTCTGACCTTTGAGGCTTCTAGCCCTCTGTCTCAAGGGGGCTAAACCAGCTGATGAGCTTAGGAATTGTGAGAAAAGAGGAGAGGGAAAGGAAAAAGACATCCTCAGATATTTTGTTTCCTTAGCGAACCGGGCTAAAGTCACAGCGGAACTAAGGAAATGCCTTCAGGCAAGATACACTGTGTTGTGTTCTCTAGGTGAGCTAGGATGGTCTCTCTTCCCAAGTAACTAGTTGTAGGATGAGAGAAACTGGCCTCAAGCTGCATCAGGGGAGGTTTAGATTGGATATTAGGAAAAATTTCTTTACTGAGAGGGTGGTCAAGCTCTGGAACAGGCTGCCCAGGGAAGTGGTTGGAGTTGCCATCCCTGGAGGCGTTCAAAAAACATGTAGACATGGCACTTCAGGTCATGGTAGTGTTGAGTGGCACTTCAGGTCATGGTAGTGTTGGGTTGATGGTTGGACTTGATGATCTTGGAGGTCTTTTCTGACTTTAATGATTCTGTGATTCTGTGACTGGGGAACCTTGGCACTGTCCACAGATAGAGATCACAATGCAGGTTGCGGATAACAAAATACTGGACCTAAATAAACTGGTATTACAGAAGTTATTTCTAAGCTCTGCCTTTTCTGGGTTTTCCATGAAATGTGTAATCTCATGGCACCAAAATCAATTATTAAATATGAAACAAACCCCCCCACACACACTTAGATAAATGATAATTAAGTAAAAAGAAAATTTAGCTACAGTAATATACAGAGTCCTTCTCCTTTGTGGCTATTCATCAGTGCAGAGCCCTTTCAAATCATTTATACAACAAGTTAGCTTATCTACTCACCAAAACCCCTCTCACAGTATGAAGCGAAGTGCAAAATGACTTATGTTGCACCATAGGAGAAAAAGCAAATTCTAGAGTCATGGGCCTTTCATCAAAAGCTGAGACCTTCCAGGTAAACAAGGTAGCATTATTTCAGATACAACAGCTGCTTTTCACTTGCTGCATGTTGAGAGAAAACATTCCGTTTTCCTGATCATTTACTAGACCAACTCTACTTCAGGCAATGCCTGTGCATGGCTTTTCATATGGGAGCAGTGGGGCATGGCAGGTAATGGTGTACAGGTGGTTCTATTTACCTCTGCAACTCAAGCTCTGAGATCAGATATAAACCTTTCTCCAGTGAACATAAGTGGCTATTCAGAGTTACTTTCTGCTGTATGCCTCAAAGTGTAGAAGGAAAGTCATTTTTCAATTTGTTTACATTCAGTTGGCAGGGCTAAATGAAATGTGGTTTATGATTTCAGACTCCCTTTTGGGTGGTGTTCCAAAACCCTGCAATGGGATGCAACGGGTAGTCCTCATGCAGAGAAACTGCAGTGATCAAGGCAGCATATTGACTGAATTTCCTATTATCCTCTAGGCAAGTAAAACTGAACATGTATGTGGCACTGAGAGTAGAAAAGCTCAGACTTTGGCACTTACACTGTGTCTGGCTGGCTGCTGTAATAGACTCTTGGCTTTTGAGGAAACAAATATTTTCTCAATTTGTCATTTTCTCCTATGAGCTGTGAACACATGCAAAATTAAGATAAACATCAGAGAGCAAAGCAAATTCTCTTTGCCTGTTGCAGCACAAAGTAAACTAATAAGTGTAGCTGCCAGACTCAGAGGTATTTCTGTTGGTGCAACTTAGTTGCTGCAGCACTGACTGTCTCATGGTTCACTTCACCATACACCAAAAAACTGCAAGCTCAGGTTAGCACCCCAGCTGCCATATGTTAGCTCTAACATGCTGCAAGATGAATTTTAGCATGGAAGTTTCTGGTGGGATCTGTATTACTCCTCACTTCCCTGTACAGAAATGTGTAGAAAGTCAGCTGACCTATTGAAGCTCCTTTCAGTCAAAAAGAAAAGCATTTTACTGACATGTCCATATTTGCTTCAGGACACTTTAACACATACCATAGTGTGGGCAGGAGCTTGACTGGCTCCTTGGTAGGGGATGGGATGGTGGTTCAGTCTCCTCTGTCTCCAGGATGGCCATAGCTCTTATCTCCCTCTCACTGGCTTCTTCCCATGATACACTATGTGGATTACTGTTATCTTTCAAAGCCCCTTGCTTTCTCTACCTTTTTTTTTTTTTTTTAATTTTCATGGGCCACTTCATTGAGCTGGCTGCTTGAAAAAACTTACTCTGATCCATCTTTCAGCCGATAGACCAGTACTTCTTTGTCCCTAGATTTTTAGCCATGTTTTGTACTAAATCTCCCCTTGTTCAGGAGAGCAACTCATGGCTAATCTTGCATCCTCAGTATGGAGTCACCTCGTGCTTTCCATACTGAGAATACAGAAGGTATTTGCCCTTTTCTCATCCCAGTTCTCTCCCTACAGTGGTGCCTCAGCCCATATCCCAGGAAGGCAGAGGACATAAGTATTTAATTCAAGTTCTTACTTTGTTCGTCTCATTGTAATATCTAATCTCCTTCTAGAAATACATGAAGCAAAGTGACTGGCACCTGTCACATCTCTGCACTTTCCTTCTCTACCCTGAGAAATAAGTGTGTGCAAAAGAGTATCTTGGCTTTAAGCCTGTTTATTTTAAGCTTCATTTTCTTAACACAAGGCTTATGCATGTCATCTCTCCACCCCAGACACTACCAGACCATCTGTTCACTTTCAATCTAACTTGACAGAGGGACAATGGTCTTGAAGACAAGGTGCTATGATGAGGGCCAGGCAGAAGAGAGATGAGTTTCTCGTCTCTCATCTCAGGGAGAATCTGCAGCAGGATTTCATCCCTGTTCAGATGGAGGGAATTTGGCTTCAGGATACCAACTGTTTTTAAAGAAGACTTCATAGATCACCTTACTGAGATCTGTGACAGCCCTTATTCGTAGGCAAACCTTGTCTACAGTTTGCCTCACAGATTAGTTCTTTCATTGCTGCATGGACTACCTTAGTTGAGCAGGGTCACTGTCAGTGGTCTTCATCCTGGTTCTCTAGCTGGTATCTCTGGTAGCTACATGGGCCTCCTCATGAAGCAGCCTGAGGCACAGATACTGGGAAGCTGATGAGCAATTCCATGGGAAGGCATTTCAGGGACAATGGTGGCAGGCCAGTTTTGTTCAGTGATTTCACTTTCATCTGAGTCCCTGCTAACTCACTGCACTTTCTGAAGCTAACAGCATGTTGTCACAGACAGTGTCTGCTTCTAGCAGTGATAACTCTTGATGTTTAGAGTTACTACCAAGGATTGGTGTGCAGACCAAGGTCACTGCCAACTTTCATGTACCACATTGGGGGGTGCAGAAAGTAAAAGGTCACACCTGTGGGGAGGAACAACCAGGACAGGTGACCCTAAATTGACCAAAGAGGTATTCCAGCACAGCTGGTATTCAATAGAAATCTGAGGGATCATGAGGGTCTCGACCTTCTTCCTTTTGGGGCCTTCCTTTTTGCCTTCAGTGGACCCATCCTTTCGCTTCGGCTTTCACTTCTCGGCCTTGCCTTCAATCCCAATTTGAGTGTTCCTGAACCCAGCTCCTGGACCCTGTTCCCATCAGCTGCTGAGCCCAGTCTGGGACTTTGCCAGTGCCTGCTCCACAACCTCACTGGTGACGGTGATGTAGCTGCCATCAGGGGGAGGTTGGGTTCGATACTCATTTTGTATATATTTGTATATTCCATTTTATTACTATTATCTTCATTAAAGTTGTTTTAGTTTTCTTTTCTAATCCAGAAGCCTCTCTCTCTCTCATTCCCTTCCTCTTCCATTTGGGAGGGGAGCGGGCCATAAGTCTCTCTCCCCTATCCTCTTTCTCTTCCTCTAACTGGGGAGGGAGAAAGAGGGGTTAACAGGGAGTGTCTGTTGTAGGGGGATTGGCCCTAAATCTCGACACCATGCCATAGCCTTTGTTGCCAGATGTTGTGCAGGAATTCCTTTAGGCTTCACGCCAGGGATGTCGCATTGCTATAGGCAAGCCAAGAGGCCTGAGCTACTGAGGCCAGGTCACTGCTGTATAAAGTTGTTTGCTAATGAAAGAGGAGGGTGCTGCTCCTAAGCACTGCTACAGGTTGACAGTAAACACAAGAGAAATACTGCAGCTGAGGCCCATGTGATGAGATGTAGCTTCAGGCAAAGGCATTGCATGTGGATGGAGTTTTTTCAAAATACTGCCCTATGCCTTTTCCTCCATCATGCTTAGGTCTCAGAGAACATTAATCCAATTGCATTGGCAACTCATTTCTCAAGACTTAAGCAATTCACTTGGGAGACTCAAGACCTAATTCCAAGCTTTTTTTTCCAACCCTGAGAAACAGAAAGAAATTGTTTTAGGTACAGCTGAGGCATACAGCTAATCACAGAGCTCTGAGTGCTCCTTCAGAAATACACCCAATGCTGGATGGCTTAGTTGAAGCAAGGGGATTTTCCACCACCATGCTCTTTGCTTCTGGGTAGCCTTCAAAGCAGAAGTGCTGTAGTGGTGAGTGTCTTACTGTCAGCATAGGATACAGCATGGGGACAACTCTCTCACATCACATTTTTGGCAGCTGGTCCACAGCCAGTGCACAGCACACAGGGACCAGGAACATCTCTAAGGTTGCTATCAGTCAAGGCAGCCCACACAACTGATAGCTCCACCTGCTGGTCTGTTATCAGCTCCAAACATTTTGACAGCAGGCAGTGGTTGCAGGAGTGAGATCAATGGGGGGCTGCCTCCATAATACCCCTCCTTGCCCAGCCTCAGCACGGAGCAGCTGTGGTTCCTCTCTGGGCTGCAGAGGAAGACCCACAGGATGTGACTTAGCTAAATGTTTTCTCTCAGATCTGTTCTCCATTCCAAGCTTTACTTCTGTCAGGAAGGATTAATGAAGCGTTTCATCTATTAAATGGGAGCATTTGGCTTCAGTGAACTCATCTAGTTGTTTACTATTTGCTTTTATGCACATTTGTTTTTGACAAATGCTTCTGTTTTAATCTCTACATTTGCTATAATCTCTTCCTTTACCTCAACATTTTTCAAAGTTAACAACATTAATAGTCATTTATATACCACACACTGAAGAAAACAGCTACCCATAAACACTATTTACTTAATTTGCTTAAGCCAGTGAGTTATTTATTTACCTGGCATACAGCTAAAAGGGATAACAGACAGCTTTCTAGCTTAACACAGTGTTGGCAAAAAGTAATGACTTAAAACTTATACATAATGCATTTTATAGGAGTGAAAAGCAGCTCTCTGAGATAATTCTGAGCTCCTGAATACACTTATTATCTTATCTCACATTTTCAGTCATTTATTTTCTGATTTTTTGTGTGTGTGTGTCATGGGTTTTTGTGTGTAGAGAATGTAGAAAAAGAGAGAGGGAAGAAAGTGTTTTTAAAACTCTAGTTGATTTTAAAGAGCACTTAATATGTGACTGTGGTTTTTTTTCCCTTGTGATGTTCCTAAGAGCTATTGAAAAGGTGGGAAATTGAAGTTATTGGATACACGGTACTGTGAATACTTGCCCATGTTTTATACAGGTACAGCTTGTACTGCTGATGTGAGCAGATTAAGAGGGGGGCCAAGATGATAAATGATTAGCTACCTTTGCACCCACCATTTGGTACTTGCATTGATTCAGGCTTTCCTTTTTTTTTCACTGTCTTTCAAAATAGTTGAGTTTTATGAGGCCCAGGAACTTCAGATGTTCAGATGTCCATTGTCTGGGCCATAAAAGAATGCTCCCTGAGCCTAACTTCTCAAGGAAGAAAAATGCGGTCAGCATACGGATATGCTGATTCTGAATCCTATACTAAATATTTAAGAAAAAAATATTAAAAATATATAGGAGGTAAAAAAAAAAACAAAAAAACAACAAAAGAAAGGTGAGTGCTGTACAGCCAAGATGCTGAGGTGCTGGGGACAAAGGAGGACCTAGAGGTGAGATGCAGTAAAAAGCTACCTGTGTTTTTCAATAAACGGCAGCATCTTTCTCATCTGCAAAATACCGTTTCTCCCCAAAGATCTGATTGTTTTTGGCCATCAAGGCTGTTCATGTATTTTATATTTCACATTTTAAAAAGTCAGGAACTAATCAAGGAATGAAGAGAAAAGCTCAGGTCTGCTTTCTCCCAGCAAGACCTCTGTCAATGAGGTTGAATTTTTACCTCTAATCTTTTCCCTTGCACATCCTATTGCTGGATATATGGATTGGTCAAGTTCTTCTAAATCCTCCCAGCCACTACAATTTTGTCTTTGGAGCTGCATCTTTCCAAAAGGAAAGCATAGGGACCCCAATGTCATCTCTCTGAATTACCCTGCTGTGCATCGTTTCACACCCAGGCTTCATGGAGAGTACAAAAATACTGCAATTCATTTGAACTGAAAAAAGCCTCTGCATTTAATTATGTGTCTCATGTGGTTTGCCTCTCAGCAACAACATAGAAAACACTTACTCTTCTTTCTTTTCTGTAATATGAGGGTGCTAAAGGTTTCTCATGAAAATCAGAGCATCTCTTTACTAGACATGCCAGAAATAATCAAAAAGCTCTTACCTGAAGAGCTGGGCAGCAGACGGATGGAGTGAGGGAGATCAAGCAGAGGAAATGGCAGAAAAATTAAAAAAGATAGGGCAAGAGAAGAGTTTTTCACCTTTTGTATGAGAACAGAGGGAAGACAGGTCAGAGGCAAGTTTTGCACACATTGTAAGCCAGAAGTTTGGAGCTGAACAGTAGTAACACAACAGCAAGCCCTGGACAGGATGGAAACCAGACCTTCTCTCATGTCCATCACAATCACCTTCTGCTCCCTGTTTGGAAGAAAAGACGTTGCCTCTGCCATCTCTATTTCTGTGTTGCAGAACCACCTGGAACAGCTGTGGGAGATGCTGCAGGAATGGGGCTTCACCCTCTAGCTGAGCAGGTGCTATCAGTCTCCAGAAGCCCTGTGCCAGCAGCACAGGCAGCTGTGCCTCCTGGCAGCCTTGGAGCATGATCCCAGGACCTGGCCATGCTCCCGAGGTCTTACAGCAACAAAGATTTAGGTACCCACATCTCTTTAATCTGGCCTCATATTAGTAAAAGAAAGAAAAAAAACCCCAAGGAATTGGATTTAACACCACAAATGTGAATCAGACGGACCTATGTCCACCTTTGAGTTTGTCATCTACTTCCACGACATCAAGAGATCCAGGAACTATTTTTATGTCAAACAGTGAATTCATCAAGACATGCTAATTCTTTTTTTCAGACAGAAATAGGCCTAACCAGACTAAAACCTTTAAAAATAAGTTTTGGTTCTTATCAATTTTTTGTTCCAGAATATTCTGAATCTCCTTGCAGACTGGCATTTCCATTCCAAGAGTGACCTAAGGTTTCAGAGAATCCTTAAGGGACTCAGTTGTGTAAAATGAAACATTTGGTTTCCCATCAAATTAATTGTTATTTATACAATTTTGCACCAAGTTTTGCTGATGACTCTTAAACACAGGCTGTACTGGCTGTCACCTGCCAGAGGAAAGCTTTCCATAACGATCTGATTCCCTCACGCCAACAATGTTACATTTGAAATTCTGGCATTGAGAATGATATTAATTAGTTTATGTTTTCTCACTGTCTATTGCCTTAAACCAGAACTGCCCTTGTCTAACAGTGAACTTCTGAAATATTTGTTCTCTGAACTATTTTTATGCAAATGTCCCTCCATTTTAAATTAAAATTTGTTTCAAGTGGAGATTAGGACACTCTTTTAGAAATGCGTTGGTTTGTTTTAACAAACCGTGCCATCTGGCAAGGTAATATGTCCCTGTCACTGTGCTTTTAGTTTTACTACATCAGAAATTTTCCCAGTACCTAAGACCCAGTTGGGGTTGTATATTAATCTGTGCATATTAGTTAATTGCAAAGCTTTAAACATATATCTTAATATCACACTAATAATTTCTGAAGATCTTAAATATGCATTTGGGTGAATGGATTGATAATGAGTTTCTTCATGCTAACATCAAGTGGTGTTTCTTCAGACAAAATACACCAGCACAGCTGCCATATGCTGCAACTGATTCAGTGTTGGCACAACAGCAGAAGATTTGTGTTCCCAGCACAACTGAGGCAGCGCTTCAGCCTCACTGCATGCAAAAGGAGCCATCACACATCTGCTCAGCCAAACCCTGCCTCCAAAGCTGGTGCAATGCGTTTTCTCCTTCCCTTTCCAGCACCATACTGGTTTCATGCCATTTCCAGTGTAACTGGTCCCAGTGGTCAGCACTGGGGGTCTGAGCAGCATGCTCCCCATTCTTTTCAGCACAGCCCTTGAGGAATGACCATGCTTGCACCCCAATCCACAATGACTGCCCCTGAGCAAGGCTGGGTGGGAGGGAGGCCAGCTTCAATGTGCCCTGAGCAATGCTGATGCCTGGTTTCATCTCCTGGTTAACACTTCTGCTGCCAAAGAAGTGCTCCACCTGGTCAAGGGGATCAGAGGAAGGGGAAGGACAAGGTTTTGTTACCTCTGTGCCTACATTGCCATGTAGCTGTACAGCACAGGCTGCCCTGGGGCTTGGGTTTCAGGGACAGGCTTGTGTTGAGGTCCAGCCACTCACTTTGGATCACAATGAAGGTGTCACTGTTGGACAGAGAAATACAACAAGCTTGAATTTTCCATGTAGGCTTCATTTGATCAGAAGAAATAGGGTCCACTGTACCATTTTCTAAACAGCTTATTATGCACACCCCTCCACCTCACTTTGTCTCTCTTGCAATTTAAAAAGACTTTTTTTTTTACTTTCCTAAACTTTCAGACCAGCTGGAGAAGCAGATCTTTTGCAGCACAGCATGAATGCATAGGAGCAGTGTGGGCAATCAACATCAGCTGTGCTGCTCCTGCACCTCAGACTGTCCCTGCACACCACCCACCCACCACCCACCACCGCAGCTCCCACTGCAGCTGAGATGATTCTGTGGGTGTAAGGACAACTTGGCAATACAAAAGGGACAGCCAGTGCCTCACAGAAACACAATCCCTGCTTCTGTTTTTTTCCCCTCAAGATGGTTTGTATGTGTTTGGAGAGATTGGTCCAGGGGCCGGGTAAAGGTGGTTAATGAGGGTTTAACCAAAGGCTGTGCCGCTGACAGTGAAGTCCTCTCATAATTGGCAGGTTTTCCTGTGTTGTTTCAGCTGTGGAGCAGGGATTAAGGCTGAGAGCCCCATTAAGGGTGACACGATGTGCTCAGCTGGAGGGAAACAGCTCTCCAAAAGCTGTGATTCAGGTGGCCCTCAGCACACACAGACTCACTGAGCCACCCCACATTCATCCAGTCTTGTTAAAGCCTAAAAAGTAAAATCATTCATCATCCATGATCAAATTAGTGCCCCTATAAAACTTTAATATGCCTTCTGAAAATTAGCCACGTTCAGAAAGCGCTCTCCTAAATATTTCATCAAAAGCTTCCCATGGCAGCGACCACACAGTAAATCTTTTTTATTTACCAGGACAATGTTTTAGTGTAATTGCAGTGTTTAAAGACAATGCGAGTTCTCCACTGAATTGCCTCTCACGTGGAAGCTCTCTCCCGCGTCCCACCTCTGCTTCCCAATGAAAGTTTGTGCAGAATGGACTTCATTGTGTTCTGAAACACACATCATTTCTTATGCAAAGATTCATAATTTGGGGAAGCTATTTTAAGTAGTCTGAACAAGAAACTGTGGGAGCAGCACAGGGGTGATTAAAAGCATTTGTGCGTTGCACAATGCTGCTACTGAGGCACCTCGGGCAGTCATTCTGTTTGCAGCATGAACTATGTAGGAGGATATAATTCCTCTCTGTGTGTTGTAATGATTGGGATTCATGGTTTAAAACCAGGGTAAGGTCTATGGTGCAACTCAATGTAAAGAGAAGTATTAAGATCTTAGTGGAGTAGTACAGTTGTTATCATGAGTGCTATTTGTTAAGCATTAATTATATTGTAGGCTTAGTGCAAGTCATGAAATAACAGTTCCTGCTCTGAACTGTCTACAGACTTAGCTAATGCATGGTCTCTGCTGGGTTGGACAGTGGGTCTCCTTCACCTTCTTGTGGTGGAGTTTGCTCTGAATGGTTCCAGCAAACACTGACTGAGCCACACGTGCACTACAGCTATCGTTGGGGAAAAGTCACTTCTTTAGCAAGCATTTTGTAAGAGAGAGCAGGGGTTTGGAGCTGAGGATTTCAGGTACTGGTGAATATCATCAGAAGTAAATTATGAGGTGATTGTTAAAAAGCAATGTCAGTTTTCTTGTCAAATTGTAAAGAATCTTAAATTCACCCTCAAGTGGAAAGAAAACTGTGGTATTATTAATTCATAGTGATTAGTGACTCTGAATTGGAAAGCAAAATTTGATGTTTCTTTACACAGGGCACAGGAACAACATTTTGGGGTTCTTTGCTATGCTGGTAACAGCAAACAATGCCAGTTTCTCTGAAACCAGGATATTCCCCAGGGTGCTGCCTTGCATTCCAGCTCTCTGAAGTAATGGTTTTTCCTTCAGGAATGACTTTGAAATCTCAAACACTTTCATGCTTTTTCTTGCCTAAAATTATTAAAAATATGGCTCCTTTCCTGAAAAAAAAAAGCTGTCTCCTGGAAACTTCGTTATTTGTTATGCTCAGGAAAACACAAGAGCTCTCTGATTCATTTTTTCTCTAGGGAACTCAGTTACAAAGCTCCGATAATGAGAGGAACTTTTCAATCTTTTAAAATAAATAGATGGGTTTCTTAGGCTCAAGACACTAACCAATCCTTCAACAGACATCCCTACTGACAGCTCTACAGGAGAGAAGGACTCTCAGTTAAAAGACAAAACCATATTAGCATACATGATGAATGCATCACTCACATTTTTAAATGAAGTTAATGTTTGCTCAGCAGTAGGATGAAAAAGCCATTTTGCACTCCCCTGTTTTATTTTTCTAAAAGTGCTCTCAGGCTGCCACAGTTTCTCTTTCTCACCATCAGAAGGGGCTTCAAGCAAGATGTGCCATAGCTAAAAAGAGAGAAACCAAATGCTGCTTTACTGATGACAAGTCTTGACTGCTCCATTAGATGCTGGTTTACCCAGGGGATTTGGGTTTACCCAGAGACGCACCCCACCACCAGCCATGACAATCAGTCACATGCATGTGCAATGAGCTCAATGCCCCATCCCATGTGGACATAAGCTGCTATACCAGATGCCATAGAGCTTTCCAAAAGCGATGCCATGCTGGTGAAACCATGGAGGAGGGTGATGGACCACAGGTTCAGAGGAACTAGACACAAGACTGTGTGCTCAAGCAGAAAAAAATTGCTTTTGGGTGGTGTTATGTAAAAGGAGTATGGCAGCAATAACTCTGTGAAGGAAGAAAGCTTTAGGGAGTTACTAAGACAGGCTCTGCTAGGATTCATAACCCAGGAAACAGAACAGATCTTTCATCAAGAGGAAAAATAAAGTACAAAGGATTTGTGAAGCACTGATAGCACTGCTTAGAAATGATATACTGTAGAAAGTCTGTGTCTGCAGAATCTCCTTACCACTCAAGCTGTTACCATTTGTGCACTAGAAATGAAGAGGACAAAATTAACAGTGTAAAATACTGCAAAATACATTGTCCAGACTCTGAATATGATGGTATTGAAAATGCCAAATGAGGAGATTTCTGGTCATCGGAAGGCTTACTAACCCAGAGGCAGGAGGAATGATTAATCTCTTAACAAGAATAGCTGCTTCTTTGAAGTCACATGAAGACAGTGAGATTCTGACACAAAGGGTGTCTGTCATAAGACAGATGCTCAGTTTGGAGGCCTGCTCTCCATCACACATAAATGATACAAGGAAAAATATTTCAGGTAATCCAACCACTTACTGTCTCCCTAGCTAACAGACCAGCCTGCCATAGATCAGGTGCTGACAGATGAACTGAGAGCAACAGGCTGGCCTCTGGGCAAACCCCACAGCAGATGAGGAAACCTCCACATATGAGATCGCAGTGAGTAAGCTCCTCAGTGCTCAGAGCTGAAGCAGGATTAGATCAATATGTCTCCTTCAGGCAGACACTCAGTATAATTTCAGCAGTACAGAAAAAAGACTAAACTCATTAGCTAGGCTAGAACAACTGATAAACTCCTCTGCCAGGATGTAGTCTTTCCAGTTACACACAGAAAAAAATCATCTGTCAAAATATGTTTAGGTGCTGTGTACTTTGAAGTCAGCAGCAGTTATCGTGGCCCTTATTTAAATCCTAGATAAGCTGGGAGACTGTATGCTTTGTATAATTGATGAAGAAACTAAGAAGGCCCTTTTCCACCAGAAGTTAAAATGACTCTTAAACCAAGATGTTTTCCTGCCAGTAAAGATTCACCCCTACATACACCAGCTTTATTTGAGGAAACATTAATGGACAAGTTAAAAAAGACTTTTTGTATCGTGTGAGTGGAATTACCCATTAGTTTGCTTTCCTTGAGTCACAGGAAGATGGCTGGGCATCTACTATGTGTGACATGAAGAACAGTCTGGTGTGGACCTACCATATTTAAACACCAAAATGAACTCACACAAGATGAGGTTCAATCAAACTCACAGCAATGTCTTGGAGACCCTGTAGACTTGCCTGCAATCAAGTCCCCTTAACAAAAATATCTGCACCTAGAGAGACGATGCAAACCAGCCATTGCAGATCACAAAAATACAATACTTCCAAAAGCACTTTAGAGGTTGACCCAGCTCTTCAGCAGGAATGACACAGAAAGGCATCATGTGTTTCAAAAACCTTATTTCCAGGGCATTGTCCCACTTAAACCTGCCTGGTGCTTGACTGCTGTCCAGGATTTCCTCTTTCTCTGCCCCACTCAGGTATGTGTGGCTAAAATTTAACCCCACCAAAACCCTGCTAGATCAGAGAGGCAGATAAGCCCTGTGCACCAGCTCAGCTGAGTGAGCAGGGAGGGCTGCATGCAGAGCCCTGGGGAAGGAGAACAGCTCAGCCAAGACCAGCATCAGCTGATGGCAACTCAGCCTCCAAGCAGGGCCTCTGCGTCCTGCTGCCTCCAACTTCCAATGTTTCCAGGACTGAGGTATGGCACAACTTTGGGTAGGATGCTGTAGCCTTGTCTAAGAGCTATCCAACAGATAAGGAAGGAGCATCACCATAACTGATGCCAACTACAAGGTTGTTTATGAAGCTTTTTTTGCATTAGCAGGAGAAGTATTACTTCTCTGGCTGTGGAATAATTATGCTGCCAAGCACCCTATCGTTGCTTGCTGGAAGAAGTGTTTCAGTATTTCAGCAATGCCTGTGAAAACATCTGCCATGCACAATTCAACTCAATCCCTTTTAATGATTCATTTTCATGAATTGTACATCTATTTTAAGTGCACTGCAGTTACTTCAGAGGAAGTAATAATGAAAACTTAACATTTTGGATTTCTTACACTGGCATGGTAAGCATGAGATACAGACCATTGCAGGCAACCAGGGTAAGTGCCTCACCAGAGCTCTAATATGCTTTCTTGGGGAATGATCCAGATTATTTATGGTATTAAAAGTATGGTATAATTAATTTGTAACTCTTCACTTGCAGTGTGAATCTCTTTTTGATTAGTAAATATGTAATGTGCTTAAGTGCTATTATGTAAAAATATATTTATCATCACACAGAGGTGGTGTCATCATTAAGTACATAATTATAGATCTATAATTATAGGAAAAGCTATGGAAGCAATGTCTAGAGACATAGACATCTTCAAAAAACATCATTATAATGTGTGCTCTCAGGGGGCATAAACAGCCAAAGGGTGTACCTTTGAGTGCCCAGAAAAACACTGTGTGCCCATTAGGAGCTGGGGATGGCCCATGGTGCATGATTGTGCTTCAGTTCTCCATGATGCCCACCTTCTTCACTGTTCCTGTCCCTGATTTATCTCACAGCTGCTATCCAGCCTCAAGCCAGCAGTGTGGAGAAGTGCCTATGAGCCTCCTTCCCTTCTGCTATTTCCAGTGGCACTGGCTGGAAATTAAGCTGTGAAATGGGCTCAAACCCGAATGTCAGAAAGAGAGGACAAGTCTGCTTGGAGAGCTCAGCTTGAAGGTTTTGCGGTGATTTACATTCTCTACAGGAGAAACAAAATTGCTGAAAACTGCTTCTTCTAGAAGCAGGTCACATTTCAGAGCAACTTTGCCCTCCTTCAAGAGAGCCATAAATCATTGCAAGACATACAGAACAGTAGAAAATCGAGCTTTTTTCCTCTCTAAGGTGGGTGTTGAAGGTGAGCTACAGAGTGTTGGACAGATAGTTGAGATAAAAATGTCAGGTGCCAGACAGTCCTTCACACTGAAATGCTCCTCTACTCCCTTTTGCTGCACACACTTTGGTTCTTGTTTAACGCATGCTATTAGTATAGTGGTATAATAACCTGCCTCAGCCATTCAGACCTAAAAATTGGACTTCAGGCACTTTTATAAAAATAACATTAAAATGCTGAAACATAGGCATGAGAGAATTTCCAGATAAAAGACACTAGCTGCTCTCCTAAGCTTTCCAGAGATTTCTGATACTTCTTTTTAACATGTTGTCCACACAGCCCTACCGTTTGTGAGGAAATGAGGATAAAGGCCATAAATAAAGTCAATGGTGCAAGATCTGCATTTTGAGCTGGAAGCTATCGCTCTGGCACAAACAATCATTCCAACTTCTCTACATAATATTGTGGAGCGCCGTGTGTGTGACTAATGGTAACAAATGTGCTCACTCCTGTGATTTTGTAGAGCACGGAATTTATGTGAACATTCATGTAGAATTGGAAATGATTGATTTCTATGCAAACTTTCTAAATGGGCTTCTTCAATTAGTCTTGAAGGAGGTATCGAATATTTGTTCTTGTGTCACAAGCATTCAGTCCAGATATAAAATCTTCAAAAGTTTACCAAGAATAAATTGTCATTTACTGTCTACTTTTCAAGACTAATTAGCATAGCTGCTTTACAGGTTCTGAAGAATAAACCTCACTTACAGGAAAGAAAAGCACTGCAGAAATGTCACCCCCAGGGGAACTCCAGGAGTGCAGCCAGAGATACATGTTCCCAACAACAAACAGTCAGAGATTGCTTTTTGTAGGCCAGCCTCTTGTAAAATACTTGGCCTTACTTTTATACCCATCATATAAGACACTTCCCAAGTAATGGGCATTAGATGAAGTGCCCAATAAATATTTAAAATGAAGTTAAGTGGCCCTGCCAAATCATGGGCAGGAGAAGCAGCCGTTGCAGGAGCAGAAGCAGCATCTCTAACCCAGCAGAGTTGCGAGAGCAGAGGACAACCAGAGGAGTCAAGGGCTTCATCTGCGGCAGACTTTCCCCGGCCAAGGCTGCAAAGGCACTTCAATAAATTTCTGTCACCTGCCTGCATCTCTCCCCAGGGAGAAGTCTGTAGCACTGCAGCTTTCTGCATGTCGGTGCCAGGAAGTCTTTCACCCACATCACCTGGTCCTCTGCCAGCCAAAATGAGCATCATCCACCATGCTTCAGTGCCTGAAGAAGTGACCCCAACAGAGACAGGGAGGGGCTGTGCGATCTGATCTTCCCAGCTACTTGTTGCAACTCCTTGGTGTCTTGCTGGAGTTGGGGAACACCATTACTTCATCATTGGAAGTGCTAAGCAAATAAACTTTAATTTGTTACAGTGTTGATTGTAACATTGATTAAAGTCAGAAGATAGCCTGTGCTTCTCTATGCATGCAGGTGAGACATACTTGGTTGAAAAGGAGCAATTTGCAACTATCCAGGGGAAAAATAATTGTAGCTATAAGTGATGCTTGCCAAAATACATTACCTGGCATTAGAGGCAAAGAGGATAAATTAATACCATAATCACCTTTTAAAAAAAATTAATAAACTATCCAGGGCTTGTATTAAGGATTCCTTTATGAGCAGTTAGTGCAAATATGCCCAGAGATATACAGTCTTTGGCCAGGTCCTTATAGCTAAGGAATGTCCCTGAAGTCTAGTTGTAGGATATGCATTAGCAGTTGTGGTTTTTCCTTGTTTTTCTTTCCAGGGCTATATTTAGGAGTATGTAAGAAACAGAACTGTATCCTCTTGCTCTCATTTTAAGTGAGAACAAATTTGGCGCAGTTACTACTGATATATGTTAATACAAGGCTCTGGAAATGACAGATGGATAAGAGACTGGTTTCTCCCACATAATATTAACAAGTAAAACAAGTACATTCTCAGTACTGATCTTATGAGAATACAAATTAACATTGCAGCTATAAATTCTGAAGTGGTTTTCACTACACATATTCACAACTTTTTTAAGGTGGTTTAAGGAAGCAGAATTTTAAGGGCTATTATAACCCACAAGATGGTTAAAGACTCATGATATTTGCCTGGAACCAGGAATAACATCGTATAATAGAGCTTATCATTTCTTCCAAGGGAGAATTAAGGTGAAAGTTAAAGTTATTGGCCATTGCCTACCTGCTTTACCAACTAGCAGATACATTTGGACCTTATCACTACTGCAACTGATCCAAACAAATTTAACTTGATTTTAGGTAAGTTAAAATGCTGTGGCTGCCAAGTCAGTTTCAACATGCAGATTCTTCTGGGTGGGTTCAGCCTGGCTGGCAGAGGTCTGGGCAGAGAAGGGAGGAGGTTGTCAATAACATTTAGAGATGTGAGGTGGGATTCATCCCACCCTATTCAAGCTTCAGAATCTTTGAGAGCATGTCTATATCGCTAAAGTGGCTCTGAGTCCTGGCTCTGAAACCAGGTTATGTGGATTGTCTCAGTTATTTGCTTGGGGCCAGGTCCTTCTGGGGCCACCTCAGTTCCACATCATCCCAAGCCCTGAGTCTCTGCTGGATCCAGTATGATATAACTGTGGACCTAAAAACATCATTATTTTCTTGTGTTTTTTTCAGTTTCAAGGCTTTACAATAACATGAGAGCTGTGCTGCTGCTGGCCATGCTCGCATTGCTATAGTCCAGCATCATCAATACATATACAGGTTTTTTGACATTGCAAATTCCACTCAGATGGCAGTGGAGAAGAGGAGAGTAGCAGGAGTCAGTCCTGCTGCCGCCTTATTCACTCTGTCACAAGGAAGATGTTCCTGCAGGGAATTATCCATCAATCATGTCCAGGTTGTCCAGGAAAGAGCTAGCAGGGTGGCCTAAAGCAGAGCCAGGGAGTGAGCCAGCAGGGTAAGGAACATGGCTGATGCAGATTCAGCACTTGTGTCTCTGTTATTTAACAATGCAGACATATCTTCAGTCACATCCTTATTGCTAAACCAAATTATGCCAGGGAACATATCCAGGTGTGGAAGCATGGTTGCTCCCAGGGCTAGGTGCTAGCCTAGTCCCCAGCACAGCCTTGGCACACACACCAGCTCAGGAGACAGCTGGACCAGCAGCATCTCCAAATAGGCACTCTGCATGTAGCTACTATTTTGGGGAGGAGGCAAAGGTGATTTAATACAATAAGCCAAACCATACCAGTTGGCATCAAAGGCAGGATATGATTCTGAGAACATTTGGTTTCCTAGCACAATGCTCTGTCAAGTGATTCAATCCTTCTGAAGTAAGTACCTAAGTCTTTGATAGCCTCCAAAGGAAGACATTTTCCATCTAAGTTTAGGCACTGAAACAGCATAGACCTGGTTCTACAGTTGTAAATAACACAAATTTTAAATAATTTTGTTTCAAGTCTAACATATTTAAGTTATGAAGCTTAAAGTGGTAGATGTTTTAATAGCTTTTAAGTTTGCAATTCCTTCTAAAGTTATAAAATAATTAACTCTCTATATAGGTACATAATTACAAATATTTTATAGAGATATATGTATATGCACATATATGCATGTTATCATGGATAGGTAAGTATCTGAGTAAGTACTTATAAAGCAGGTTGCAGAGTACCCAACTGGAAAGCACACGATCTACCAAAACGTCTGAATATCTTCCACCTTCTGTTAGATCATGCACACACACAAAAAAAAAAGACAAGGCAGCTCTGTGCACTGAAAGAGTACTGACAGTGTGCTCACCTCTGAAATTCTCCAAGAATCTCACCAATGGAGGACTGCAGATCCCAATACACTATATGTGAAATGAGTCACAGGGCTAAGAAGTAGTAAGATACCACCTTGAATGTGATGACTTTTTTCAATATGAAGACTGCTAGGCATCACTATTTCTGGTTTTCCATGTTTCTTGGTTTGTATTCACCTGTTCTTCACAGCTTGTTTCTCTGACGCAATTTTTTGAACAGTAACTAAGACTTCAAAATGAGTGCATGCTTTGGAAACAAAGTAATAAAATGTCATATTCATACATATTTCATTTGCTTTTAAATATGCAGAATCATTCAACATGGTCTTTTGATGACCTGTAGTCAGCATGGGGTACATCTATTTATTCTGGTTTATTAATTAGTCTCATAAATTCTTCTGGAAATCAAGATACACAATTATCTGATTTTTGATGTCAGATGTCAGACAAAGCCTGAAAATACTCTCAGATATTTCTTGCTTCATTTCTCTTCATTTAAATGAAATGTCACTTAAATAGTATCTGAAATAAAGGTATGCAATTGGCTACGTGTAGGTCATGATTCATAAGCCTTTCATAAACAGCAGGGAAATAGCAGCTATTCTGACTATTATTGCATATATTTTTGGCTTTAAAAACCCATCTACCATGTCAATTAATAGTAACTATTTGAGCCAAAAATAACTGTCACTTTTTCATTTTTAATTACTGCATCTGTTATCCCATTTAATCTTGGCATACTAAGACAATGGGACATTACCAAAAATAACCTCACAAATGATTTCCAGGCTCATGAAGGAACTGCTAGTGCATCGGAACACAGACCCACAGAAGGGTTGACAGTGGTATACAATGCTTTCTCATCTGCATGAATGTTTCTAGTGAATTACCAGATTCTTCTCTAAGTAAATATGCCTTTCTGGCATCCCTAATTTGACACAGTCACCAGTGCTGCACTGGTCCATGAGGGGAGGTGGGATGTCAGGTAGTGGTAGGACTAGGGGGAATGGCTCAGAACTAGAGGGGGGTAGATTCAGATTAGATGTTAGGAAGAAGCTCTTCACCATGAAGGTGGTGAGACACGGGAACAGGTTGCCCAGAGAGGTGGTGGAAGCCCCATCCCTGGAAATTTTTAAAGCCAGGCTGGATGGGGCTCTGAGTAACCTGATCTAGTAGGAGGCGTCCCTGCCCATGGCAGGGGGGTTGGAACTAGATGATCTTTAAGGTGCCTTCCAACCCTGACAATTCTATGATTCTATGATAGGAGTTGGTGATGTGCCTGGGAAGCTCATGGTGGCAAACCCACGGCCCTGGCATCCCCTGTCAATTAGAGCCACTAATGGCATCAATGGGATTACACAGCCCTTGCCCAGCTCTCCAGCCCTTGCCCAGCTCTCCAGCATGAAATGGTTGCATTTTTGAAAGGGTTCGCATCCTGAAGTGCAAAAGGCCCGTCCAGATGATGCTATGTTGCATGTACAGCAGACACCACCAAGAGTCCAGCCTGCTCTGAGGGTCAGTCAGCCACAGATCACGAACAGGTGCAGGCAACAGTCCTCCTTCTCCAATCTGCTGGGGAAGAGCTCTAGGAGAACTGGCAGAGACAGAGAGACAAATGTAAATCCTGGGGCTGGCATCACAACCACATCTGGCAGCCTGTCATAAGGTGGTGGGAAGGTAGCATTGAAATGCTATATATGAAAGCACAGCACAAACCTGCCTTGCCACAGACAGACAGACAGACAGACAGACAATCTATATGGTGTCCTGTCCATGACTGAGTTGGCGATGAAAACAAATAGCATAATTTTAGCATAGAGATAGGCTGGAGAGAGGAGAATTCCTAATGAAAAGCATCAGTTCAGTGGGCTCCTCTGATTTCTCTACAGTGCTGCTATTGAAGCTCTTTCTATTCCAGGAAAATTTAGCAAACCTTTTCCTTTGGTTTTCAGCACACGAATCATAGAATCATCACAGAATCATAGAAAGGTTTGGGTTGGAAAGGACCTTAAAGATCATCTAGTTCCAACTCCCCTGCCATGGGCAGGGACACCTCCCACTAGACCAGGTGAAAAACACAGCAGAGTATGTGGGATGGGTAAGGGCTGTCTTTCCTGGCAATTTGAAATGTATTTTGACAGAGTAAAACTTTCTAAGGACAGTTCAGTTTATCAGTTTTTATATAATTTTAAATTAAAAAATTCCTAGAATAATTTATGGCACTTGCTTTTTGTTTTTATCTGCCTTGGGGGTTTTGGAAGTTAATAAAATCATCCTGCATATCTCAGTAACTGGGCTTACAGAAAGCTAGGCTGTAAATTCAGATTTCTAGTGTAATCTTGTACAATTGCTGTCTTTAAATTGCTCATTATCCATCCTAAGCATTTTCTTTTTGCTGAAAACTTCAAGTAAGTTCGCAGATTTATCTGCACATATCAAATATATAAAATAAAATGTTTATTTCCCCTCCTTTTAGGATAATAAAGTCTGTGGGGAATGCTAAAAGCTGATGTTTGAGATGTAGCAGAACAGGAGCAATGAGGAGGGAGAGAAAGTAAAACATGGGGAGGGAGAGAGAGACTGAGTTTCATTCAAATAATTGGTTCCCAGTGGCAAAAAAAAAAAATTACAAAACAGAAACCTCTTGCTAACAATTTAGTGCTAAAAGCTTGAGAGAGTTGTGCCTTCCTATAATCTTGATATAGGTCCCTGTGTGCTGAAGCCAGCTGAATTATATGGTCATATTCTTCACACAAGCAACACAGCTCTATCTTTTGCTGAGTAGTGAACCGTAATAAGTTGATGTTGGATTTGAATGTGCTGCTGTAAGATGGCAACATCACGAGAAAATAAAGCATTCACTAGCAACCAAGGCTAGTATGTCTGACCCAATCTTGCTTTTATAAATGTTCTCCAAAAATTCTTGTCTTGATTTACAGCGATTTGAAAGTTACATTTTCTATTCATCAAATGAAATTATCAGAAGGAAACTACTTCAGAGAAATGCATCACTTGAAATGCTGATGAGTGCATTTCTGGCATTCAGGGAGCATTTCAATCAGCAGTGAAAAACATGCCCCTTTTGGGTATATTGCATGAGAGATTACAAAACTCCTCTACCATGTCATACCAAGAAGACAACAAATATATTGGATCATCTTTGAGAGTATTGGCAATGTCATGGACTGGACATTAACTGGGAAAACGTATTTAATAAATGCTAGAGGCTTTGTGTGTTTCAAGAGAATATCCTCTAAAAAACGAGGATGTATTATGGAAACAAGATGCTCAAAAAACTCATTAGTTTTGAGCTAAAATGATCACCTGCTACACCATACAGTAGATGACTGGAACTAAGCCATGGACCTCATCCTGGCCCCCTCGAAGCCTAAGGGAGTTATGCAATTCAGGCAGTGAACCATGAGAAGCCCTCATTTTCTTGTTCAGGCAGGGCTGTGGCAGGGATGTAGACCAGCACCCTGCAGCATTGCTTAAGCAGGGGCTGGTGGCTCTGGGCTGGGCTGTAACGGAGTCGTGGGCCATGGGCAGGGTTTGAGAAGGGCAGGGACATGAGAGCCCTCAGGACTGTGACGCATACTCAAAGTCTCTGTCTGTTACCACAAGATTATAAAAACAGGATAGAAAGCATGATCTTCTGCTTTTGCCATATAATAAACTGTGTTCATCCTCACTTCCAGGACATGAGAAATTGCAAAGGATTATGGAGGATTTTGCAGTGATGCTACTCAGATACCTCTGTTCCTCCACTAGGTAATCCCTTTTAAGTTACTACATTTCACTGATACATCTGCACAATTTTATTCCTGCCTAATTCTTCCTTGTATCCCACTATTTCCTTTCTTCCTTCTGGTTGGACTGTTTGATCCATTCCTCTGACAGTTCAAACTAGAAAGTCCTTTGTAGTGTCCCAGTTGAAAGCGTGTCTGCTCACAGAAAACTCTTTGCCAGGCTTTATCTATCCCTGTAAGTTGGTAGATTTTTTGTTTGTGTGTTTTTTTCTTTGCTTGCTAGTTTATTTAAGAAGGATTTTTAATCTCTTGCTTTTTCAGACCTGCATAACGTTACTAATCCTAACCCATTTCTTTCCTGGAAAAACAAGACTTGAAAACCACAAGTTGCTTTTGTGGCCTTTAGGAGGAGACCAGAGAGCACAGGCAGGCGGGTCCTTCTGTTACAAGACAGTTTCTCAAGACATTGATGATGACTTTGGGAGAGCTGAAGCTTAGAAAAGAAAAGCATTAATAAACAGCAGAGAAAGCTGGGGGGGTTTTATGTAATCAAATCACTGATTTCATTAACAGATATTTTTCTTGGGGACATTTTACACATTTTTTTCCAATGTGAAATATATTAATCTAGAAGAGATGATTTTTTAAAAAAAACCTAATTGTCTGAGGCATAAGAAAACAGTTATTTTTACTTTAAAATGTTTAAAGAAACTCTGCGCTCAAAAGCTCAAATGTTCATTAAAGCACTAAACTCCTTTTCTATCCTTACCAAGGACCTACAGTATAAATACTCTGTTAATAGATTTGTTAAAGGATGGCATTTATTTTGCTGGAAGCAGGGCTGCAGAGGACATACAGCCCATTACCATGTCTGTCATAGTGGAATGACACTGAATGGTGCAAACATAGACACACAGAGTATATATTTCCTGGTCTTTTCATCTCCTTCTACCTGGATTCTGTCACAAATGCATAATACTTGCTAGACTGGGAGAGCCCAGAAGTACAGACATCCTACTTTTTGCATTATGCTTCATTCCACCTGCAATTTTTCTTTGCTTTCTTTTCTTTTATTTTCTTTTTTCTCTGAGTTGTTTGACTGAATACCATTTTGGCTAGTGGCCCTGAAAGCACAGTCACATTTTCCCTCCAAGTCAGTGTCACTGCTCACCCAACCAGCCAGATTGTCTTTGGTGAATTAGTGCCTTCACACCACAAGTGTTTGCACAAATCACATTGTTCTCACCAGCAGTTAACATCAAGAGGAAAATGAAAGGTGAAGTGTCTTGTCATGAGCTGAGAAAATGGACAAAGTTTTTGACAATATTTCATTTTCTCAGAAAATGATAATTATTGAAACCTGTTTTTCATTAAATTTCAGAGAAGTTCCACATATTACAAGGTGTGATAGCTCCAGTAAAAGAGATGTATAATGCTACTGTTAATATAAAATAATTTAAATGGTGTTACAAGGTACAGGTGTGACTCAGCTCTAGTACAACTACTAACAAAAGATTTAAATTAGGTTTTAAAGGCAGCCAGACTAGAGTGCTGCTGGACTAGATGACTCCATCTAAGTGCTAAGACATGTCTTCCTGGTCATTACCTATTTTAACAAAAGATTATTTTCACATTTCAGGTAGAGGAGAAGGAAATTAAAGGCTGTAAAAGGAGAGGAGGAAAGTTAATACAAGGATTGACTCTCATAATGCTGTTTGTCAGCCCATGCAAGTGTATCAATATGAGTCCATTTGTTGATCTTTCAGACCAGTGGGTCAAATCAAGTTAAATTATTCCACCTTGTTGTAGAACTAAATCCAAAGGTAATTTTAAGATTTTTGAACAGATCCCACAGACAGTTTTTTTAATTTAACACAAGGCACTTACTATAAGGTCTATGAAATCTTTGCATTCTGTATAAGCATGCTTAAAGGAACTCTTTTCTTCTGTAGAAGCATGTTTGCAGTTTTAGATGCCCACTGGCTTGTCCAAAAAGTACTTTTAAAAACAAAATTCAGGAAATCTTGAAACTAGTTAGGCATGGGATGTGAATACTTTGGAAGCTGATAGCTACTCAGGTTTTCACTGAGAGCTCCAAGTGGTCCAAGCACCTGTGGCTCTTTGGGAGAAAATTCACCATAGGGACCAGAACACAGTCATCAGGGTGAACCTCTTCTTCTCTTGTACACCCAGAGGTGTTACCGAAAAGTAAATACTTGTATGAATATGTACCATGTGCAGCTATGCAGGAAAACATGCAAAATGCAGCACATCCAGATTTTGAAAGTGTTAAGCGAGCAGAGTGAAACATCAGCACTGCATGGGAAAGGGGAGAGGGATGGCATCTTAGTGTGCTCTGCAAGATCTACAATGTCAGAATACTGGAGTCAGCTCAGAAACTCAATTTTAGAAGGAACTGGTAAACCTGAGAGCTGCCAGTGACAAATTACATCCTTTTAGGACAAAATGCCCAGCTCCAAGTCACCAAGTCAAACACTAAGTGATCTGCTATAAAGAGTTTGTAGTGGAACAAGCACTTAGGAGGACATGCTGAGCAAGTAGGGAGGGAATATGAAGGAATGGAAGGAGCACATTTTTCTGTCACACAAAGGCATAAATAGTTCATTTTATCTTGAGTGATTAAGCCCCTGTTAAAAATTGTGATTTGTAAATGGATGACTCTACAATCTTGCTGTTGCTGCGTGCGCATAAACAACACCAAGTATCAACATCAGCAGGAATAAGTTTGTTTCCCTGGTTTTCTTAACAGAAGATCTTCACTAGAATAATAACAAATGGCTTATTGGTATATTCAGTCCTCCTTCCCCCATACTCCTTAGAAATCTTATGCCACTCTTCAATTTGTTTATGTTTTTTAAGTTGACAGGTAGCCTTTGACTCTAACTGGAAGAGATGCACTTCACTACAGATCAAAGAAAAGATGGTTTCAGAGTGATCATTTTAGATTTGCAACCACAGGCTGAACTACAGCAAACCAAGAGCAGGAGTGGCTTTTAACTGGCCTTGTAGTAGGTATCTCATCCAGAGCATTCAGCTGAGCATCAAAATCAGGTGACATGTACCACCGCTAGAATGAAGGCAGCCAGACATTCACAGTGACCAAGACAGACAGTCTTAGAAATAACATATGTATACTTCAACACACTCAAAAATCCAGAATTTGCTGTAGTTCACTTAAACCAGGGTAACTAGGTCACCGACCAAAGCTGATATGATTTCTTAGGTTTGCAAGAGAGAGATCATCATTTCCAAACACAGGTTGCCCTTTGGAATAGCTGTCTTCTTTTTTCCATCCAACTGATGCAGTAAAATGCCCCTTTCAAACTTTATAATAATCCAGAAACACACTCATTAATCTGAGTGTCCTGAATGCCCCCAAGGAGGAATTGCTCTGTCCACAGTGACCACAGCCTACCAAGACAAGCTTTCCATCTCCTTACCTAGTTTGGGACCCTAAAGACAGAGAACATGGAAATCCCCCTAACTGTACTGTAGACTCACACAAGGTATTGACTCATTTTCCCAAAATGAAGGGTATCTATGCAAGTAGATGTTCTCCCTGACTTATTTCTCCTGTCAGTTTCAAGCCAGCATCTGAGGTTGTGGCTGTGTTATTCCTGTCGCAGCCAGCAGAGAACACGAAGCAGCCTTTATAAACGAAGCAGCTCAAGTGCCAACATCAACATAGACTTATTTCATTAGTCTGTATAAGCTGTCTGACACTATTTAAAGCTCACTTTGGCAAGACCTACAGACTTCGGCACACTGGCAAGGGGCAGTAATTTAAAAACACACCTTCACTCCTCTCCCTCTTTCATCCAGCAATCTTGCTCCAGAAAAGCCCCTGCATTTCTCCCTTATCCCCATGAGCAAAGCCAATATGGTCCTCAGGGCACTGGGATGAGAGCCAGGAGGGACTTTGAGTCCTGGCACAGTCTTTTTGAACATCCTTCCTATGGCCTGGGGTGAGGGCAGTGCCTCCTCCCATCCCAGTCAGGCTCTTGAAGGAGATATCCACAGAGCAAGAGTCCCAGTACAGGGCTATGGGTCACACCTCCAGCACCTTGAGGGGGAGCCAGGATGCTCGGCAGATAAATGTTCATTAGCAAGAATATTAAAACGAAAAGCAAGCTCCTCTTTCCATCTTTATTGCAAAGATTAGGAAATGGAGATACAAAATCATGCCTCCCTGATACAGGTCCCCACCTTATTCAGGCATTCTCATCAAACCCAATTCTATTTTCCTCCACTTCATGCTTTTAAAAATAGCTCTGGGAATGTGGATTTTAAGTGTTGTAGAGATGATGACACAATACACGGCACTTTTTTCTCTGTATTACAGATTATTAAAATAGAAGATCCTAAGTGCTACTTACTATAATATTAATCTCCCACACAAAGACTATTTATCTCTCTTCCCCTAAAGTAAATTACAGGCTTTGTTACTAAAATAGTGAATCGATTTGTAGATGTACCAGTCATTGATAATTTTGCAATCTTCTAATCCAGTTAGGTTTATTTAATGTGTGTATATATAGGTATCGGTTACTAGGCAGCATTTATACGTGGATTCGTATTTCTTGCAAGTCTTTGTTATTTAATATTAGGAATACAACTTTTAGAGTTGCCCAAGTCTTGCTTTGAGATCTTGATGCTATAGGCAAATTCTTTACTATTTTGGGGAAAGTGTGCTCTGTAGAAAAAGAATACTTTGGCAAAGGTTTGGCACACACTTTAGTAAAAAGAAGTTATAGTTTTGAAAGGAAAATAAAAATGAAAATATTATTTTTTTAATTATAGAACATAGAGTTCCTATTTGCACTATGATTGGTACTAGATTTCAGGATTACATAAGAACTTGCAATAAAATAGATAAATTAGAGTTAGATACATTTTGAGCCATATACAGTAATAATCTGTGAATCCTCACAGATGAGTCTTCAGCACATTGAGTCTGATGAATGCTCATGACACCAATAGTGAAACTCTGGGGCCCTGCTGATGGCGAAGTGTGTCATTATGAGCTTCAGTTACAATAATTTGTCCCTGGTCGAGTGGACCAAAATCTGAGTGATTTTAGCTACAAAAATGCGCATGCATTTAACTAAATGTTACAGAGATTCTAATCAAAGCTGCACAGTTTGAATGAGAATATACCCTTTTGTTTTAAATCCCATGGAATCAGGAAGTTCTTTCTCCCTGAGCTGCACTCTCACAATTATTTGTGAGAAGCAGATAGACTTGGAACAGCTTCTGACCCATTGATATGTCTACTATATCAAGGAGGAACTGAATACAAGGAAAATAGAGAAAGTTAAATTATCTTTTAAGATTAATTTCAAGGAACTTGATATCAACTAATCGATTTAACAACGACAACAAGAAATTTTTGGAAACCAGTTAAGTCATCAGCTGTTATCTCTCTCTGTATTCTGACCACAAAAACATGACAGACTTATTTTCTTTGCATCTTGTTTAATTAACATGCCTTCAGGGAAGCAGCGGCAGTGGCAGCAGGGACCACCCCTGACACTCAGTGAATTCCAATAAGCATCTTCTGTCCTCCTGCAGACAGACTTGATTTGACAAGCTCTTTCTGGCAGACTAAACGCGCCTTGGGTCATGTTTATGGTTAGCATAGATACTTGTAGAGCAGATATGACTTATTACAACATGTGCCACTTGTAATGAAAATCTCATACTCTCCAGGAGAGGGAAAAAAAAGAAGAAGAAACAAGCAACAGCTTTATAAAGGAACATCTTTCAAGATGTTCTGTTTAGGCAATACCTAATTCCAAGCATACCAGCTTTTTATTTTAATTCAGACAGAAAATGATTATTTTTTGAGGCAGGATTGCTTTGTGTTAGAGAAAAGCTACAATAAAATGCACTAAGGTTCTAATAGCAATATATTATAGAACTGCTGGGTATTTAAGAGCAAAATAGCCCTATCTACAATGAACTGAAAAACTGAAATGACAGAGTCAGTGCTAAGGTCTCAGCTTTTTCCTTATTATCCGTGTTGTACAGTAATAGGTGAGGTGAAGAACGAAAAATGTCATTGTTTGAATCAGGAGCTGTCAGAGCTGTGGCTTTCATCAGTAGGTCACCTACCTGCTCTCAGGTTTTAAATTGTCAGCAATTATTTTGAGTTTCTGTGGAGGAAAATTGCCCCAGATAATCACGGAAAAGGAAAACTTTACATTTGCTAACACTGCATTGTACCATTTTGTGAGTTTCTTGTACTCACTTTGACTGGGCATCAGATTTACAATATTCTTGTACAGGCATTAAAATAACAATTGGAGGAGAATCTCCTTTTTCACTGGTAGCTGTATACTGGGCTAAATAAAGCATTCAGTTAGATAGTAAGTTTCTCACCAAGGGCTGTCCTGTTGCCCCCCCTTACTGGTCTGTGGCAAAATTCCCACCCGTGATCACCTCCTGTCCCTCACACTTGGTCACAGCCCTTGCAAGCATGAGCAGAGCCATCTCCACCTCTCCCCACCACCTTCTTGCAGCAATTGCCACATCTCCACTCTGCCTTTCCAAGCAGAAACATGTGAGTTTGCACCTGGCTGTGCAGGGCTGTGAACTAGCCTAGTATGCTCCGGGCCAACTCCTTGTGCGCTGTGGGGCTGATCTGTGCAGTGTATGGAGGTTTCCATCTGTTTTACAGCTCTTTTTCCAAATGGGCTATAATGCATCTGAAAATCCTATCTAATATTCCCTCTGTGCTTTCTAATTGCTGCTACAAAGTTCTCTCACTTTGTGGCAGGTAGGTGTGGAAGCCTGGATCTTCTGCTCCTCTCTTGGCTGCAAGATGATGAAGGCGTTGTCCATTTCTGTGGTTCTTTGACATTCTTTAGCAACATTGCAAGTGCAAAGAGGAGCATTACTACCTATGACATTCTTTTTCACCTATATTTTGCTTTGTTATACATACGCATTGTCTCCAGTTGCAAGTACTTTCATTCACATGTATATTTATATAGTACATTTTATACACAATTTCATTACAGTGTTAATAAGAATTTCCATTGTCCATTTTTGCCATCATTTCAACTAGTGCAAATCCAAACAAGTTGTCCTCTTAGTAATGTTCATTAGGCATTTTAACATATTTTTTTAGCATTTAGACAGTTGTTCTCTTAACAGTTCTGGATACCCTGGGGTCCCATTCATTCGTTTGAGAAGTACTTTAACTTCTAACAGTCAAATCATGGTCTACTGTCTGCCATCACTACAATGAATATACCACACTAGTAAATACAGGTTTCATTCTTGAAACTGCTCATTTACTAGAGTACTTCCTAACAATGTTATTTCAGAAAAGTAGCAATAACAATCCAGAATAACTGTATTTTTCTTTTGGAAAAGAAAAAAATCCGTTACAGCTTTGCTTCTGATAAATCTGGAATTCCCAACAGAGTCTGTTCCTTTTCAGTAGCTTCATCCACCTACAAATGTGACCAAATGCTTGCCTGAACTTTTCCAATGGTTTGATGCATTCCTCACCATCTTCATCTGCTGTGGAGCCCTGATATGAGCCCTAAAGTCATGTATGACCCTCTCTACCAATGACTTGTTTCCAGGTGCTGGCTTTGCCCCACTTCCAGTAGTGGATTGTGTTATTAGCCACAATGATCAGAAGAAACAGCTACTACAAAAATGCTGAATGGGTTGTTTCCTCTGAATCAGAGTGAGGGGGAGCAAATTGAGCAAATGTCTGGCCAGCAAAGCCAATGTCTGGTCAGCTGGTGGGAGCTCAGCTCTTCAGCAAATGCAGAAAGTTTAGTGACAGATGCCTTGACTTCTGGAGCACAGTCACGGCACCACTGCTCACACCTGTGAAGAATCTCTTCTGAAGGAAACAATCATCTTACTAAAAATTCAGAAACTTAAACATTGTTTTTGATAAATGCTTAGTACCCTGGCTTCTCCTTTTTGTTCACCCACTTTGGGCTTTTTACTGTCTAGAAAAGTTATTTTTATTTATGTTTTGTTTGCAAATGATTTCTATAAAGGGAACTATAAAGGGAAGGTTTAATAAAAGCAGCAGGAATTAGAGGATATTAACTCTTGCTGTCCCAGAAATAATATCTATCTATGCTTTGTAAATGGAGCTGAAATGTAAAGGTTAATTTTTATAACTCTATTTCGAAGCAAAGTCTCTTAAAAGATTACTCTTCTGCTCAAAGCTTTTTGTTCTTTGAGGACCTGGATTATTTTTTAATCTACAAAGGAAGGAGACTATTCAACACATTTCCTTCAGAAAACATTGGTTCTTTGTTGGGTTATGTGTATTGGGAATATATTTATCTGAAGCATTTTTTAAGTATTGTAAATTAAATAAAGTAAAAAATTAAAGAAGGTGGCTGGCTCTATGTAAGTAACTCTTAGTTTCTCTTTATTCAAAAGCTTTTTTGCCATAAGATGCAGGGGAAAAACAACGGTAACACACAAAATTGGAAAAATATCCTTATCCAATAAGAGGAAAGACAGTGAGACTAGCTGGACACATATCAAAGATTAAATCCAAAAAGATGAAAGCAACTGGAAATGAAAGAAAAAAATCTTTCACGAGTGCCACTTGAGCATTAATGCCAGCTGCATTCACACATTTTGAAGGACATCAAGCCATAATGGACCACCAGAGAATCTGTCTCAACAGAGGAAATGAATGTAACGGGTTTTAACTTTTTACAGGGACAAATGAACACAGAGAGAAGTGAAAACTGAATTTTATTCTGTAGCCACATGTCCAGTAAAGAAATGTACTTTTGTGCATTATCTAATCTTGTCTCCACTACCTTCAGTGGGAAACTACATGACAAAAAGAATGGAACAAAGCAAGAGTATTACATGGCCAACTAGGATACTTTGGGTTTCCATACCCATTTCACCTCTAACAAAACTACATTTAGCGTACCTCTGAGTGTGAAAAATTAAGAAAGCATGACAGAAATAGTCCCTCCTTTGGTGTTAAATCTCAGGACTTCTGGAGCCAGAATCATAACACTGAAAAGCTAGTAATTGGCAGGTCTGCATTTGTGCCTTTGAAAACAACTCCCATAGATGATTCAGTGACACAACTTATATTAGCTCCAATAAGAGCCAAATAGTTTTGAAAACATCAAAAAGACACCCTTAGGTGTTGGGTTGTTAAAGAGCCACCCATTTCCAGGTAGAGCAGATCCTGATACTGCAACACCTCAGAGGAAGAAGTCAGGCTGGGCTAACAACCACTGTGCACTTTTAAGGCTGTCTTTAACACTTCTTGAGGGTGGAGCAATACAGTCTGCTCAGCTCAGTCACTTCATAACCATTACCTCAGGACAAGGTCAAAGGGCTGTTAGCTCATCCTAGCTAAAACGGATCAATTATCTGGAGAGGCTCTAGTACGGCTATGAAAATCGACAAGTGAAACTCCCCCTCGCTTCTGACAGCCAGGGTAGGATTATCACACCCTCTTTCTTTTCCCAGGCAAGTTGTTTTAGTGTCATCCCAGCAAGCTGATGATAAGTACAGCCTACATTTAGATTTCTTTAAATGCTTGCCTGAATGAGTGCTGAGTTTTGTTTTTCAGCAGCAAGTATAAGGTAAAGGAACAGTCTCAGCTTGCCAGGGTGGTCAGGATGAAGGCAGCTACTAGTGCAGATAGTTGATATCTTCATGTGCCTACATGAAGAAGAGGGTGACACCAAAGGCAGAATGGCCAAGCAAGAAAAGGAACAGTCTACGGTGGGAGGGATGTTTTCAGCCAACCTAGAGAAGGATGAAACTGGAGGCCGAAGGGCCAGGGTGAAGTAGGGTTGCCATTAGTATAGAATTTATTCACAGCTCAAGCTTCCTGCAAATGTACCCAGCATTAATTCCATCTTTCTTCTTCTTCATAGGACCCACCAGGCACAACCTTCATGTTGTTCTCTTATTTGTTCTCAAAATAGAGAAATCCTAATGAAACCTCAAAGAAAAAGATCAGATTTGTAAAGGTATTTCAGGCAGTAAAGATGCAGATGAGCACCTGCATGGCTGGATTCTACATTTCAGATCTGGTGCACAGCTGCTTTCTACCTTATACAAGCTGGCAACAGAAAACCTGTTACAAAAGATCTTGTCAGCTTAGTATTTCTCTGTATTGTCTAGTTGTAAATACCAAATGGTATGTTTGCAAAAAAAGTAGTCACTGCTCTGAGTTTTATTTCATTTTTTCAATCATTATACATTCTACAGTTTATACCAAATCCAAAAATCTTTAAACAGGTCTTTATGCCTGTTCCTTCAGGTTGTAAGACTGAGAGCAGGCAGTGAAGTGTATCAAGAGGGGATTATTATTTCTTTAGTGTGTAGTTCCTGTTGATTTAGATCCTCTAGATAGTGTCCTTGGAGAATGCAGTACTGAAATGAAAATAGATCCATCTCGTGAAGTTGTACTTACTACAATTTCAATTAACTTAGTGTGTGGGTAACAGAAAAGAGAGTTAGATTGTTATTATCTTCTTTGACTTTGCCTTGGATGTGTATGTGCAAAGCACCAAAGAAATTATCATTATCTATACAGTTGTAGATTACCATGAAAGGTTAAACCTCCCAAAATATCCTGCTTACTTTATGCTAGATTTAATGAGAAAATAAAGTATTGAAAGTATTCTGTCAACACATACTATTTCTTCATCCTGACTGCAGAGTATACATCCATTTGGTCCAAGTACTACAGCCTATTCATGTATATGTATACACTTATTTAACTTAATAAAGAAGACCCTCAAATCAATTTTTCATCTATGAGCCAATAAATCCCAGTACAGGAAAGAGGATCTTACATTGTGAAAGAAAACACAAAAAAGGCTGAAGAACATTTATTATGAGATCCATCACAGCAAAAACTGCTAGAGATCTTTTAAAGCTCTTTACTAAAAATGTTTTACCAAGTAACTAGACTATTCAGACATTATAACTGACTTTAAAGGCTTCTCCTGTTTGTTTGCTTATTCTCTGACAAAATGATGGGCAAGAAAATTCAAGAGCATCATGTACTTTATTATGTATGACTCAAATAGCAAAGTGGAATCTTTGCAGGTGTTTAACACCTTTGACTCTGATTCAGTCACAAACAATGTACATTAACTGATCTTTTCCATAATTGTATGCTAAGGTTTATAGAAGCCTTAATTGCTAGTAGAATTGACATTTATTTTCCAGAAAGACTCCTTATTCACAAACAAGTTTTGATCATAAAGCTAGGATTTGAAAGTGCAAGAGAAATATGCTGATTTTGGTGATGGTGGGGTTCATTTGGTTTTAGAAATCAATTTAGTTTCCTGCAAAACTAGCTGATCTTATAGCTTATTAAAACAAAGTCTAAAGCCCTATAGCCCTGAAGTGGACTGACCCCATGGATTAAGGTATTTGGAGCCCCATCAAGGCAACTGCAATTTGGTTTAGTCAATCTGAGGAAAAGGAAAGAGGGCCTCCTTCCAGAGCCACACCATTCTTACAGTCTGAATAGCTCTATTCCAAACTGGACAGAAAAGGAAAATTCCTGTACTCTAATTCCACTAAGAAATTGTGTCTCAAGACAAACGTAACCAACCTCTCAATACAACAGCAAGCTACTTAAGTTGGCCCTGACTTTACAGACCAAGACAGTAGCCAATCAACAAAATTTACCTTTGTAAGCATTTAACTTCAAGGAGTTCTCGGGAAAACAGCCAAATCAGAAACTGCTCATCCAAACTGAAACTTCACATGCCCTAATTCTGCTTACTTCTCACTGGTTAATCCTGTCAACTGATGTGTATATCTCTAGCCACTCCTCATTGACAAAGGTGAAAGAAGCTGTTATGGGAACTGCAATATATTTATTTGGACTGATTTCTTCATTAGCATGACTCTAGAAGTCAAAATGTGATGCTTCACCTACAAGGTAGTCAGCATGCTCTTCAAACTAAGGGCTTCCATACAAGGTGTCACAGAGCTTGATTTGGCTAAACAGAGTAAGGTACACAGGTCTAGGTAGATGATACTCCTTTCCCATAAAAAAGAAGAGTTCAAGTGTTGTGCAGTCTTCAAATCTGGTGACCGTGCTTCTTTACATGCCTTAAAAAAAGCAAGCTAAAAAATGTATCTAGAGTGCAAGAGTCCTCATGTCTCTGTAGGTCAGTAGTTCAGAGGCTGTTGGTTTGTTATGTGCACATACCAGTATAAATGGTTTGAATCCACATATGTAGGAGAGGAACATGGGAAGAATTGTCTTTGCACAGATGCAGCATAAAGTTCCTAACTAGAGAAAAGTTTCCTGAAAGCAATTGATCTCTGAAAAAGCTTGCCAAAGGATATGGCAAATTCATCACTACTGGATGGCTTTAGACGGAGTGAATGTTCAGAAGATGTGCTCCATTTCAGCTACAAAATATTAAACTCCACAGGATTCACTTACATAATGTGGAAACTAATTCCCTCCTTGGTGGAAGTTCCCAGATAAAGTTTTGTGGCCTCCTGTCAGGCAAACAGCTGGATCAGGCCATTTTAATGCTACCTCCTCTTCCACCCCCTCCAAAATTTAAGTGGTGTATATTTTATAAGCAGTAAAGGAGGATGGAGGGAAATTACTAGTATTTATCTTGAAGGCAAACTTAAAGTTCCTCTCAGACAACAGATGGCTCCAAAATCCCAAATAGATTTTCTTCTTAATTCTCAAGAAAAGTGCAAGCACTTAATTTCTTTTTGGTTTTAAGCAAACTATCATTCTTCCCTGTTTCAGAAAAGAATCCAGAAAATTCCTCATAATAGTTAATGGAACAAAACTCACTGTTACTGAAGCAAATATGCACCTGCACATTCTTAGCAAGGATACATAGAACCCTTTACTATAGCCAGTAAATTCCTTTTCTTTTGACTGGTTCTTTTCCTGGGGAATTGGACCTGGACAGGGAAGATTATTCTACAAGACTTCTTGAGACTTTAAAGCAAGTTAACATGTTGTATTGGGCTGAAACTTTTAAAATCTAGCTAGTAGAGGGGCTGCCAGGAAAATCAGCTCAAACACAGGTCATTCTGGCCTAAATCTCAGATGTGAGACTTTGCCCAGCTCACGAGTGCCCGGCCCAAGAAGGCTGTGCTCTAGAGAGCAGATTGCACTAGAAGGTAGTTTTGTCAAGATGCCTGGCAGGTAGAAGTCCCACCTTCACAACTATCTCAACATAAAATAATCCTCTTGGGAATGAGAAGTATATAATGCTGTGTCAGCATAGGAGTACATAGAGCAGCACGTAAGGAACCCTATACGCAACAAACAAAACATTAGGTATGAAACATTCACACTGCTCTGCTTTGCCAGGACTATAGTCATGATGTGCTTGCTCCCACCCACTCATGATGTCGTGGTATTTGCTCAGCACTGACCCAGAGGGTGAAAAGCTATCTCTGAAATGGTGATACTCCTGACTTTGCCGCCTTCGTTCTTTTGAAGCTTGTAATTTAAATTTCAATTGAGCCAGGCAATGCTTTGTAGTGCTTTGTCTGAGATTTGATGGGAACGCAGGAAAATGCAGCATGATTTACATGTATTAAACTCGCAGGTCTGAAGCGGTGCCCTAGAATTAGAGACTCTTGTCAACGATAATCACCATAACCCTTCCTTTTGCATTGTGTATTCATAAGATTATTTCTGTGTCAATACTTTTAGGATGGTTGATACAAAAATGTGGAAATCTAATCTCATTAGAGAAGATCTGAAGGTAGCCAAGGACATCTTTGAAAAGGAGTACACTCCTACTATTAATAAGAGTTCATACCAATTTGAATCAAATGCATGAGATACTAATTTACATCTACTTAAAAACGGGAGATAAAGGACATGGGAAGACATTGTTTTAAAAGCTTTTATTTTTTAAAGGTATGACAACTTTTGTTTTATAAAAGCATTACAGTAGCTAGGCAACTAAATCTGAAAATGAAAGCAACCCCTTCCTTGTCACTGGCACACAGTTGCAACTCAGGAAAGTCACAAAATTACTTGAACACAATAAGAACAGTTTTTATTTACAGATCCACAGCTAAGCATCAAAACATCTTTCAATAAACCAATTAGCTCCCAAGTTTCAGCAAGATCATTCTCACAGGGATTAGGCCAGCTTTAGCAACAAGCAGCCTCTCCTTCCAGCTGGAGAAGACACTTTCACTCACACATGGCAAACAACTCTCCTCTCTCCAAATACTTCAGCAAGCCACGGGGCACTGCTGAATACAGTGGTGCCCCAAGACCCCCAGGAGCCCCTCACCCATTTCTGCTCCTGGTAGTGTTGCACTCTCCTAGCTATGGCAGCACTGCAATGGCAATTATCTGTACAAACCTTCTTCCTCTTGTTTCCTGCTTCTCATACCCCAGCTATCCCTGAAGCTGAAGGAACAGTGTGTGGCCATGAGTATATTCCAAGATTAAGCACAAAACCTCACAGATTAAGGGCATTTTAGCTACACATTGCAAGCTAGGTTAGCTTTTCTGTCTGGTGGAGAGATTCTTTTTGTTTGCAAAATGATGTTTGTTATCAAAACTAATTATCTTCATCCATCTGAAGCACACTTCTAAGAAGGATGTTTTTCTATAGAAGATGCCTCAGCTGACACACAAATGTCACTGAATTGAATATAAAACACATATTCTATCTAAAACGAGATAAGCAGGGAAAGCAAAGCTTTCAAGAAAAAAAAAAAAAACACGGTATAGTGAATCACAGAACGGTTTGGTTTGGAAGGGACCATGAGGAACATCTAGTTCCAACTCCCCTGGCATGGGCAGACACACCTCCCATTAGACCAGGTTGCTCAAAGCCCCATCCAACCTGGTCTTGAACACTTCCAGAGAGGGGGCATCCACAGCTTCTCTGGACAACCTGTTCCAGTGCCTCATCACACTTACAGTGAAGAACTTCTTCCTTACATTTAATCTAAATCTACCCTCTTTCAGTTTGAAACCATTACCCCTCACTGCACTCCTTGATAAAGAGTCCATCCCCATTTTTCCTGTAGGCCCCCTTTAAGTACTGGAAGGCTGCTATAAGGTCTCCCCAGAGACTTCTCCAGGCTGAACAACCCCAACTCTCTCAGCCTGTCCTTACAGAAGAGGTGTTCTAGCCTCCTGATCATCTTTGTGGCCCTCCTCTGGACCTGATCCAACAGGTCTACATCTCTTTTGTACTGGGGACTCCAGAGCTGATACACAGCAGGTTGGGTCTCATGAGAGTCGATGAAAGGGGGAGAATCATCTCCATCGAACTGCTGGCCACACTTCTTTTGATGGACCCCAGGATGTGACTGGCTGTCTGGACTCGAAGTGTACATTGGTGGCTCATACTCAGTTTTTCATCTACTGACACCCTCAAGTCCTTCTCCTCACAGCTGCTCTCAATCCACTCATAGCCCAGCCTGTACTTGGGCTTGGGATTGCCCCTAACACAGGTGCAGGACCTTGCACTTGGCCTTCTTGAACTTCATAAGGTTTGCACAGGTCCACTTCTGAAGCCTGCCAAGGTCCCTCTTGATAACATCCCTCCCCTCCAGCATGTTGACAACTCCACAGAACTTGGTGGCATCACCAAGAATACAAAGAATTTGAGATAATTGGAAACAGTCATTTTCATGGACCCTGGCTTTACAATTTTTCAACACACAAAAGCCAAATGACACATTTAAAATGCAGTATGTCAACTACTACAGTGCAAACAGACATTTGAGTATTTATATTTCTTATGTGCATCATCCAATTATAAAAAGTATTTCGGAAAATCACCATGCATCAGTCTCAAAAGTATAATTAATTTGCTTTCCTCAATTTGCCCTCCAATTTTTTTTTCTTTTTAGACAGCAATGAGAAGAATGAATGTGATGAAAATAAGAATGCTGTGAAATTTCATAATAAAACAGCAGCAGAAAATCTGCTAACTTTCTAAGCAACTACACTGGTAAAACAACGTTATTCAACAGTAAGCTTTGAAGTTTCATTTACTTGTCTCAGATCAGACACAAAAATTCCACAAATACCAAAAAATCAAAATATGACATTTTAAAGTTAAGCAAAACTTGCTCTTCTCCTAAAACTTTACAATATATATTTAAAATTACATACAAGGATATTTTGGCTAAACCAGTTACTAAAACAAGCAATCAGGCATGAAAGAACTTGAAGTTTTCTAACTCTCAGAAATAGTCTTGATAAAAACTCTGAAGTTATGACTTCAAGCAGAAGTTGGTCACCTCAACAAGATGGCACAAGACTGCCACCTTGTGAAAAAAATCACAAACAACAAATCAGACCTGCATTAACAGGACAATGTGTTCCCAGAGACTACAGAATACTTTTTCCGACAATATTTTTAACAGAAGCAATTCATCTGATTTATCTACTCACACTAAAAGTAACAGATAAAAAAAATTTCAGCACGCACATATAGTGTAAAATTCATGCTAATTTTCAACATGAATATGTGTTGTCAACTTAAAAGGAATGAAATACAGAATGCTCATGAGTAACAGAAAATACAGTTCACAGCACATAGGATTATCAGACAAACCTCCTATCTTCCCAAATAACCACCTATTTTTAACTAAAAGGAAAAACAAATGTGTTCAAACTAATTTATTTTTTTTTCCACCTCAAAACAACTCAGCCATGCTGTGGCTGTCCCCTCTATTTTTATTATTCTGACAGTTATTGGAAAATCATCATCTTCTTTCGGAGAAAAACTGAACCTGAGTCTTTATTTTTAAACAGCGATTATAAAAATGTTAGTTATGCTATTTTTGTTTTCATCTTGGACATTTCAACAAATCAGTGCGGTTTTTTTTCCTAAATGCATAGCTGATTAGTAACATTTACAATAAATTATAGTTTTAATACAATTGCAAGTAATTTCACTACCAAGTGACACCTGCTGAGGAATTAACCTAAAACAACTATGGTTCTACTGAAACTAGACGACCTTGGCAACATAAACCAGGACAAAGAGAGACTTTTCTGCGTGTCTTTAAGACGAACAGCTCAAAAATTACAAACAACTACAACTGCAGTATTTCAGGAGCAAAACTGGTTTTCCAAAAGATACCCGCTCTAAGACTGTAAAGTACATTTAACTAGTTCTTATATCTAGATTTCAACAACTCTACTGCTACTAACACCTGTCAAATTTCTAAGAAATGTTGATGGAACCTGGACACCTTTCTTTATGACTAATTGTCATATAATTACAATCATCTTGATTTCTGAGACTGAATCAGGCTAACATTGCATATTACCTGCAAACTCTCTGTGGTTCATCAGCAAAAGTGAAAATATAGCTTTACTCTAAAAATAAACTCTCAAGTTTTAGTAATTTATGGACTTTCCACTTTAATGTAAACTTGTACCAACTCAGTCTGCTTTTAAATTAGCCAAATATATTGAGAATAATTGTATTCTTAAATTAAAATATGCACATATACTGATAAATCTCATTATAAAATACTGTGCTATCTTATATCAGTTAAAAAACGCCCAACAATTCACAGACATCTCTCTACAGGTAATTTTTCTAGTGTCTTGTGATGTGGAGCACATTAGAAACTACTGTGCTGCTCTTCATTTTGCATTCAGTTTTCTTTACAGAAGAAATGCATTGAAATTGTATATATTTAAACTCGGTTCTTCTCTCTTGGAACATGGCTGCTCTCTCCGTCAAGAGTAAGTTGGAAGCATAAACACTGCTTCTTAATGGTGTTGGTAATTATTGGCACGCAGACGCCACTATCAATAGACATGCTGGCCAAAAAACTCTTGTGGACTATGCAAGCACAGGAATTTTTGTATCTTGTCATGCAAATGAACACCTGCTCCCTTACATAAAGACACAAAGCCAGAAAAACAAAACAGATCTAGAAGACAATTCAGAACTCCAGCCAGAGCCCCATCCCTTCCCATGTTACCATTTCAACTCACTAAAATTTGAGGACACAAATGAAGTTGTACTAAAACACACATTTCCATTTTTACTGGCATGGTATATAAAACCAAAATTGGAAGCAGAAGGCATGCAAGACTTTCCTCCCCAGATCTGTCATACTAAAACCAAGACAAGACAACATCCTGGATTCTGCAAAAACCACGTTGCAGTCTTGAAAAGCAACCCATTTCATGTTTCTCTTGTCCCTTCAACTTGATAAAGCAAATAGGAAGTGCCCGAAAATGGCCTAACCTATGGCACACCCATTATCAACAAATTACCATCCCGGCAAGCAGCCAAGAAGCAAACAGTGACCTGGCAAATGTCTTCAATTCAATATAAATAAACTTACTCATTGAAGAGCGGCTTTAAGGTTTCCTTAGAAGAAACAGGGTTGCAAAGACATTGGACAAGAGAATCTGAGCTAACCACACTCTTCACAGAGTAGTACAGGAAGGGATCAGAGCCAGGACACTGACCTACATACTTTAAAAGAAAAAAAATAACAGTACCAATGTGAATAAATAACTCCACAGTACTGACCTTTTGAGAAACATTGAGAAATTCCATTTCTGAGTGACTGAAGTGGCAATAAAGGGATATGTTTGCATAGATTTGGCTGCAGTATTTTCATTATAGACAAGAAAGAACTTAAAGGTGCTACACAGTATGTGAAGTTCTGGATCCCCCACATACTTATAAAACTGCTTAATAGTTAACCTTAAGCGATCAAATATTTTTGAGTCTAAATAAAGTCCTTTACTGACAGGAAGCATTACAGTCTTCTTTTATTCTGATGATAATGCAGTAGATGCTTTAAATACGTATATACAGATATATGTACTCATATTTTACTTTCATAAATCAAAATACATACACCCTAGTTCCATTAGATTTGTCTATATATATATGAGAAACGTGTAAAAGAACAATTCAGCAATGGCGTTAGTATTTCTTTAAGATTACATGTGAAAGATCTTAGGAACACTCAGTTCAGCTTGGGAGGGCCTCATATCCTACTTCAATACAAACCTGTGAACACAGACCCTCAGGATATAAAAGCCTGATTATTTAAAAGGGTATTCATTAGCCTGCATTCCACTGTGTAACGACACGTTTCAGTTTGACATACATAAGTTACTCCTCTTCTAACAGGTCACATTATTGACTGCAATTTATCTTTTGTTGTACAATAGCACTATTTCCCCAAAGAAGGTACCTGCACGTAGCCTTCACTGTATTTTCTAAACATGAGTTTGAAATAAAATACTCAAAACGCTCTCATGATTTAAGAGCCTACATTCTGTTTGCAAAACTAATGTAAGCATTTATTGACAAAAAAAATCATGAAAATTCAGTGGGACGTAGGAGGTTTTGAAAACATTATACTTTAGCAGTGGTTCATACCTTGACTGCTGGCAAACCTAGATGGAAGCGGCCTGATCCAAGGAGTAAATATGCACCCAGAAGTAACATAAAGGTTAAACACTTAAACACTCTGCTTTAAACAGAAACCCCTGAAACATAAACTGTCATACATTCAAGGACATATTACATTATTATTTTATTATAACGAAAAATGACTGTAAACATCTCCCATATTTCACATTAATGACATAAAGGTGTTCTCGAACTTCCCCTCATATTGAATTTGTTAATTCCAGGAGCTCATAAATTCAATATATGGAATATCTTCACATTACAACAAATGAGATCTCACATTCAGTTCCAAAAATAAGCAAACAGCTTGCTTCCTCCATTCCAACTGGGGAAAAAAGTCCTTACATAATACAAAACATATTGCTTCACTGCAGAGTCCATGGTCCTGAAACAGAACTGGCTTTTCCTAATGTATGAACATATCAAAAATTACATTAAAAAAAAAGTCACCACATAAACCTCTGGATTTCATCACTATTTGGCCATTGAAATGTTCTGTTTAGAAAAAGATAAAAAGTTACTGCATTCACAACAATATAAAAAGCCAGCTCCAGAAGTTGTCTATATAGAGATGGAAACGGAATGTTGAGCCTATATAATAAGAATGGCAAAATAAAGTAACGAAATTCTAGCAGTTTTTGAGGAACTGTGACTGCTAATAAACATACAAAATACATTAAGATCCAGAATATTGATTTTGATTTTAGTGTATCAACAAAACTCCAGCCAGCAAATATATAGACTGGAACTAATAAATATTTGACAAGCTCGTGTCTTTGGAAGACTTTTCTCCAGACATAGAATGTATAATGTCTGTTATCTGCTAATAAATATTTATGAACATAGGTAAATTTCCAGATCAGGAATACAGAGATTATGGCAATTAAGCTGTATTGCATGGGGTGCTTTTGTAATGATAGAAGGAACTTACGGATTTTAGTAGGGGTCAATAAATGAGGGAACGAAAAAAAGACAGTAAATGACAGAAAATAGAACAGCTGAGGAAAGTGTAAACAAGCTTCGTGGCTACTTCTGTCACCAACAACTATTCCACCATTGATGAAGACAAAACCAAAGAACATAGTTACTAATATGATGTATGGCCAAGTTAAAGCAACAAGTGTAAGTAAGTTTTTAGGTGATACAATATATTCAATAAGAAACTTCAATATTCTGATCAAATCTGAAAATGATCCTTTCCTGGAAGAAATCCTTTCCTCTTTCTTTTTCTGTAACTCTGTCTTCCAGGCTTCGTTCAGCTTCTCTGCAACAACATTTCCAGCACAAAATACTGTCCACACAATATTCGTCTGACGAAACATGAAGCCACAAAATCCAAGAAGGGCTGAAGTTTTATGGTTACCATAAAGGCACATTAAATAGGCAAAGAGAGTAAAAAACACTGATCCTGGATCTGTATAATAAAGGAATGTAAAAAAATAAAGGGTGGGAAACATCACAAGAGTTAACGTAGACAAGAGTCTCTGGAAACCAGATACAGCCTAGAGAAGAAGCAGAAAAACTGATTAGCAATGTCTCCAATAAAAACGAAACAACAAATAAAAAGTATCACTCTTGATAATTCCATTAACATGGTATAACATCCCATATGCTCTTTGGTTCCATCCCTGCACAAGCACACATGCTTTATTTTTGATAACCTCCTGCTATGTTAATAGAGAGTGTGGGATTATACAATGTTAAAAGACAAATGAAAGTATGGAACATTGTTGCAGGTTAGTTAAAAACATGGCAACGAAAATATACCAACTTCTTTCATATGTCAGGTGTTCATGTACTCGTGGCAGTAAAATTATTGTAGGAGTATAATTGCTCCCATACCCCAGGTAAAAGACCTGCACTAACATGCAAAAGAAAAGAATAAAAACCCTCAATGTTTTATGCTCCTGAAATTTCATCAGCACATTCTGTTTATTTGTGAGACCAGAACACACCATTCTAAGCTTATGACATCGCCTCTTTTGAAGCCAGTCCACAGAGCTGACAGTTCCAAGCTTCTAATCTTTGGTGCAGCTTTTATTGCTTATCTTCATTATAATTCATGAGTTAAAAAAGAAATTTTAAAGAAGGCAGGATTTAAAAACTCCTCCCAACTTACTACCTGATGCAAGGCAATGCACAACATTAACAAATGTTGCATGGTGTTTCTGAATGATGTGGCGTGGGGTGAAACAGCCACTCACCACCTTAGAGAGAAGAGGAAGAGAAAATGCTGAGTTCCAAGAAGGGTCAACAGTGCAACTACATTTTCTAATTCTTAGACTACTGCCATGAAACCTTTTGGTATTTTCATATTTCCTTCTCCAAACATAAAATTAAAAGTGTTCCAAAAGTGGAAACAATTTACTGAATTTGACACAATTCTGTACAGTCTTATCATGTGCTTAAACATGAAAAGTCTCCTATGAGGAAATCCATCAGAGGAAATTTTCTTTACAGTAAAGGAATCCTTCAGTTATTGGAGAACAGGAAAAGATGTTCTTATGGTTCTTATGGAACTTCAGTTATGGTGAAAGATTTTGAACAGGCCATTAACCACTGGAACAATTTACCTACTGCGGTGGAATGTGCTCCACCACTTTAAACATACAGTATTCTTGAGTCCAAGTTGAACTGTTATGGTCTGAATGGGTGGACAATTGGACAGGTTAAAACTGACTGGATGGTTAACTGGTCATGCTCCATCCAAAGGTGAGCGTAACAATCACAGGAGTCTATATTGGGACCTGTCTTGTTGAATATATTTATCGTTGACTTGAAGGCAGCAAGAGTACACTCTCATCAAGTCTGCAGATGACACTAAACTGGGGGGACCAGGCAATGTGCTGAGGAGTTGCCATCCACAGTGACCTAGACAGGCCGGAGGAATGAGGCAACAGAGGTATTATGAAATTCCACATGGAAAAATGCAAATGCCTGCACCCAGGAAGGAAGAAATCCCTACAACAGACAGTATAGCTGAGGAGCTGCTGCTCTGTGGGAAGGGACCTGGGGGTCATGGCAGATAGTGAGGTGAACGTGAGCCGGCATCGTGCCCTGGCACTAAGGAACAGCAACAGCCTTCTAGGCTGCATTAACAAGAGCACAGCAGCAGATCAAGGGAAATTATTCTCTCTCTTTATTTGTTAGGCTGCACCTAGAGTATCATGTCCAGTTTTGTGTTCTGTAATACAAGAAAGGCACTAGTAAACTAGAACAACGGCGAAAGGCCGCCAAGACAGTTAGAGGTTGAAGCACTTGCCCTGAGAGGAGAGGCTGAGGGAGCTGGCCTTATTCAGCCTGGAAAATAGATGGCTTGGGGGGACTGAAGAGCAGCCTACCAATACCTGTGATGATGTCAACAGGTAAAGGGAGCCAGGCTCCTTGAAGCAGTGGGAGGACAAGAGACAACAGTCATAAACGGAGAGGTTCACACTGGATGTAAGAAAAATCTTATTCACTGTAAGGCCAGTCAGACACAGAGCAGGTTGCCCGAAGAGGTTGTACAGTCACATCCCTGGGGAGTTCTCTAGGTCCAAACCCTGAGCAATGTGGGCTGGTCTGCTTTGAGCTGGATGGTGGACTTTCTAAGGTCCCTTCCAACCTGAATCATTCTCCCTTTCCAACTTGAATTATTCTCTGGTTCTAAATATTGACATCAAACCTAGCATATTTTAAAGAACACATTTTAGCTTATATGCAGCTCACAGAGCTTCACTCAGGATTCACTACTTGAAGTTCCGTGGAGGGTACTAAGCAATTCTAACTAGAAGAGCATTCAGACCTTTGGAAAGTAGGTCTACAGGCGCACTGTCTTGAACTTTTACTTCAGTGGGACTACTTATAGTTATGCACTTGAGTAAATTTTTATAGGATTGCACCATGAGAGAAAAAATATATTAAAAAATTTTAGAGAAAAGGATGTGCCTCCTTAGCCAAACTGGTAGCAGTATTCGCAGTTATACAAAACTGAGGACAGCTCACATATGTAGTGAAGCAAATGTACACCAAGCCATCAAAATTGCTCGTATTGATAGTGTATAAAATTATTCTACTTTGACTGTACCTTATTCTTCTGATGGATCTTGAACAGAAGTAAATATAATAAATAGAAGTTGCCAGCACTGAAAAGGAGGTTAATAAACCTGAGCATTCCCGTAGAGCACACGACGCTTCCCGTCCACCCGAAGAGCCACGTCGCAGGCTTCACCACTCCCACTGAGACCAGGTACAAACCCGGCAGCGTGGTGATCATGGGATCCCACTGGAAAGCAGAGAGAAAGAGGGTTATGGAGCTGCTACCGTACAAAAAAAGGACCAGAGATGCACGACACCTTAGGACATACCATCCCCACCCACATCCCACTTTGTCAGCCTGGATGCTTTGCAAATTTCTGGCATTATTAGCCTGAAATTTCTCCACACGGTGTATCCAGCCCGGCGCACTACTGTACCACCAAGTAACAGAGAGCAGACGTCTCGGACAACGACGACCACAAAGTGATTCCCCTTTCAGAGCGCCCAGGGCACGCTTATAGAAGCCCTCGCTCCCGACTGGAATGTCAGATCCTTTTCGGTACCATCGGGACGGCCCCCGCGCAGCACCTGGAGGAAGCGGCCGTGGCAGTAGGCCTGCGCCTGCGGGACGTGGAAGACCTCGTCCATGTAGGGCCCACGCTGGCGGCGGTTGATGGCCGCGAAGAGCAGGCACGACAGCAGGAAGGCGCCACTCATGGCGGCGGAGAAGCCGTAGGCCTCTGCCCGCTCCATGCCGCCGCTGCCGCCGTCGCCGCCCTGACCGGGAAGGAACCGCCCTTCCGGGAAGGGCTGGTCGCCGGGAGGAGGGGTCTGGCGGCGCGGGGCCGCGGCAGAAGTGCTCTGCCGGGAAGCTGTGAGGGGCTGACGGGGACCGCGGGTTGAGCTGGGAGGTAGGGAGGGCCGGGCGGCGGCTGCTGGGCGGGAAGGGTTGAACGCGGCGGGCCGGGCCGAGCCGAGGCGGGCAGCGGGAGGTGCGGTGCGCGCGACCTGTCGTGGAGCCCGCACTCCTGGGGTTTCCCCTCTGGGAAGTGTTGAAAACCGTGTGCGAACGGCTGCGTGTTATTAAAACGGTGCTGAGCCGTTGCGTCTCCGTGTAACCGTTACCGTGTCAGGGGCCGCAGGGCCGGTGCTGCTGAGCGTTCCCGGGGCCAGCCTGCCCATCGCTGCGGGATGGACCTAACCCATCAGCTGGAGCTGTTCCCTGACTGCAGCGTGATTCTCCTGCTCTTCAACCACGTGAAAAATGCCCCTGCCTTAAGGAAAAAAGCCATGGAAGGAGCCATTGAAGGAGCTTTAATAAACCCTGCCGTGGTGAGTGAGGGCTTGTGTCGTCCCGCAGTGCAAGGGTTTATCTGTGTAAAAGAAAGAGCCTTGGCAGAATTGGGCAAAACAGTTCTCATTTTGCTTCACTTCACAGCCTACTTGGTGTAGCTACCTAAATCCACTTCCATCTGTAAAATGTAGTACTAATTGCTTAATGCTGGCAAAAAACTACTATTTGGAACCTTTGTTCTCATTTAAACCCATAACTAGTTTCTGAATCTAGTCTTTTTTGTTAGAATTAGAAATGCAGTAGCTAAGGAAGGAAAAAAAAATATCTAAGTTTACTGATATGATTTATTACTGTGATTCATTTTTCAAAAGATTTTGGTAATCTGATTGAGAGAGTGTACTTTCTGGTTTTATGTCATGTATTACCCCATGCAGGAAATAATAACATTGACTTTGGAAGAGCAAGAATTGCTAAAATAACTAGCAGAATACTGTTTTGCTCACTTCTATGATTGCAGACATAGGCTGCTATCAAAGTTATGTGACCAGGATTTTTTCAGAGATCAAAATAGTATGTTTAGTTTCTGTTTAACTTCTGTTGTGTTTCACAGATTGTAGATCCTTTTCAAGTTCTTGTGGCGGCCAACAAAGCAGTTCATCTACACAAGATAGGCAAAATGAAGACCAGAACTCTCTATGCAGAAATCATTTTCAGCCTTTCACCAAGCAACAATGTAAGATTTACTGAACAAATGTCTTTTTTTGCCAGAGAAGCTTGCCAAGATCCATGCAGCCAAATTAAGTACACATATTCAGTTAACTGTTTACCTGGCTAGTAATAGAAGTTAATGTCATTTTTCATGACATTAATATGCTGTTATCTCTTGTAGCTTGTTAGAATTCCGTTAATGTAAAATGTGTGTCAGTTTATGCTCTTGGTTTATTTGACCCAGTAACTGTAAAGGTTGCTTACATGTAGTAAGAAAGTGACTCACAATATTTTGATATTTTTCATCTTTCCTTAGATTTCAGATGCATTTAAAAAGTTTGGCATTTCAGACAGTGACACAGCTGTACTCATTGTTCTGGTTGCGGACAGGGAAAAAACTGTAAATCTGGAAGATCTAGCATCTCAGGTAGAAGGCCAACAGGTTTCTCTAGATGAACTTCCCCAGCTGACAGACACTGACAGAGTTAAAAAGGTATGTAGCCAAAAGAGATGGCTGGTGTAGGGAAAAGGGATAGTTTAATTGTCTGATTAAATATCAATGGACATAATTACTTAGGGTCTGTATTTCCTTAGCATAACTGGAAACTTGTTTTAAGTAAATCTTGACTATTTCTTTTTTACAGTTTTTGTCACTTGAAAAAAGTTCTAGTTGTCACACCCTGACATCACAAATGCTAAGTCTTCGGATTCTTAATGTTGCCAGGAAGTTGGAACATAAAAATAAATTCCAGATTGCCGCCTACCATTCAGGCACTTTTGCTTCCTGTTTTCTCAGGCAAATATCCATTTAATTAAAAATAAATTTCCAGTCCTGAACATTTTCATAATCCTAAATACATAAATAGCCTGAGCAGGGGTGGCTAAAGTGAAAATGTGTTGATTGGCTGCTAGGAGCTGCGTTAGGGCATGTGTGCTCTTAGCAGATTACCATATGCTGGATAGGTGTCTTGAAGCATATGTGTTTCACTTGATAAAACTCAAGTAACTTAAGTCATCTTGATCATGTCTGTCAAAGTAATGATGGGAGACATGTGAATTGAATTGGACAAATTGTGGCATATAACATGTGAAGCTGAAAGTGCTGCTCTCATTCAGTTTCTGAGCTTTCCTTTATGTCTTGCAGTTTTAAAATTTGCTTGGTTCCTCACTCCCAATTTTGTTGTGCAGTCACGACACAATTGCAATGTAAAAAGTGGGGGAGAAGTAAAAATCTTTTCTACGTATTTTTAGAAGATGAATGATCAATTCTTTTACCTCCTTGTACAGCTTTTATGTTTTTCTTGTTCTTTTTTTTCTGCAGATGTACAAAGTTACTCCACAGGAAGAAAAAGTCAGCACTTTATTGGACAGTATTGTTTGCAGAATATCAACAAAAGATATCTTATGAAAATGTATAAATAAATATTTTTTAAAGGAAAAAGAGGGCTTTTAAAGATGTAAAAACACTTCACTGAAATTCATCCTGCATTTCAGAGAAAGTGATGTCATGTACTGAGTAGTTTGATGACATCTGAGCTATAACCATAAATGGATATGGGGTTAATCTGAACTGTGTTCTAAGCACAGAGAGTGATTCTGCTGAGCAAAGCAGAATTTGCCATTGACATTTCTGTCTGTTTTCTTAAGATAAAAAAAACACACTTTTTTTGCTGTTACCTTAAATTGATCGTAAACAGAAGGCTTGGAAATCTGTACTTGCTTTTCTCTTTCATCAAATGTTTTCCTAGTCCCAGATAGGATTCAAACATGGTAAATAATTTTTATTAACCCTCCCCTGACTTGTTTTGTTTTGGCACCCCGATGGTTCCTTTTAACGATACTGTTGCCAGAAGAGGTGTCTCCATGGCCCAAAGGACTGCTGATAGACTAGAAAAAGGAAACTTTCCATGAACTTAGCAGTATAATCTCCCTCTTTCAGCTAATGGGATAGAACCACTGCCCACCCTCTGGGAACAGGAAGGGGTGGGAGGGGCACCATGGCAGCCTACAGCAGGGGCAGCCTGGAGCAGGGGCATCAGAGATGGGTGGTGTTGGCACCTGACACTCTGATGTCACCAAATGCAGAGCACTGCTGAGTACTGGTGTGTTGCTGTGGTACTTCAGTGTTGGCATTAAAGGAGAATGAGAGGTGCTTTTACTTTGTAACAGGAATTATGCGTGGTGATCCTGACTTCTAGGGCCTGGTTCCAGGGGCATAATTCACAGAGAAATTTGCACCATAGATTTATTGACTTAAATTGTCAATAGAGCTTATGCAGCATTCTGAAAGGATCATTGAACTGATTTTGGTTTGTTGAGCCAGGGTTAGGAAAGGCCATCAAAGGGAACTAAAAAGAATATGGATTTCCAATAGTCACTAGGTCCAAGAGCCCTGTGTGGGTATCGTTTTATCCCACAGAGGCATTCTGTTTATGAGAAATTACTGTCCTAACTTAGGTAGAAATCCATGCTCTGTTAGTGTTACGTTGTATTGTTTTTTTCTAGGGTGCATATAAAACTGTATAGCTGTCTGTATTTTTGGTTTTATTTCCTAATGCTCTCTGATGTACTACAATTTGGGTACTTACAAGATACTTGGAAGAGCATGCCCCAGATTCTTACACATAGTATTTGGAAAACAAAATGTATCTGGGGGGAGAGGCAAGTCTTGAGTTAGAGTTGAAATGTTACCCACTACAGTAAACAGACCAGCAAAGTGACAGAAAGACCTGGTATTGTCTGTGTTTCTGTATTTAATATGGCATATTATATTTATATTCTTATATTTACTATGGAATATTATATTTAATATCCCTAGCTTCTGTTCTGCATTTTAATTAATTCTTCCCTCAAAACACAGTAGTGGAAATACTGTCCTTTTCGTACCAACCGAATCAGTGGCAAAAATACTTCACAAGTACCAAGGGAATGACAAGGTTTATCAAAAGAATTGATGGAGAAGAAATTGCTGTGCTGATTTCCTGATTTAAAGACGGTTTTATGGAATGTGCCATCTTATCTAAAGGTGAGGCAATAGGAAAAAATGGAGCTCGGAAGGGCTTGAGTCTCCTGAAATAAAACATACATAACATCAGCCTGTGAGAATGACCATGGAAAATAAAAGCTTTGTTTTCCTTTTCTGACAGTCCAGTTGGTACATGGAGTATATCAGATTTGCTGGCTGAACTGCTGTCATTGTTTTTTGGTATCTTAAAATAACAGCAGAGAGGTTATTAAAAACCACAGCCTTTTTTGAACATATTTAAAACATCAGTCTGGTCTGTTCAGGAGAAATATTAATAAAAAAGTGGCTGCATAACGATACACAAGTTCCAAATTTAGGTTCTCAGTTTCTATGTCTTGTCCTTATCCCATGGGTGTAAAAATAGTAAATTGTTTGTTACTGTTGACATGAGTTAAACTACAAAATTCTGATTTCTGTGAAAATGAGCTACTTTACTGGGTGGGTTTACTGAAAATGATTTTGGGAGCTGAAATCTCTATAGTATCAGTTAGGCAGGCAGATGATTTGGGTCTGTTGGCAGTGAAGACTATACCATTACCCTGCAAGACCACAGTTTTCCCCTCATTCTAGCTGTATTATCTAAGTTAAACAAATTCCTTATAAAACCCAGTAATAACTGTAGATTTTGTTGACCCTGTGAAGATACGCTTGTCTTTCTGAACACATTAAAAATTAGTAAATTTGCATCTATAATGTTAGTTAAATCAACCACCACTGTTTCCATAGAATTATAGAATGGTTTGCGTTGAAAGGGACCTTAAAGATCTAGTTCCAACCCCCCTGGCATGAGCAGGAACACCTTCCACTAGACCAAGTTGCTCAAGGTCTATCCAACCTGTCCTTGAACACTTCCAGGGATGGGGCATACACAGTTTCTCTGGGCAACCTATTCCAATGTCTCACCACCCTCATAGTGAAGAACTTCTTCCTAATTTCTAGTCTAAATCTACTCTTGGTTTAAAATCATTGCCCCTCATCCTGTCACTGCACTCCTTGATAAAGAGTCCATCCCTATCTTCCCTGTAGGTCGACTCACTCCAACAGGTCCATGTCTTGTGCTGGGGGCTCCAGAGCTGGATGCAGTACTCCAGGTGGGTTTTCACAAGAGTGGGTTAGAGGGGCAGAATCACCTACTTTAACGTGCTGGCTGTGCTTGTTTTTGATGCAGCTTGGGATAGGGCTGGATTTCTGGGCTGAGAGAGCACATTAATGGCTCATGTCCAGCTTTTCATCCACCAATACTCACAAGTCCTCTGCAGGGCTGCTCTCAATCCACTCATCACAAAACAAAGCAGAAGTTCAAGGAAAAAAGACAGGTTTTTCCAAACATTTAGTGTCCTGCTGCTGTCTCCTCTGGACTTTCATACCTCATCTCTATTACAAGGTGAAAGAGAGGAAGCTGAAGCATTTTCAATACCTTTTTTGGCTCTCCAGTGCTTCAGTGGCAGGATTTATAAATTTAACAACTAAATCCAAAAGCATGATGGATTTAGAACTAGTCAGTTCTAGCTTTTTTTTTGCTAGATGGAAGTGGTTGTTGGGTTGGGTTTTTTTTCCCCTGTGCTGTCTTTTCAGCATTCTGTATATGACAACAATTGAGCAAAACCAGCAGGCTGTGCTGCTAAAAGGCAATGACTTAAACCTCATTCACCACAGAACTCACTTTCCTGCTTTCTTAGGAAAAAAGAAAAAAAAAAAAAAAAAAAAAAAAGGAGGCAAGGCAAGAAAGAAACAGACTGTGCAAAGCCATCTTGTGCAATGGCTCTGCAACATGCAGTGAAGCCAGTAGTATACTGCTGTTGGAGTTAAAGATGGTTCCCAAGTTTTCAGCCTCATTAGACCTATGTCCAAACTGCTGACATGTCCATCACATAACAGGTATCCTTCTGGGCATGCAGCAGGCATGCAGACTCAAGGAAAACTTGCCCACCCTGTCATAACAGAGGTAGTCATCCTCACCACAGTGATGATGTCCAGATGCACACCAGGAGTTGCCAGCAGCCTTCCTTTGTGGGCTGGTGCACGTGTGTGCCTGTCTCGTGGCTGGAGGAGTATTTATTTTGGCACATGGCAAACCTCACAGTGATGTGAAAGGGACACTCAGAGGTTCTGCAGGGAAAGAGAAGCCAAGGGTTGGCTGCTTCGCATCAGGATGACTCCTCCTGAGTGCTCTGTGGCCACATCTGCAGGCCACCATGAGGAACATGGCAGCACAAGCGATGCAGGTTCACTCATCTGGTGGCTCAGTTTATGAGCTGCAGCCTGTACATCTCTGAACTGTGTGTTTGATATTAATAAAATGTGTGTTTCTAAAAACTGAGTTGTTAGAACAAATAGCCAATCTGATTTATAATTTTTTAAGCAAAATTTAAGCAAATTTTTTAACCTTTTGTGTTGTGTTTTCAAAGCAGCAGCTTCAGGCCTCCTTCTGTGCCTGCTTCGGCTAGAGGAACCTCCCTTCATTTTCAAAATAAGTGATGATGCAGTACCACTCTTTGACCCGCTGTCAAAACCCTCTCTCCTGCAGAAGCCTTGCTGATGGTAAACTTCCAGTTCACTGAGGCCGTTGCCTGTTACACAACCCAAATCACCTGGGGTTTTTTGTACTACTGTCAGAATGTCTAAATCCCTCTCTCTTCTTGTGTACTTCAATGGTACATTTACAAGGGAGGGACCATCCTTTTGCTTTCATTTGTACTATTGTGCCAGGGGATGTTTAGGTCAGATATTAGGAAAAATTCCTTCACTGAAAGGGTTGTCAAGCACTGAAACAGGCTGCCCAGGGATGTGGTGGAGTCACCATTCCTAGATGTGTTTAAAAACTGTGTAGATGTGATGCTTAGGGACATAGTTTAGCAGCACACTTGTCAGAGTAGGGTTATGGTTGGACTGGATGATCTCAAAGGTCTTTTCCAACCTAAATGGTTTTATGATTAGTTCATGCTATATGGTTTATGACTGGGGTCCCTATGTCCTAGGGCAATGTATTTAATGCCCTAATAATCTATTTTAAAAATTATTATTCCTGTGCTATTATTCCTATTATTCCTATTCAGAGAGCATCATCAAAGCTTTGCCCCCATGTTAAAGCATGATGAGGTGGTACCTTAACAAGGGTGTTTGCCCAAGCAGGGTAACACTGGTGGAGTGCTGCGCAAATAAAGGAACATTGGCTCCAGCACCTGCACCCACCTGTTGAGGGCTGCAAAGGTGTCTCTGGTGCTACACTGTGCTTTGTGAACTCTCCTTGAGGGCTCACATGAGTTCACATGTAGGTCTTCTCAGAAACAGCTCAGTTTATGTACCCTTCCTGGTTATGGATGGATACCAAACTGGGGTACATGGTACTCATAAGAATTGTGTTGTCTACAGGTAGTATGTAATTGCAAACATGTATCTCTCTGCTCCTAAATCTTCCAAATGTCTTCCAGTTGTTTATTAGGATACTGTTTGTTAGTTTGGGCAATGCTGAGATTTGGAGGTTAAGCTGAGTTTAAGCCCCAAAGGCTTGGACTATTGTTCCCACCAGACCATGCCCCTCAGAGCTGCCAATCTATTAACCTGAGATCATCAGGAACAGGCAGCCATACAATTAACAAGGAGTTTAACAGAGACTGCCAACTGGCTGTATTTCCAGAAAGCTTGCAGGTCTTCTGAGTGGAGTAACTTCCCTGAAAAAGTGGGAGTACGGAATGCCCCCGATCAGGGATGGGCTGGTATATGTAGAGGTTGGTACTGCCATGAGGTATCAATGAATTATGAAAAAGCAAGCAGTGGTTGAAGATGAATTAAATATATTGTTACAAGATTGAAGACTGAGCCAGTTGGTTCTGCAACAAAGGATGCCTACAGATACTATACAGATATTTCACGGTTTTATTCCTGAGTTCACAAAGACATTACCATATGCAAGTCCCATATAAACTCTCTTCAGCAACAGAGATGAGAATTTGACTTCTTCAGAGGTCTTCCTTTGCCTGCAGGGTTGCTGGTTTTATTATGTTCTTGTGATATGGCAGGTTATTGGCCTGCTTATAGTGTATATTTTACCATGGATTGGGACAGGTAATCTTGGCAGGGTAGAGACTGGACAATTTAAGCTCAAAACTGGAGCAGACATGCAATACATTGATCAATAAAAACATAAGTGGATCTCTTCTTCTTGCTAGCATGTTGTGCTTAAAATAAGTTTCATATACATGCGAGGGACAATATAAACGTGTGCAGCGCAGACAGGTATACCTTATTCACAAAGTCATGTTCAAGTACACTGTTTGTTAAATTGTTTCACAGATTCAGTTCCACAAGTAGCAACAGTTTTAGCAGTTTCAAGTAAGCTGTAAGATGCTGAGACCATTTTTTTTGTATCTCCTGGGAATGGATAGTTGACATAAATACTCCTTTAAATATCTGACAAAGAAAGCATATTGCTGCTATAAGGATGAATCCCTTCTTGACCAGGCTCCCCAGATTGCCATTAGAAGGATCAGGACAATCACTGTGTAAAGGGTATGGATGGTAGCAAGATCATCTCCCTGCTGGTGCTTGAGCCCAGAGGAGCTGCGCCAGTTCTCACTTTTGTTCCCATTGGGTTTCTGTCTGTGAGCACGGAGAGAATGTATCCTGCCATAACAAAAGCAAGATTAAGATTAAAAAATGATTCTTTTTTATTAACAGTTCAATAGTGTTTATAATGAAGTCCAGAGTGTGCATTGTATCATTGACTAGATTTGGGAAAGAGCTCTTCAAACTGTATGGGGCTAATAAAGTAATTTCCATAATTGGAAATGCAAAATATTTAACAGCCATTTGGTATTTCTCTCCCACTGACAGGCAGAGACACTGGGCATGGGCTTGTTAGAAGACACACAGCGCTCTTACTCTTCACTGTTGATACAGGTCAGCTGCATGAGGAAAAACATACTCTTTCATTTCGCAATACAATGAAAGTGTCAGGGTTTTAAAAGAATTACCAATTTGCAAAGCTTTAATCCATGGGAATAAGAACAGTATGCACTATGTGAGTCCCCCATCCTGCTCTGATGTGTTTCTATCTCTCCTTTTCAGAGGTGACTTCCCTCAGCTGCCTGTATCAAGGTATTCTTTAGCCAAAGACACCAATCAGGAGTAACTACACAAAGCATGTCTGCACAATTCTCTGAAGTATTTGACATTGCTTTGCCACCTTTCCCAAATGTTTGAAAGTAGATGTGTTAGCTTATGGTAACTGACCTCCAGTTACTGCTACTGCCACTGAAAATTGCCTGCTAAGCCCCAGTGGGCCTGCTTCCTTTTCTTTTTTAAGAGAAAAATGTTGAATGTCCACAATTCGATCTGAACTGGAACGCCAAAAAGAGATCAATTAGCTTGTGATTTTCATGTAGCTTAGGAGGGGTCTGAGAAGTATTAGATGTATTACAGCTCTGGTTCATACCTCTTCCTGCTGTTATTATCACAGAAGAGTAGAAGTTACCAAAAATGTTACTGCAGATTTAACTTAGGAGTAAAGAGCGTTTAAACACAAATTATATTTATATACTTATGCACACTTAGAAGAGAGCTGTCAAAACTGATTTGTTAAAAATGAAAGTCTAGGAAGTGCAATCTGCAAAAGGGAATTCATCAATAAACCAGAAGTTCTGCAGCTGAGATTTTACAGAAAGCAGCTGTAGAATTAGAAATACACTTTTAACATTCATATGAGGACAAGAGATACCTTCTGTCTTGTGTAACTGCAAATCAAGTAACAGAGCTCATGATCATCTGCCAGCATCATGTGAAGACCACGAGAGGAATATTCTGTTAGCAGTTTGCTTTCCTATTCCTACCAGAGGGGAATGCAGTCCATGCAGCTTACCTCCTAGAAGCATTCATGGTGTCTTGATGATTGAGTTCCCAATGTGTCAGATTTCTTCTTGAGGAGAGGAAAAAGGCCTTCTTTTTCCTCCTGTTGCCTTGCAGAAAAGAGGAAAATCTTCATTCAATATCAACAAAAAGAATCTTTCTTCCAAGCCCACCAACTTCACCAACACTAATCTGAGAGCGCTTGATATGTATCAATCAAAGTTCTCAAATTACTAGTTTTCTAAAGCTGATTTTGACATCGTTCTTCAAGAACTTCCCCGGAGCAGCTCACAAGGCAAGTAATGAGTAATCCCAACGACAGGCTTCTTTTAGCTGCTGGGATCCCTTCTTATAAACAGTAGCTCTCTGCTGAAGTGTTGCCAAATTCATAGCAACACAAGTAATGCACAGATGGAGGGTGCTGGTGATGAAAAATTCAGGAAGAGCTGTTACATAGAACTACTTTCTCTCAGATCACAGGCTATTTTGAGGTAAAACTTAGTTCCTTTCCATAACTGTAATTTGGTTTAACTTGCCTGGAGTGAAATTTCAACCCAGCATCACTTAGATGTGCTCTAATAGTCAAACATTTTAATGAAAAAGTAGGTGCCTTCTGTAATAATCTGTTGACTTTTATAACACAATCATATGCAGTAAGCAGTCAATAAGCAATAGATCAGCACAAAAGAAAATATTTGGGCATTTAATGTTAGTAACAGTCACAAACATTCTATTCTGACCTGATCACCTAGAGCCATTAATTAACAAGAGGCTGCGCCAATGCAGAAGATCTCCCAAAAGTTGGGCATTGCGTGATTAGCTGGGTTAATAGTGGGTTTAGTATAATAAATCCAATGGTCCTATAACTGTTTGTAGGGCTTGTGAATAAACATGTTAAAATTTGTGGTTTAGAAAATCAGGCCAAAGCTCTTCTTTCCGAAAACAAAATATTTCCCGAAACAAAATGCAACCTTATTGCATCACCTTTAAACTGACAAAAAAAAAAATTAAAATAACCTTATTTTTCATTTGTTATTTTAAGCTTACTGTTACATACAAATGCTGCTACATGTAAATGCTGTTAAGACAAATCTGAACTTGCAGTTCTGATGCATTCCTAAAGGATTTTGCCTTTCCTTCACAGAGCACTTATGTTTGTATATAAATAAAATTGGTTCCTCTAGTTTTAGTAAAATGATTAGCAATTTCCAAATATGTCTTGGGATATCACATTCCAGAAAATTAAGACTGTGCTTGTTTACTCATACTCTCAGCAGTCTTAAAACTCTTCTCCATAAATAACATTTATAAAAAGAGCTATTTTTATTTCATCGACATCATGACTGTTTAACAGGAACTGATTGAGTCTCCACTTCAAGTAAACTTGTTACAAGGCCAGCACGTCAGTGTGGATTTCAGTAGAAGTGCACATGCTGTTTACTTCTGGTGGCCATGTGAGTGAAACTGTCACTGGAACCAGCAGAGCTATCGAGGCCGTTGTGTCATTCTTCAATATGAATAATATATTAAATATAGAAAAATAGAAATATTACAGTGACTTGGAGGAAGAAATTTGGACACCAGTAAAGATGTTTCAGATGTCAGTAAAATGTTATTGACTTGAATCACTTCTAGACTTTCCAGACCTGATCTTGAGAATATAGGCAGTTACAACTTTAGGATTTTGTTTTCTTAAATAACCTATACAGAGTGGTAGATGATGCAATAAAAGCTGTACACTGCATGTTTCCTGTGTTTTTAGTTTTCTTTATACATTTTTTCTACTTCAGTCCTAAGTTCTGTAGCACTTACAGCCTATTTGTCCCTTTCCCCACTAGTTTCATCTCGGTTTTCTGTTTCTTAATGATGCTTTCACTTTACTGAGCTAAGCAAAAGGAGGTCTGTGCAAGCCTCATCTCAGAAGGGTGAGATTGTTGATTTCTGGTCATATAATAGCCTCTTGAGATCTCCCAACTTTTATTATCATAGAATCTTAGAATAGTTTGTGTTGGAAGGGACCTTAAAGATCGTCTAGTTCCAACCTCCCTGCCATGGGCAGGCACACCTCCCATTAGACCAGGATGCTCAAAGCCCCATCCAACCTGGTCTTGAGCACTTCCAGGGATGGGGCATCTAAAACCTCCCTGGGCAACATGTTCCAGTGACTCACCACCCTCAATATTCTTCTTTCGATATCCTTCTATTCTAATTTTTTTGGTGGGAAAATATCTTTTATAATGCACATGGCCCAGTTTTGTTAATACGGCCATGGTACCTTTGCTCAGCTCACTGAAAAAAAAAATTACCATTGGGCTATTAGTGAGACAGTCTATAGGCTAAAGCAATGGAAGAGAACTGTAAACATGTAGAATTGAAATTGTTACATCAGTAATAGTAATTGAAGGACTCATAAAAAAGCCACTGAAGAGAACAGGTATAGAATCCTTAGATAGAAAGCTGGAAGACAGAAATTCTGTAATAATGTGGATTGACCTGACACTTCCCCATCTGACTGACCACTGCCAGCCAGGAGGGACTCATGGGCTGATGAGGAGGGATGAAAGGTGGGAGGTGAGCATGCTAATACTCAGCCTAGTAGCCTACTTATCCCAGCCATTTACTGTGCATATTAGCCAATACAGAGGATATTTGCTATACATTCAAGTTGCACATATACTGCTTGCAAGGATCCATGAAAGATACAAAAATTTAAGTGGCCAAGTAGAGAAAGGGTTACAACATATTTTGACTATATGAAAATCTGGTAATGATTAACCATTCTTATGCGGCTGCTAAAATCCAGTCCAGTGATTTAGTCATTCCCAAATACTCAGAACAGAATACATGATTTGACAGCAATTTCTGAGGCCATTCTGAGGCATCCATTGGGCGGGAGAAAACCCTAAACATTGCACAGCATTAAACATCAGAAGAAATGTGGAAGAATGGTGTTTTCCTGGGGTTTCTTGTTGATACAGGTCTACTTCTAAAATTATTTTATTAGTCAGCCCATATTAATTGGCAGTAGCTGGGTCTGGCACCCAGGAATCTTGCTGCTCCTTATGTCAGCTTAGGAACAGGTACATATATATCCCTTTGGTGCAGTTAAGTTACTAGTACAAATATATCCAGCAAAGATGTTGAGGAAACAAAAGGAGTCTGTCTGCATCCTCTGCCACAGCCAGCACAGCAGCTGTGCCAGGAGTCACCCTGAGGCACTGCACCTGGACAGAGCCCTGAAGCCAAGTCCTTCAGTAATGTCCAGACTCTCCAGGCAGCCTTCCCTTCCATTGCTGCCACCAACACAGCGGCCAAGGCCAGCCAAGCAAACCCAGCTCTGCAGCAATGAAGATAGAATCATCATAGAATCATGGAATGAGTTGGAAGACACCCTTAAAGGTGATCTAGTCCAACCTCCCCTGCAGTGAGCAGGGACATCTTCAACTAGATCAGGTTGCTCAGAGCCCTGTCCAAACTGACCCTGATACTTTAAAAGTCAGTCAGAGAAGAAAACTTCCAGAGACTTGAAAGTAGCATTCCTTTATTGGTGGCAGGGCGAGCAGGGGATCATTCCTCCTAACACTCCCCCCCGAGACCCATTTTCAGCCACTATTTAAAACCCACAAATCCCTCTCATTCCCAGGAGCATTAACATAAAAGGCAATATTTCTTGGAACTCATTAAAATATTACAATGTCCCTTGTGCCTGTGTGGTGGTCATTACTTTATCCTTCTTCATCTTCATCACCTCGCGACTCTTCCTCCTTGGAGCTGGCACTTGCAATTTTGCTCTGCTGGCTGCAGGGCCGATGTGTCCTGTTATGCTGATCTCCTCCAAGATGGCCTTGTCTCCCTTATCCGGGAATGTCTTAGCAATTAGCAGTTCTCACCATTTATAGTTCAAAGCAACCATTTTCCCAGCTTAGTTCAAGGATCAAGTTAATACTTAGATTAAGTTTTCCTGATTTATCACCTAAGTGCAAGCCGCAGCTGCTGGGCTTGAGAAGGCAAACAAAACCGACATACATAGTGAAAAAAAAAGGTGAGAATGTGCTCCACTAAACAGGCTAAGCAAACAGCAACCCAGACGTTCTAAGTCTAACTTATACTTAAAAAATATATTAAAAAAATAGTGACTGAAAACGAGTCTCGGGGGGAGCGTTAGGAGGAATGATACCCCGCTCGCCCCGGCACCAATAAAGGAATACTACTGCCTGCTGGCCCCGGGGGCTGTGGCGCTCTGGAGACCGACGCCCGCCTCCAGCTCCACCCGGCCGTGAGTCCCAGCGACGACACTTTCACCCCCCCGTGAAGCGGCGGCCGTTGGGGAGGCGCGGCCAACTACAGGCCCCAGGCCGCCCCGGGGAGGGGGCGGGGACGCTTGGCGTTCGAATCCGCCAATCAGAGCGCGCCGTGCGCGCCACGTGGGCACGGCGGCAATTTTAAACGCCCCGGCAGCCTGGCTGAGTTGAGTCCTGTTTGGTGGTTCCACGGTGGCGAGTGCGCCGGTGGGCACCACCGGTCTGGCTCTTGGCCGCTTCCCTGGTGCTGCGGTATGGTGTCCGGTGGCCTTCCTCCGACGTCCGGCCGTAGCGGGGCCGCTGCGGTCAGAGTTGGGAGGGGAAACTCGCCTGAGGTGGGACGGTGGGAGGGCGACGGGCGGCTCCTCGCCCCTTGCGGGGCTCCGTGTGGCTTGTGAGCGGCTCTGCGCACGCTGGGCAGTTTATTCTCCCTTGGGTGTGGGTGTGTGTGTGTTCGGGGGGTCTGCTGAGCTGTCCCGTGAGGGACCGGTCCTGGTAGGCCCGTGCTCGGCGTTAGTCCCTTGGGCCAGGCCGCACCGCGTGAGGTGCTGCTCTTCCCGAGGGTCTCCTGGTTAACGTCTCTGAAAAGCTTGAGCCGGTTCTGTTATGGTCGGGGCAAGACTACTTTAGCTTACAGGAAGCTCGTATTTGTTGAGGTTTCTGTCCGCAAGCGAAAGGTGCAGTCTGAAGCACAGACCTGTGTTTCCCTTACAGGGCTGAGCTGTGCTGAGCCTCGGTTGTGACAGTCTCGAGTTTGTGCTTTAAAAAGTGTTTTTTAGCCTGTGTGGTGGTAGTGTCCTGCTGCAGCTGCCCAGCTGTGCTCATAGAAGGAGTTCAGTTGCTGAATGTAGAGTTGGTGTTACGGAATTTTGAAAACCCTGGGTACTGCTGCTGTATTTTAAGGCTTTTACAGAGTCTGCAACAGTTTATGTGTATATAGTCTCAGGTAGTTCTATAGCATGTTTCAAGAGAGGATGCTGATTGCAGGGGGACTGGACTAGATGACCTTGGAAGGTCCCTTCCAACCCAATGACCTCTGTGATTTTGTGTGACATCCCATAAACCATGTGGCTGTCCCTAAACATAACATATAAGAGTCTTCAAAGGAAATGTTTGCTTCCTTGCGAATTTGGCAGTATTATAAAATTCTGTGATGTTGTTTTCTGTTTTAGCTTGTGTTTTTAAATCTACTGCTTAGCTAATCTTGTATTTGCCAGACACTATGGAGGAAGGAAAAGAAATGGCAGCATGTTGTGCAAGTCACGTGATGGTAGAAAACCAGAATATTTTCATGACGAATGGTAAGTGGAGAACGTGTTGGGATATTCTTTACCTGGTGTATCCCTTATTAAAAGCTAAGTAATTCAGATCAGTAGACCTCCTGTATCTGCTTTACATCTTTATATCATGTTCTGTGTACTTGTTCCCTTACATGAACTTCTCTGGCCAGTCTCAGACTTAAAAGCCTCCTCCAGAGCTTGTGGAGCACTGGTGCTAGTGCATGTGTAATAGTGACATGATGGCACGAACCTCTCTTCTACATATCTAATCTGACTTCTTTGCTTGTCCTTATCTGTCTGCTGTGGAAGCAATTAATATTTAGTGTATATATATATTAGCTAAAAGGAAAACTAATCTTTTTTACTGGCATGTTTTACTGTCCTGTGGTGGTCTGAACTGAAAAAGAACTGCATTGTCATATAGCTCTAGATCATATATTCTCACTTTTCTTGAATAGAGGCTGCTGATACCCTTTCCCACAGCCAAATCCCATGTTCCTGTTATGGATGCCTAGAGATCAGCATTGAGAGCTTTCATGATACTTGGGCATCTATCAGCTGTACCTTCAATTTCTCTGACCTAAACCATGATTTTATTATTCCAATTACTTAAACTTGGTAGCTAAAACTTTCTTTGCCATCTAACATCAATTTCACCAAATTGTCAAAGCATAATGCAATCATTTTTATTGCAAATTCCCACTGTGACAAAATCCTTCTCATAGTTTCAGACTCTCTTCTGACTGATGAAAAGTTTGATTTTGACCTCTCACTCTCTCCAGCAAGGTAGGTGAAGAGTCTACAGGTAAATATACATCTAAAATGGACACATGTAAGATGCTGGGCTGACTTAACTTTTCTTCGTAGTGGAAATGAAGATGAGGTTTTTGTTGGACCTTTGGGGCACAAAGAAAAATGCATTGCTGTCAATATTGAAACAAAAGAAAATACTGAAAAAAAGAATACATCTGCTTCTGACGGTAAACTCATCTGGAGCTCACTTACAGAAAAGCCATTTGAGGAAATTTCCAAAGAAGCTCATTTGTTAGCACTGCAAATACAGAAGGGAAGCAAGAATGAACAGACTAAAATAAGCCAATCAGAAGAATGGGAAAGTATGACTGTAGAAAAATTTGTGGAGGACTCAAAGTTAAAACTGAAAATACTGAGAAACCTAAATATAGAGAAAAGTCCCAGGGCTGTTAAAAGGGAGACATACTGTGTACAAGGTAGCCCAGCATGTCAGCTGCCACCTTGTTTTCAGGAGGGATCTGATAAACCTTTGTCAGATGACAAAGCACATGCTCTTCATACTCCTCCAAACAGAAGCCCTGTTAAAATTCATGAATCTCCTACAGAAATGGCCAGTTCGCTTCTTTCACAGGAACAGAAAACTAAGGGAAGAAATACGAAGGCAACTGGCAAACTGTCAATGGCAAAACCTCCATCTACTCTTGGAAAAAACAATTTGTTGATCCTTGAAAAGGTAAAGACAGCTTCTGCGTCAGATGTTTTCTTTAAACATGGCCTTTGTGTTTTAGGAGTGTTTAAACTGTCTGTGAGCTTTTATATTTAAAAGTGAACTTTAATCTTCTTCTGTTTCTCTACCTCATAAGATCCTTTGGTAGGAAACATGATAATATATAAAAAAGAAAAGTCAGGGCAGATACTATGGCATAGCAGCCAACTAGTTTATCTATTATGACAATGTAGAGCATCTGAAGGCATATTTCTTTTCCATTATATTCTGGTTTTGTGAATACTGTCATTCCTGGCTTCTTTTTAAATGCTGTTTTGTTACTGATAAAATTACTACACTGTTCTTAGTGACTTCATGTGCAAAAATGGCTTTGTTTACTGTTAACCCTGTGGGGAACCACAATTATTTTGATAGGACAGTAAAATCTTTTAGCTGTAGTTCTGTCTACAACTTGTCTCAATCATGCAAAGCACTGACTAATGGTATTAGATTTAGGATGTGGCTGTGTGACCAACTGAAAATGTATTCTAGGACAGCAAGGAAATGGTTGCGTTAGTAACTGTGTGCACAAATCCCAGTCTCTATATAGACTATCTTCTGGCCTTTATTGCTCTACACCTTAGGGGTTAAGCTACAGTATGTACTGCAGATTTTACTGGAAATGTGGTATTGGCTTCTTGGGAACCTATAAAAAAAAATCACCTATAGAAAGTAGGGAATCCTTTGATTCCTTTGGTCCTAGTCTCTTCTTGATTTTGGATGCTGTAAGAAAAGGCACAGTCTTAATGTTTGAACTAGCCAAACTGCACCCCACTGTCTAAATGGACAGTTTGGATGATGCAGTCTACTATTGTAATGTCTCATCTTTTGGAAAGCTAGAGTAAAGCAGAAGAATAAGTATTAAATGGAGATCTCGTGGTTGTAAGGAATGACTGTTATAGTAGGTAGGTGAACACTATGAAACTTGAGCTGATGAAGTGTTGTTGCAGAACCGTCCTTAGGTTGATGTCCAGTATCTGGGTTCAAGCATGTTCTAGTACTTAGCACATGCACTCACTAGACTAGACTATCTTTAGACTAATAGTCTAAAGACTAAGGACTTGACTGGGTTCAAAGGCTTCTTCATTGACTCTTTTCTTGGTTTCTTAACAAAATCAATTTGTGTAAAAAGCTTTATTGTGGTTTCTGGAAACACTAGTAGCTTTTTAAAATGTGTTGAAATTTGCAGCCCAAACCAGGAGAACATACTAGTATTTCTACAAAAAGAGACTTGAACAGCATAGGATCATCTGAAGAGCTAATTTCTGATAAATCTAGTGCTGCTTCAGATGTCTTTGAGTCTTTCTTCAGTGGCAGTTCCTCAGCACAAGACAAAAAAGCCCTTCCTGCACCAAGTAAGGTAATGAAGTATTCTTAATATGAAAAATTTTGTGGTGTTCTGATAAAAATAATATAGTTTATTTTAAAATTTAAACCTATATTGTTGTGTAGAATGGTTAAAAGTAGTCTGTTCTCTAATTGCTGTTCTTGAGTGCGGATTCTAAGTGTATAATACAATGGATGTACTTAAGAGCAACTATAAATGTGTTGGATTAACAAAGATTACCTTTGTTTTTAAAGCACTAGCTGCAGATAAGTTATCAGCAATTTTCAGTAAGAAACAAAGCTTCTGATGTGTTAAAATATCTAGAGCTGTCAGAAGTTGTTTTGAAGCTTTAGACACCTTCTTCCATGCTGCATGCCACTTCACTAAATCAGAATGGTTGAGGTTGAAAGGGACCTCTTAAGATCATCTGGTCCATCCTCCTCAAGCAGGGCCACCTAGAATTGGTTGCCCAAGACCACATCCAGATGGCTTTTGAATATCTCCAAGGATGGAGAAAAACATCTCCAGGTAACCTGTGCCAGTGCTCCTTGACTCTTGCAGTAAAAGGGTTTCCTGATGTTCAGAGGTAGAACCTTCTGTGTTTCAGTCAATGTCCATTGCCTCTGGTCCTATCACTAAGCACCAATAGACACTGTCCTTTCAGATATTTGTGTATATTGAGGAGATCCACCTGAGTTTTCTATAAGCTGAATAGTCCTAGCTCTCTAAGCATCCCCTCAGATGGAAGATGCTCCTGTCCCTTAATGATCTTAGTGGCACTTTTCTGGACTTTCCAGTTGCTCTAAATCACTCTCATACTGGGGGGCCTGGAACTAGATGCAGATCTTCAGATGGGGCATCCCCAGTGATGATAAGAGGGGCAGGATCACCTCCCTTGACCTGCTGGCAACACTTCTCCTAATACAGCTCAGGATACTGTTGGCATTCTTTGCTGCAAGGGCATATTCCTGGCTCATGTTCAACTTGATGTTCACCAGCACTCCTAAGGGCCCTTCTGTAAAGCTGCTCTCCAGCTGCTGGTGCCTGGGATTACTCCTTTTATTCATTAATCCTTTTGAGTCCATATTCAAGTTTGTGGCAGGAGTAAAAATGACAGTTGTCCTCCTAGATTTGGTGTTTCAGTTCTGTATAATAATCCAGATATAATGAACAGTTTCTAAGAAAATTCACTTTTTAAACTAATCTGAGGAAGGAGTGACTCTAAATTTCACAAAAAGCTATAATACCCAGAAAAAACATAGTAAACTGGTATGTTAAATAGTTTTTTCTTTTGAGTAAATTGTGTTCTCTGATTCAGCCTGGTTTAAAGAAGATAATAAATCTGAAACTTCCTGATGTTGCCAGTGGCCTCACAAAGACTACTTCATTGTCATCTTCATCAGTTTCCAGCATAAGCTCAAGTCCACATTCAAGTTTATCCATTTCTCCCATAGGAAAAAATGGTAATCACTCTTTCTACAGATTTGTACCACAAATGAATTTTGAAGTAGCTGAGCATGTCTTGGACATGGGGTTTGGATATGGTTTTTGATATGTTCTGTAAAAACAAGATTCATGTAAGCCTGATGCCTATATGTGAGGGTCTGACTTTAAAGCCCCAGGAAGGCTCTTTTGTACATGATCTAATCCATCATAGCCAAGTGTATGAGCTTCTGAATGCTGTACAGTTGCCGAACTTGAATTAAAAATCCAAAACCTGAAAAATCCAGCAACATCAAAACTAGGATGTGGAAGGCCTAGTTCTGAGTTCCCGTAAGCCTAATAAAAGGATGAGCTTTACTCAAGCAGAGAACTGAATACAATCAAGAGATACTGTGAGGACATCAATTTGACCCTTTCAGTAAGCCTCAAAGGATCAGGAAAATAGTCACCTAAAAATACCGACAAGTGTAAGCACTACAGTTCTTGGAGATCTATCAAGATAACAGGTTACTGAAAATTTTTATTTTGCACTTTGTTTCTGGATGTTTAATATATCAGTAAAAGCTAAAGCCTAATAAGAATTATTTTATGATAGAAGTGTCTGTCTAATTCATCCTACTAATGAAAGTAACCTACAGGCTCAAAAGCTGACAGAAAACTGAGGAAAGCACTTGTGGGGTAGTTCAGCCTGTGATGTTAATCAGTGTCGCTTGAACTACTACTGTCTTGAATGCCTACTTGAGGGAACAGAGCCAGCTATGCCAGAAGAAAATGCTGAAAATGTAACTTGAATCTGCAAGCTGTTTTGGCATTCCTTGAAGAATATTCTTTGGCTTGATTGCAGTAATTCAGGAATTTGGTGAGGAGACTTTCTGAAAGAGGGGAAAAAAAAATTGCTGGAGAATTCAGGGAGTAAGTTTTCAGTAGTTGTATGTAGTTGTTTTTTTTTAACTCAAGTTGTTTGAACCAACTTAAAAGCTGCAAATGCTGTTTCTTTCCTGTGTGAGCATAATTATTCTGGTTAGTAAAAAAACCTAGTAATAAGTGATGATTCAGAAGTATGACTTAACTTTCTATTTCAGGAAAATCAAGCATGTCTTCAAAAGCTAGTGTGAGTGGCTCTAAGCTTTCATCTAGAACAGGAAGGCTGGCCCTTGTCAGACCTACCCGACTGTCATCTTGGCAGGCTGCCAATCCTGAGAAATCCAGGGAGCAAGCAAGACCAGCAAGTGCTTCCAGAATATCTAGTGCTGTAAACTTGTCTAAATCTTCAGCTTCTGCAACAACATCTGAGGCTGTAGGCAGTGGAATTCAGAGGCTGAGCTCTGTTCCAAATCTGCAGAAGCTATGCCAGCAGAATAAAGATGGAAGTGCAACAAAAGGAAGTCTGTGTCCAAAGCCCAGGGCTAGAGTTTTGTCTGCCCTTGCAAGCCAAACTAAGGCTCCAGTGAAGACTGGAGGTAAGCACATACTTTGCATGACCTGTCTTTGAGCTTGGCTATTAAGCATTCAAGGTAACATTTGCTTTTATTACTTGTTTCATTACACTTCTGTCTACCTCTTGGAAGGAATTAGTATTTTAACTGAAAGTATCTTTTATTAAATAAACCACAACTTGGATACCAATTAACAAAATTTTTCTCTTTAGATACCCCAACAAACAAGTTGGCACCAAAAGCAACACCATCTCTTGGATTAACATTCTGTGGCACACTTGCAAGGTAAAGTTTAGCAGAAAATTGAATGTATGGAGGTGTACTACTTAGAATGCAACATGGTTGGGTGTTGCAACGGTCTTCAAAAGTTCTAGTGTCATTGTCTAGTCCCTTGGTACCTTCCAGGTTACCTGTGTTAATGTCTACTGGGAAGAATTTGTTAAAAAATCAACAAATAAACAAAAAACCAAACAAAATTAAACTAGACACTACCTCCACCCTCCCTTCAAAAGAGGATTTTTTTTGCAGTCCTAAATACACTAGAGTCATTCATAAAATTTCTTGTGGAATACAACCCTTACTATGCTGTGATTATCAACTGTATAATGATCACCATTTCCTTATTGACCAAAGGGAAATTGATTTCTATTGTTTGGTAGAATAGTCTGAATAAAACTGTTTCTAGAAGCATTTGGCCAATACCTGTTTCTTTTCTAGTGCTATGGTGGTCAGCACTCCTGTGAAAGCCTCAGGAGATGGGGTCTTTCCTGAGAGGTCTGTCTCCATGACTCCTGCCAGTCTCAAACGGTCTGGCTTACCGGTTCGTCGTATCTCAGGATTTCCAGCTGTGACTCCTAAAACTGCACCAAGAGTGGCATTTTCTCCACATGTTGCATCTGTTCGCCAAAGTTCCAGCTTTTCTACTAAGAAGTCTCTTACAGCTGGGTAAGACAGAAACCTCCATGTATGAAAGCAATATTGTAGGCAAACTGCCTCTAATTTTAATGATGACTTTCAGGTTTTGAGGCCCTCTGCTAAATGTTAGAATGAAGCATTTGAGCATAGATGCTGTATAGACCTAATAAAAATTATGTCTAGTAAACAGTAAAATACTATAAACCTTACTGAGATGAGTCAATGTATAACATCAAAGAATTATCATTTCTGGTGGGAAGTTATTTGTATTTCTTGAGCGAGTGGACAACTTAAGATTTGTATTTGATGCACTCTGGCTGACAACAGATTGGCATTGACATTATTTTGCTATTGCCTTCTGATGAAGGGAAGTAACTGGTAAAAATACATAATACTCTAAACTTTGTCTTATGCCAGCGTTTCTGTAAAATGACACTTGGTTAAAGCATCAGTCAAAAAGCCAAGGATTCAATTGACTGAACTTCAGTTTCTGAGCAGGTTTACCTGTGTTCATTTGAAAAAATTGTTTGAAGAATGGATGAATCCTACACTGTTAACTGTTTTCTGTGAAAACAATGTTGCCACCTTCATATTATCAACCCAGCATCTTCTCACAAGTTCCATATGTATGAAGGTTTGCTTCATAGTTGGCTGGAGATGAACAGTATTAAAGCAGGGATGATTCAAAGCTAGAAAATTTAATTAGGCTAAATGTCCAAAACAGTCTTTTTCTCTCAAGGAAACAATTACTCTGTCTACAATGACTTCATACATATTACAAGCCCTTGTCCTTCAGCTGATGTCAGTACTTCCTCTCAGCAGGGTCTCAAATGGGTTACTCAGTGATATGCAGAGTCAGTACCTGTTAGCTAGCTGTTTATTCAAAGTCTGAACCCAAAATCCCATGTGTGAAGTTTAGGCTGCATGTATATGCCAATTTAATCTTAAATTCTTCATTATCCTGAAGTCATTAGCTCTTTTCCATGAGTAGGCTATAAATCTATTGCAGTGTGAAATACCTTGTATTTTGAAGGAAAATATGGGAAGTCTTTTGTTCATTAAAACTTGGGGTAAAAAGTCTGTCTTGAGTATTTTATGCTGATTAAAGAACTCAGTTGCAGTCAATGTTCTTTTCTCTAGCTTTAAACAGACAAAAGAGAGTAAGACACAGATATCATCTTCAGAAGATGATACATCTCCTCCACCTGTGCTACCTCTTGCACTTGACTTCTCACCAGAAAAAACTGCTACAGAAGCATTAGAAAATGAATTAGAAGAGGCTGAAGTACAAAACCAGCTGCCTGAAGAGAAGCAAACTGAGGTGAGAAATGACAATATATTTTTCTACAGACCTAAGTAAACTGCTTGAAAAGAAATTATTTCCAGATGAGGGATAAGTAGGAAATCCACTTCAGCACACATGAAGTTAAAATGAATTAACTCAGTGTGCACCCTCTAGTGCCTATATTTAGCACTGAACATCTGTTCAGTGTTTCCACTCAGTTTGTTCCCATCTCAAAGCTGAATGGTCAAATACTTGCAGATTTCATATTATATTTCCAATTCTGGATAAATGCTGTGAAATCCTTGCAGATTTTATTAGAAAAGCTGGGTCACAGCCAGTTCCTATTGCAGCCATGAAACCCTTTTGGAAAAAGAGAAAGAAAATGCACTGTGTAGCTAAATTCAGTGACCTAACAGCAGTGCAGATCTGCATGCAATCAGTGAGGATTAAACCCCATAGCAGCAGTAAACTTAGTTAAGTGTCACATACTTAGTCCAGTGAACAATTCTCCCCTCTTCCAAGAATCTACTGGCTTCAGGTTGAAAGCTGGCACTCCACAGGCCTTAAAGAGAAAGGGGTGAGCTGGTAGTTCTGAAATATTAACCTGTCAAAGTGGCTATTGATTTACAAATATCTAGGTGTTGAATAATCTATAGATTAATTACTTGATGTTATTGCATCAGTATTTTTCTTGTTGGCTCACTGGATGTCACAAAGTGTCTGTTACAGAATTGCTCAGCATGTATATATAGAGTAGTTAAACTGGACAAAAGCATAACTGAAGTGTGGAGCTGTACAGACTAGATTATATGGCTAAATAACATTGTACAATAATTGTAGTTAAGTCATTTAAGCATTAAGAGTTACTACTCTTCTGTTTTAAATTTGACCTAACTGTGCTTTTAAGTGGAAAATGGTTTATGCCCCAGGGAGCTCTTTTGCTTTGTCTCATTGCATTTTCCCTATTTGTGATGCTAGCCATTGGCAGAGAAAGAGCTGAGGTTTTTACACTGAGCAAACAATCCTGCATGAAAAATACCCTACTTGTAAATTAAGCCTATCCTGTGATTATTACAGTTGTATAAGCTAAAT
>VYZX01014691.1:362795-373471 GCA_013401335.1 Brachypteracias leptosomus
GGCGGCGCGTGGCCTGCGCGGTGTCGGGCGGGGTGGACAGCGCAGTGGCCGCCCTGCTCCTGCGCCGCCGAGGTGCGTGTGAGGGCCGCGGGGCCGCCCCTCGCCTCACGTCGGCCCTCCTACCTAGCCCGGTCTGACCGGGGCCTCTCCGCGTTCACCCGACTGCTCCGGCCGAGCACGGCACGGCTTCGCCCCTCGGGAGAACCGGGCACTTCGGGGGGCGGCGGGCAGTGAGGGTAGAGGAGGAGANCTGAAAGTATCTTTTATTAAATAAACCACAACTTGGATACCAATTAACAAAATTTTTCTCTTTAGATACCCCAACAAACAAGTTGGCACCAAAAGCAACACCATCTCTTGGATTAACATTCTGTGGCACACTTGCAAGGTAAAGTTTAGCAGAAAATTGAATGTATGGAGGTGTACTACTTAGAATGCAACATGGTTGGGTGTTGCAACGGTCTTCAAAAGTTCTAGTGTCATTGTCTAGTCCCTTGGTACCTTCCAGGTTACCTGTGTTAATGTCTACTGGGAAGAATTTGTTAAAAAATCAACAAATAAACAAAAAACCAAACAAAATTAAACTAGACACTACCTCCACCCTCCCTTCAAAAGAGGATTTTTTTTGCAGTCCTAAATACACTAGAGTCATTCATAAAATTTCTTGTGGAATACAACCCTTACTATGCTGTGATTATCAACTGTATAATGATCACCATTTCCTTATTGACCAAAGGGAAATTGATTTCTATTGTTTGGTAGAATAGTCTGAATAAAACTGTTTCTAGAAGCATTTGGCCAATACCTGTTTCTTTTCTAGTGCTATGGTGGTCAGCACTCCTGTGAAAGCCTCAGGAGATGGGGTCTTTCCTGAGAGGTCTGTCTCCATGACTCCTGCCAGTCTCAAACGGTCTGGCTTACCGGTTCGTCGTATCTCAGGATTTCCAGCTGTGACTCCTAAAACTGCACCAAGAGTGGCATTTTCTCCACATGTTGCATCTGTTCGCCAAAGTTCCAGCTTTTCTACTAAGAAGTCTCTTACAGCTGGGTAAGACAGAAACCTCCATGTATGAAAGCAATATTGTAGGCAAACTGCCTCTAATTTTAATGATGACTTTCAGGTTTTGAGGCCCTCTGCTAAATGTTAGAATGAAGCATTTGAGCATAGATGCTGTATAGACCTAATAAAAATTATGTCTAGTAAACAGTAAAATACTATAAACCTTACTGAGATGAGTCAATGTATAACATCAAAGAATTATCATTTCTGGTGGGAAGTTATTTGTATTTCTTGAGCGAGTGGACAACTTAAGATTTGTATTTGATGCACTCTGGCTGACAACAGATTGGCATTGACATTATTTTGCTATTGCCTTCTGATGAAGGGAAGTAACTGGTAAAAATACATAATACTCTAAACTTTGTCTTATGCCAGCGTTTCTGTAAAATGACACTTGGTTAAAGCATCAGTCAAAAAGCCAAGGATTCAATTGACTGAACTTCAGTTTCTGAGCAGGTTTACCTGTGTTCATTTGAAAAAATTGTTTGAAGAATGGATGAATCCTACACTGTTAACTGTTTTCTGTGAAAACAATGTTGCCACCTTCATATTATCAACCCAGCATCTTCTCACAAGTTCCATATGTATGAAGGTTTGCTTCATAGTTGGCTGGAGATGAACAGTATTAAAGCAGGGATGATTCAAAGCTAGAAAATTTAATTAGGCTAAATGTCCAAAACAGTCTTTTTCTCTCAAGGAAACAATTACTCTGTCTACAATGACTTCATACATATTACAAGCCCTTGTCCTTCAGCTGATGTCAGTACTTCCTCTCAGCAGGGTCTCAAATGGGTTACTCAGTGATATGCAGAGTCAGTACCTGTTAGCTAGCTGTTTATTCAAAGTCTGAACCCAAAATCCCATGTGTGAAGTTTAGGCTGCATGTATATGCCAATTTAATCTTAAATTCTTCATTATCCTGAAGTCATTAGCTCTTTTCCATGAGTAGGCTATAAATCTATTGCAGTGTGAAATACCTTGTATTTTGAAGGAAAATATGGGAAGTCTTTTGTTCATTAAAACTTGGGGTAAAAAGTCTGTCTTGAGTATTTTATGCTGATTAAAGAACTCAGTTGCAGTCAATGTTCTTTTCTCTAGCTTTAAACAGACAAAAGAGAGTAAGACACAGATATCATCTTCAGAAGATGATACATCTCCTCCACCTGTGCTACCTCTTGCACTTGACTTCTCACCAGAAAAAACTGCTACAGAAGCATTAGAAAATGAATTAGAAGAGGCTGAAGTACAAAACCAGCTGCCTGAAGAGAAGCAAACTGAGGTGAGAAATGACAATATATTTTTCTACAGACCTAAGTAAACTGCTTGAAAAGAAATTATTTCCAGATGAGGGATAAGTAGGAAATCCACTTCAGCACACATGAAGTTAAAATGAATTAACTCAGTGTGCACCCTCTAGTGCCTATATTTAGCACTGAACATCTGTTCAGTGTTTCCACTCAGTTTGTTCCCATCTCAAAGCTGAATGGTCAAATACTTGCAGATTTCATATTATATTTCCAATTCTGGATAAATGCTGTGAAATCCTTGCAGATTTTATTAGAAAAGCTGGGTCACAGCCAGTTCCTATTGCAGCCATGAAACCCTTTTGGAAAAAGAGAAAGAAAATGCACTGTGTAGCTAAATTCAGTGACCTAACAGCAGTGCAGATCTGCATGCAATCAGTGAGGATTAAACCCCATAGCAGCAGTAAACTTAGTTAAGTGTCACATACTTAGTCCAGTGAACAATTCTCCCCTCTTCCAAGAATCTACTGGCTTCAGGTTGAAAGCTGGCACTCCACAGGCCTTAAAGAGAAAGGGGTGAGCTGGTAGTTCTGAAATATTAACCTGTCAAAGTGGCTATTGATTTACAAATATCTAGGTGTTGAATAATCTATAGATTAATTACTTGATGTTATTGCATCAGTATTTTTCTTGTTGGCTCACTGGATGTCACAAAGTGTCTGTTACAGAATTGCTCAGCATGTATATATAGAGTAGTTAAACTGGACAAAAGCATAACTGAAGTGTGGAGCTGTACAGACTAGATTATATGGCTAAATAACATTGTACAATAATTGTAGTTAAGTCATTTAAGCATTAAGAGTTACTACTCTTCTGTTTTAAATTTGACCTAACTGTGCTTTTAAGTGGAAAATGGTTTATGCCCCAGGGAGCTCTTTTGCTTTGTCTCATTGCATTTTCCCTATTTGTGATGCTAGCCATTGGCAGAGAAAGAGCTGAGGTTTTTACACTGAGCAAACAATCCTGCATGAAAAATACCCTACTTGTAAATTAAGCCTATCCTGTGATTATTACAGTTGTATAAGCTAAATTGACTGCATTATGAAGGAAGAATGGAGAACAGAGGGGAAAACTCTAAACTTTTCTTTTTTTAAGGCCTTACTGGTAGATATTGGAGTAGACAAATCTCTCCCACACACTTGGGAATGTGAAAGCAGACCTTTGATTGACCTTTCCAATACTCCTGAAGTGAACATGCTTTCCCCTCTAAAACCTGTGTTCTCAGGGCAGGTAAAGGTAAGTTATACTCAAGTCTGTCTAGTGCAAATATACTACCAGAAAAATGCCATATGGCTACATAATACTTGTCTGCAGAGCATCTCCACAGTACTGTAAGAATTATGTAAACAATGGTCAATATAATATTTCAATATATATTTATAATATGCTCAATATGATATTACATGTTAAGATGGTCTTAAGTAAAGAGAGCTTGGTGAGCAATCTGCAAATGGGAAAAGGAGGAGGATGGAGAAAGAGCTTAATGGTTAAAGCAGTTAAAATGTCTTGAAGCAGGAAGTGACTGCTGTCTTCAGCTGAGTAGGTGTGCTGCTCTGGCTCTCCTCCTCTTGTAAATTTTTAGTTCCTGGCAGCAGCTTTTTTGCAGCAAAGCAAGGCTGTCTCTCTCCTGTTTAACTCAGCCCCTAATCACTGCCTTAGTTGAAAGACATGTGTTGGATTCTACTCTAAATTTGACAAGTGTTTCTGGGCAAGTGTTTTTTTGTATGCTAGTGCTTGAAGCTAGATGCCTTTAAATAACTCCAGATGAATGCTGGTAACTATGAGGATGTAGCCTTCCATGACATTAGATGTAGCTGATATCAATATCAGGTCTTTCAGACTGTCTCAGAAGAGGATCACAGAGGTCTGACTTATGGCAGGATAGAGCACTTCTGAACTCCTCTGGATGACAGTGTCACTTGAATATGTGTAGTAGTGAAAGTTAGAAAAGCCTTTTAGGCTATTAAGTACAGGCAGTAACCACCTTGTGAGAAGCTTGTGCTTCTGTAAGAATGAGCTAGATGTTTGTGTCTAATAGGAATCCTAAACAAAAAAAAATACTTGAGAGGACTGTTACAGAATTTATTGCTGCTGGCAGTTATGTACAACAGCTGACTACAACAGCTAAATCTTATTGCTTTTCTTTCAGCTAATTGATTTGAGTTCGCCTCTTATCACTCTGAGTCCTGACGCCAACAAAGAAAACCTGGATTCCCCTCTACTCAAGTTCTGAACTTGAGTTGAAATGAAGAATTCTTGGCAAATGTGAGCTCTAATGTGCTTGAGTGTTGCTCTTCACTCATACAAGTTTTTGAAGATAGCTATAGATTATCTGAACTGCATTACACAATAGAAGTCTAACAATATTGATATAGTCAGCCCAAGTCTGATTAACAGTTCTGTTCATGGATGTTCTGCATTGATTGTGTTTAAACTTGCTCTTAGGCAAGAAGGGGTACTCTGTTTTGGAAGCCTGCATCTTTATTCCCTACCAATTGTCCTTTTATTCCTTATTCCCTATGTGCAACAAAGATTTATATTAAAATAAAAATTGTTTACCAAAGTGTTGTACAGCAACCTTTTATTACAGGCTTGAGGTAGACTATTTTAGTGTTTCACTGACTTATTAAGATGTAGGTAAAGCCAGTGGACTTCAGGGTGGCTTTTCATACAAAAGTGTAGCAAGTCTGGAAGTAAACACTTTACTGATGAATGCAAGTGGAATGCTAACAGCAACAGCTGAATTTGTGTGATGCAAAGGAGAAAGCAATAGCTTCTTACTACCAGATGGTTTAGTCCTGACATTTGAAGGTTAGACTTGAACTTTCACATTTGAATAGAAAAATGCTTTCTTACCTGAATGTAGCACCCTTGGATAATATGTGGAGATTTTAAATACAGGAGAGATGAACAGAAGTGAAAATGGAAACTGTAGTAGCCCACAAGTGTTGAAGCAACAAGCCTGTCTTGGAGATTAGACTTCTGTCTATGTACTAGTGTAATATATTTATGAAAGTTTAGCAAGAGATTGAAATAGCTAATTTTTAGCTGTTAGTATTACTTGGAAAAGTGGTGGAAGTTGGAGACTTAAGTGATTAAGTAGGAAGAAGTGTTCAGATGAGTTCGTCAAACATTTTGTTGCTGAACATGGCTGCTGCCTTGGCTTTACCTGAAGGCACCTGCCTATTCAGCAAAGCTGCCTTTTCAGTGGTTACTGTAAGACCCTGTTCTGAATGAAGGCCTTTGGCCAGATGAAGACTCCTGGGATCCACCACCTGTGCTGACTAGCCTAACTATTTACTGGGGCTCAGACACTGAGCAAACAGCTTGATGTGTCTGTGTCCTGTGTCTTCAACTAAGGTGTTGAAACATCCAGAGATGCTTGATGGATGGTCACTGCAGGGTGTCTGCAGGGAGACTGGGCTGCTCTGCAGTAGCAGCTGGAGCAAGGGGCCACCTTTTGCTTCAGTGATAACGAACATGAGGCAACTGCAGGGAGACTGTAAGATTCTCTTCTGGGTCTCCCTTCGACTTAATTTGCAGAGTGCTGGTGCTCAGGGACAGTTGGGGGGCTCTTGCTTAGAGAATGTTTGAGGGTTTTGCAAGTGTGGGGGCAGGGAGAGCCCGAAAGCTCCCCGGATTTTTTCCACCTTTCTGGTTGGTTTAACAATGTATTGTCTGTGCCCTCCCCGCTGGGGCGGTGAAGGCCGGCTCCCTTAAACAGCAACCGCGCCTCCTTCCTGCTCCGCGCCCTTACAAGCGAGCAAGCGCTGCCACTACCTCTGACGCTGCGATAAGTGTCCCTCTCCCGGCCTTCTGCTCGCTCCCGGAACCCCCGAGGGTGGGGGACGCGATTCCCCCGAGCGCCGTTGCGCGCTGCACCGTCCCAAACCGCGGCTACCGGAAGCGAGGGGCGGGCAGCCGGAAGCGGCTGGGCCGCGGCCGCTGCGGGGCCGGGGCGATGCTGGCGGCGGGGCNGGGAGTTTTGTAACGTCGTCGTCTTAAGTTGCCAGAACAGGCAGCCTTTGATAGGACGAGGGGCAGTGGGTGTAAGCTGGAACATAGGAGGTTCCACATAAATATGAGAAGAAACTTCTTCACAGTGAGGGTGACAGAGCACTGGAACAGGCTACCCAGGGAGGTTGTGGAGTCTCCTTCTCTGGAGACGTTTAAAGACCGCCTGGAGGTGTTCCTGTGCAACTTGGTCTAGGTGATCCTGCTCTGGCGGGGGGATTGGACTAGATGATCTTTCGAGGTCCCTTCCAATCCCTAACATTCTGTGAAGAGCTTGTTTTTGTGTTAGCTATAGCAAAGAAAAAAATCATGAGAACTATATTGTAAAACTTCACGTGTATTGTGGATGTGATGCTTGCCTAGTACAGGGCTACTCACATCTTCTGAAAGCAGCAGTTACTCAAATCTTGAAAAACCCATGTTGTGGGTCAAGGCTGTAGGAATTTTACTTTACAAGTCATTCTTACCTTCGTTTCATAGGCTACCAGGTGACAGGCATCTTTATGAAGAACTGGGACCCTCTGGATGAACAAGGAGCTTGTTCCATTGACAGAGATTGTGAAGATGCTTACCGGGTTTGTCAGAAGCTTGATATTCCTTTTCACCAGGTTTCCTACGTGAAAGAATACTGGAATGAAGTATTCAGGTAGAAATATGTTTAAAATAGCGTAGTACTGTGTTATTGTGAAAAGCAAAGATGGACAGATAACAGGCAAGGGCAATTTATTGCACTATTACCAGTACTAAGAGAAAGTACTGAAGCCTCTTAAATAGGAATTATTTAGGAGGAATTGTTTTTTTTTTCATTCATAGTTAAGATCAGAATGTATATGTTGATTTTAGTCTATTTGTTATTTTTGAAATAAATAGATTTCTCCCTAGTTATTAGGAGTGTGTAGCAATTACTTTGTTGGGGCTCATTTCTTCTACTTCCCCCATACTGGCCCAACCTTACTGCAACTTGAGAACAGAATATTTAATGGGGTGCTGTTATTGCTGTAATTTATGCTGTGCATTTTACATTAATATAGCTTACCACAAAGTGATCACGAAGTAGCCTTGCTTTTTTAAACTTACAGAGAGTGTTCAGATTTTCTGTGAATTTGTTCCACTTCAAGGGGAGAAAGTTTTATATAGGAAAAGCTGAGAGTTTTTGTTGGAAGACAGGAGAAGGGAAATGTTTGTGTAACAACATAATTTATCTTTCGTGCACTCAAGTACGTAAAAGTTTTTCCCTGATCTTCATCATGCCCCTTTAAGTAGTGCTGTGGTTACCTTGTCTTAGAAGAAACTGAGTAAGAACTTAGTTCTTCATGCTACTTCTACTTCATGTTGAAATGACATCAAGTTGAGCACTAAACTTTTGTACAGTCAGTGATGAAAACAACCCTGTTCTGGGAAAGTTCACTCCATTTTTCCCTCCTGGTGTGAGAGAATGAATAAATGTTATCAAAACTGTAGAGATAAGTTACAGACTCTGGTGTGGGGTGTCTGTAGATGACAGCGAATCAAGATTCATAGAAGATCAACTTTTCTTTTGCTTCTCATCATGTATTAGTACAGTGTTCCCCAGTGTCCCAGTGTCTTGGTTTGTTTCAGAATCCTTTTTTCTTCACTGTCACCACTGACCTTGAATTTACTCCTATGAATCTCTCTTAAAAGGGTTATTCATAAATAAAACCACCTTTTATGAAGAGAACTATTCCAGGTCTTGTCTTTGCCATGGTTTGTTCAAAGTCTATTTCAGATCTTTACATCAGAGTGAGGTTCAGTAGGCTTCCTTCATTGCCTCTTCTCTGGGTCTCTACTTGAAGTTCTGAACCGACGTGAGCCTGAGTCTTTTCTAAAGCTCCCAGGGTGCTTTTGCAGCATTTACAAAGGAGCGTTGTGTTATTGTAAGAGTCCGATGCTGAGCCAGCAAGAGGGAGGCAGCTCTGGGTAGACCCAAGTGATTTAATTATTGGTACAAATTGTTGAATTCAGAACTGGTAAAAAGCAGTTGGACAAAAGAAAAGATAATGGTGCTCTATTTTCTATTTATGAGTGTAATGTATGATGTGGTAAGGAAGAAGCAATTCTGTCTCAGTGAAAAGTAAGACCAAATACTAGGGTTGCTGGTGTTCTTTTAAATCCAGTCTGTGCCCTCAGTTCCTCTTGACTTCAGTGACTACTGAGGACAAGCAAAATAATGCAGTGGTCTGCTTTTTGATAGCAGCTAACGCCTAGCACTTTAATTACGTGACAGTGTAAATCTACAACATGATTTTGAGAAACTTCTTGAATTTCTTGAAGAAAAAATAAAAAAGACATGAAAAAAATTCTCTATAAAATCAAACCGCATGGCTAGCTATGGTGGCAGTATTGCAGAATAAGTTATTGTCCGTTCAGCTGAGACACAGTAACTCCTGGTTTGTACTCCACTGCACTGTCACTGTGAAAAATTAAAGAGGGTTATTTAATTCTGAAAGTATTTCATAAGAGATGAGCAGGATGTGCACAATGGGCAGCCATGTCTCTCCCCTGAGGGGGTACAAATTCAATAAAACATGGTTACAAGAATGATCATTTGACTATGTCCTCAGTGCACGTTGTGAAAGTTCTTCTAAGTCTTGTTTTTAACAGGTTAAAATTTCATGAGTGATTTATTTCTTACGTAAAATGTTTGGTACGGCTGAGTGTGAAGTTCTCATGTTTAAACAGATCATTCAGTCTCAGACAGTATTATGCCATGTTAATAATGTTGATAGACATTTGAATCTTTATTTTACAGTGACCTCTTAAAAGAATATGAGCTGGGAAGGACTCCTAATCCTGATATTGTGTGTAACAAGCATATTAAATTCAACTATTTTCTTCATTATGCTATGGATAACCTTGGTAAGGCATTTTCAAGTGTGTCAATACAAAGTGTGTGCCATGGAAATGCTTAAAGGGTACAAACTCTTGAAAAGGTGGGGAAAAACATGAGTTCATATGCATGCCTAATTCACCTCTCTCTGTGTCAGTATTTCAATGTTTGCAAAGTGGTTTTAAGTTTGCTTTTACATACAGAGTCATAAAATGGTTCAGGTTGGAAAGGACTTTTAAAGATCATCTAGTCCAACCCCTCTGCTGTGGGCAGGGACATCTTCCACTAGGTCAGGTTGCTCATATGTAGGAAGAGATTTAGTTCAGGGACGTACATTGACCTGACCATTAAATTCTACATTCTTAAGTGGTCCTTAACATACAAAACCACAAGTGCTGGCATACCAACTAATAGTTTATATTGTTTAAATAGCAGGAGTAGGATTATTGTCAGTATAAGACTTCTCTAGAGGTTTTCTTCATTGCCCTCTGCTTTTCTTCCTGGATGTTTATAATCCTGTTTTAAACTGTGAATTTCAAGTACATGCCTTTGTGTTGTTTTTTTTTTTCCTTGCTAGGAGCAGATGCAATTGCTACTGGGCATTATGCAAGGACCTCACTAGAAGATGAGGAAGTGTTTCAACAGAAACATATTAAAAAACCACAAAGGCTTTTCAGAAACCGTTTTGAAGTTAGAAATAGTAAGTAGTTTCTTCGTTTCATATTTCATCATAGAGACGAAAGAGAAATTTAAACAATGTGGTGTCACAGAACCAGGATAGTTTGTTACCTTACACACAATTATTACGATTTAAACCCCAGCCTTCATAGTGGGTTGTTTTGTGCAAAATGGGTTTACATTACTGAAAATCACTCTGACTAGTCAAGTATTATATTTTCTGTTTTAAGAGTTCTAATCCAGGTGCAGAGGTAAGAATAAACATTTCAGTGGTAGTCAACATTCTGGAGGAGCTGTAATTAGGATTAAGGAGACATGGAATCATGGAATGTTAGGGATTGGAAGGGACCTCGAAAGATCATCTAGTCCAATCCCCCCGCCGGAGCAGCATCACCTAGACCAAGTTGCACAGGAACGCATCCAGGAGGTCTTTAAACGTCTCCAGAGAAGGAGACTCCACAACCTCCCTGGGCAGCCTGTTCCAGTGCTCTGTCAACCTCACCATGAAGAAGTTTCTTCTCATATTTATGTGGAATCTCCTATGTTCCAGCTTACACCCATTGCCCCTTGTCCTATCATTAGGCACCACCGAAAAGAGCCTGGCTCCATCCTCCTGACACTCTCCCTTAATGTATTTATAAACATTAATAAGATCACCCCTCAGTCTCCTTTCTTCCAGGCTAAAGAGGCCCAGCTCCCTCAACCTTTCCTCATAAGGGAGATGTTCCACTCCCTTAATCATCTTAGTGGCTCTGCGCTGGACTCTCTCCAG
>VYZX01014691.1:373690-410586 GCA_013401335.1 Brachypteracias leptosomus
AAAGATGATGGAGAGTGGCCTAGCAATGACTTCTGCCATCTCCCTTAGCACTCACGGGTGCATCCCATCAGGACCCATGGATTTATGTACATCTAGATCACTGAATTGGTCCCTAACTGAGTCCTCGTCAACCAGGGCAAACTCCTCCTTTGTCCTGACTTCCTCTGGAGCCTTAGGGGTCTGGGGCTCCTGAGGACAGCCTCCAGCAGTGTAGACAGAGGCAAAGAAGGCATTCAGTAACTCCGCCTTCTCTGCATCCTCTGTCACCAGGGCACCTGCCTCATTCAACAGCGGGCCTACGTTGCCTCTAGTGTTAGTTTTGTCTGCAGTGTATTTGAAGAAGCCCTTTCTGTTGTTCTTGACCTCTCTTGCAAGGTTGAATTCCAAGGAGGCCTTGGCTTTCCTAGTTGCAGCACTACATCCTCTGACTAGAGTCTTACAATCATCCCAAGTAGCCATCCCCTCCTTCCATGATTTATAGACCTTCTTCTTCCTCTTGAGTTTGCCCAGCAGTTCCCTGTTAAACCATGCAGGTCTTTTGGCTCCCTTTCTTGACTTCCTACGTGATGGGATGCTCTGATCTTGCGCTTGGAAGAAGTGGTCCTTGACAGGGCTATCTTCTGTACCCTGGAAAAGTATTTCAAGAAATTGTTGTCAGGCGTTTCTATGACTTACATAAAATTCTTTTTTAATGTTTCTTCTATTTTAGGAAATGTATTCTTTGTCTATTCAGTATATAGTATAGATAGAACTCTTCATGGGGTTTTGCTTAAGTGGAATTTCTGAATTAAGACTTTGAAACATTGATATTAATAGCATACTTCTATACAGTAATTGGACTGTATATTATTTTACTGGGAAAAATTCAGGTTCTTATTCATTAATTCAAGTATTCTGCCTTATTTCTCTATTCTCCTATAGAAGCCTGGTTTTCCCAGGTAGATCAGGGTTCTGCCTGCACTGCAATTGAAAAGTGCAAGTGCAGCCTGTGCAGGCATTTTTAAGGCGACATTTCTCAGGTCAGCAAAGGTACTAGTAGCAGCAGTGCAGGTTTTGCTCTTCACTTTAGTAGTCTGCCTGTGGCTGTACATAATCAGTTGATCTCAGCACCACAGTGATCCTCTTGTTACCAGTACCAAAGACAGCTTGATGAATGCCATTTTGGGTACACCTCTACATGGCTACCACAGCTTGAATGGCCATGTAGAGGTTTCCCAGAAAGCTCTGCAGTGAGCCATAACACGCTAAAGTAGCTCAGATGAAGTTCTGATGTAAGATGAGAAGCATTCTCTGCCCAAAGGGAAGGAAGCTTGCAACTAGCACTACACAAAGCTGCCACAGTGATGTTTTTGTGTTATGGGTTCCTCACTTTCATTTGTTTGTTCTGCATTTAAAGGGTTTTTATCTGTTTCTTAGTTTTAATTTTATTTCTGGAAAGTTGAAATGGCCCCAGCAGGACCAACGGTCTCTACTTGTGACAGACTGTGATTCACAGTTGTAGTACTTCATGATGCTCTAAAGAGGCTTCCTGCCCTCTTGCTGTGATTGTGTATTATTAGTCGTGACTGAACTATTGGCCTGTAGTTAGGTGTTTGAGTCAAGAAATACCTAAGCAGAGTTTGTACAACAGCAGAGCTATTGGCTCTTAAAAGCAGTGGACAGAACATGACTGAAAAACGATACCAATTTTATTTCATCTGGGCAATCAGGAGACTTCATCGATTTTAAGAAAAAAGTCAGACTGAGTATTGACAATAACTCTGCTGATCATTCAAATAATTGATTTATAGCAGTGTGATTTCGGGCAAAACTGAGTGTTTCTTTGAAGAACAGTATCAGATATTTGAATCTTCATTCTCTCACAAGAAATGTGAAAGTTTTTTTCATTTTTCATGTTGTTGATGTTCTTGCCAATGACAGTATTGTAACAGATGAGGCAATGTAAGACTTTGTAAAATTCTGTGTTGTAGAAAATCAGAATCTTTCTAAATCTTTTTAGTGGTGAGAAAATATCCAAACATATTCAGTTAGATTGTGAAAAACCTGAAAAATACTGTCATGGACATGTATTTGAAAATAATAAAACTAAGTGTTGGTTGTCAGAATACTAAAGGAAGTTGAACTGTTGAAGGGGATTACGTTGAGTTGTTTTATGTGTTCTGCACTTTGCAGCTGTGAAACTCCTTCAAGGGGCTGACCTTTTTAAGGACCAGACCTTCTTTCTAAGCCAGATCTCGCAGGATGCTTTGAGGAAAACCATTTTTCCTTTAGGGGATTTAACAAAAAGTTTTGTAAAGAAGATAGCAGCGGAACATGGCCTTCATCATGTGCTAAAGAAAAAAGAGGCATGGTAACACTTAAACTCTTTTGATTTGTATTTCTCTCTACAATAGACTTCCCTGAGCTTTTTTAACTTTAGTGTGTGACAACTTGTGTGTTTCCAAGCACTGTAATAGGATAGGCTGGGAAGCAGTTTTATAATTGTCTACTTGCTTAAAAGTAATTTTATGAGCTTGTGGTTAGTTGTGTATTTTAGCTTGCAGATAATTCGTCCACCATTGTATCTCAGAAGAGCTAAGGTGGAGGTGTTAGGATGCTGTGAGCCATAAGAAAAGCATTCCCTATCACAGCAGGTGAGAAGCCTTTGGTCTTTATTTTCTGTAGCTTTTAAAGGCTTCCTCACTATAATTGTGCTTCAATATGTCTTTATAGAAATTAGATCATACTGGTTTTCCAGAGTTAATCTTTAAAAAAAAAAAAAAGTTCTGTTTCTCTGAGAACTAACACTTCATGAGTTGATCCTAAAAAAAATGTGATGCAGGCAGCAGTTGTATTGCTTATGCCATCTTGATCGCTTTTAATGTTTCTGTTTGTCCACTGTAAGTGGGCATTTGAAGAATGTAGGCACTAACTGAAAGGAAAAGGAAAGCCTGTTTTGATTTTGGAAGGTTTTTTTCAAGAGATATACCTTACTGTATAATTAGTGTTTCTTTTGTACTTTAATCTGAAAGAAATTTCTGGTTTTAATATACATACAATATAGTCACTGAGATTAAATGTATTTATGTGCTGGGCATGTGTTCTATTTCCTGTTTTTTCTGTGTTTACAGCTGTCACTGGTACTGTGTAGAATTAGTTGACGTGTTGGAGCAGATGTTGTGGTTTTGTTTATTTTGTGAGATGTCTAGCATAATTTGGGATACATGGAGGGGGACCCATCTCGGACAGATTAATAATAGACATTATTTCAAATGTTTTTCTCTGCTTTTATGGTTTCAATGCCGCATTTCCTTTTCAGAGTATGGGTGTCTGTTTCATTGGTGAAAGAAACTTTGAAAATTTCCTTCTTGAGGTGAGCAACATTAAATCCGTGATGATCTCTATGTTCTAGTTTTCTGTAGTAACTTATAGCTCTGTCTACAGAAGAATCTCCAACAGCTTGTGGCCAACACTAAGTAGCAATGTCCTGTCTCCCTTTGCAATCCCAGCCTACCCAGAAGTTAACACCAACAGCCTGTAGGAAGTATCTTGCCCATCCACCAGTGAAAAATCAGTCACTTTCTGTAGCAAAAGGAGTGTGTGAACTTGCACTCCTGTGCCTGCCAGGTGCAAGTGGGTGGGGTGTGAGAAGGGCAACTGATTGAATCCTGCTGTCCCCTGGCATAATGAGGATGGGAGGGGTGAAGCCCAGAATTACTGCTGATAGGGACTGCCCTTTCTGCTTTTCTCTCCAAAGCAGTATCATGGAAAAGGCAGAAGGCTGCTTGGGCAGAGTTTGCTTCTTGAAAAGTTATTTTTCAACTTCAAGAGAATGTAGTGACAGAACCTGAAATAAACTGAGATTTTTTGGGGCCATCTTATGACTTTAACAATCTCTTCCTATTTGTTAGTATTTAGAACCTCAACCAGGTAACTTTGTTTCTATTGAAGATAAGAAGGTGATGGGAACACACAAAGGTAATTGGGTAACTCACCTTAATAACTGCTTTTAGATAAATTAAACAGTACTGCTTATTTTTGGACGGACAGATGTTGGGAAATTCCAAACCAGTCTACACTTTTTTCCCAGTTTGGTAATTTTAATAATCGTGGAAAACTTGTTTTCTACAATAGTAGAACCTTGAAGTACAATTGATTCTTGTTTATTTGTTCTATGTTGCAAGAAAGTAAATTCTAATTATTAGGGCTACTGTGTTGATACTAAGCAGTTGTTAGTTTGATACTCAGAGACCATTGTTCATTTAATTCTTTCAAAATGACTGTGCTTTGGTTCCAAATTCTTTTGTGCCTAAGCTTTGCAGGAAAAATGCACCATGCACCTCAGTGATGCACAGTAGGACATCACCAAACATGAGCAGCTTACCTTGTCCTTTCCTTCTGTGTGTCCTTCCTTTGCTCTCCTCAGTTAGCTGCCAGGACTGAGTTCCTCTCTCAAGTAATTTATGGAAATAGGAAGCTCTACTAGTACCTAAAAGTAAGGGAAACTGTTAAGACTGAGTGGTAGCAAAACCACAAATTGAAGCTGAAATAAAGAAATGTTTGTCTTTTATAAACCCTAAGAATACCACAATTGAAACAGATTAGTTTGAAATTGTGTGCCTCAGGTACAGACAAGAACTTTCAAGTAGATGTCAGTTTAGTTTATAATTGGCACACTTCTCCAAGAGAACTCAGTTTGTTATTGTTTATTTAGCGGTGAAGTTTGGGGGAAATGATTTTGACTTATTTTTCTGAAGGCAAAAGATTAAAAGTTGCTAGCAGCATTACGTTTTTATATTTCTTTAGGTTGGTTCCTCTACACAATAGGCCAGAGGGCTAGACTAGCAGGCCTGAAAGATGCTTGGTTTGTTGTAGACAAAGATGTCAGCACCAGAGATGTCTTCGTGGTGAGTTAATTAACACCAGTATTGCAAATGATTAACACAAGTGTTTTCTGACTCCTGCTGTATGGAATGCAAGTCTAACCTGGGCAGAATTCCTGGCTTTCCTCTTGGGAGAAACAAGAATCAACTAGTGCAGCATCAGCAGATTTGAAACATCTTGTCCACACTGGCTTTTCTTGAGTAGAAATTTGGTTTTGATTTTGGCATAGAACTTTTCCAAACAAAGAGCAAATTCTGAAAAGAATCAGCCAGACTTCTGAGCTCTCAAGCTCTACTCTAAAACATGAGGTTATTATTGTAGTTGTTATGACACAGTATATAAAGTGCATATTACCTTGGTTTACTATGTATTACTACTTTCTTTTTCTAGTAAAAGAGGTAGTAGCCACTAATACAGTTTTATCATCTTTGAAAATGGAGGCAGAATATATATGATACTGCAAATAATTGGTGTGTTAATCATATGAGATGACTGGGAGTTCTGCAGCTTGCCAACATTGTTAATGTTCCTTGCTGTTCACGCAGTTGTTATTCTTATTTGATACTGATGTGTTATAATGAGGTGTTCTGCTACTTGCTGATGTGCCTGGGGGGAAAAAATCATAATCAAATGAGAGCTGAGAAGAAACAGGCAGGACCACTAAGAAATTTTTGTTTTGCCCTACAGTAAGATTGTGTGTGTGCAATGCCTTTGTGGGGGAGGTGTTGAGTTGAGGAATTGGAGAAAAGTGAGGTAGCATCTTGTGGAGGCAGGATAAGGAGGGCAGTAGGTTTATGAACTCAACCTGAAGAAGGCAGAAATAGGATTGGAGGAAAAGGGATACAAGAAGTGACATGACTCGGAGGTGTAGAAGACTGACAGTAATTCAGGCTTGCTTTAGCCTACTTTTTTTTTCATTAAAGGCTCCCACCTGGAAAGTTGATTATGTGCTGATAAATGCTTGCTTGCTTGGTCGCTCGTTTTGCCTTCATTTTGATATGGCTTGGTGCCTCTATTCTTCATGCTTTACTTTACAAAATATATGCTCTCTGGCTAAAACGTCAGCATTAAATAAACGTTACATTTTTAAGGCACCATCAACAGATCACCCTGCTCTGTACAGAGACCTGTTGCGGACAAACCGCGTGCACTGGATAGCAGAGGAACCTCCTGCAGAGCTCATTAGAGATAAGATGATGGAATGTCATTTCAGGTTTCAGCACCAGATGGCACTGGGTAATCAAACTTTCTTTTGGTTTTTGTTTTACTCATTTTGGGAAACTGTGGTAGTGTGTTCAATGTAGTTTTGTAGAAAGAGTTGAAATGTTTTGGCTTGCCTTTCTGTTTCTTCAGTGTCTTTTATAAACCAGTTCTGTGTAGTATCTTGACTTACATCTGTTTAACCTAGTGATGAAGTTTTTTGTGAACATAACGATTAACTGGCAGGTGTTTGGCCCTTTTGTGCTCTAGTGCCTTGTGTGTTGACTCTAAACCAAGATGGGAGTGTGTGGGTGACACTAGTGAAGCCAGCAAGAGCTATCACACCTGGGCAGGTAAGTCACTAGAAGTTATTTTCTTGCCTTTTTGTGTTTTGGCTTATCTGGATAATAAAAGTAGTGTTTTGATTAGCTGGAGCAGAATAGTTTATTTGCATGTGAGAGCAGTTAGCTCCATTTTGACTATTCATCAATTATTTTGAAGGAGATTGTTTCTTGTTTCAAGTAGTTTGTTGTTATCCTTATAGCCTGAGAAACAGGCTTACAAGTTTTAGAAAGACATTAAAACATCTCTGGTAATCAGTTGTATATGCAGAAATGGAATTTGTTGTCGTCAAGAAATAGGTTTAAAACTGCATTAGTTTGGGCATTGGCTGCTTAATACAGTTTTAGTGTTCAAATTTGTTTAGTGGGGATCTGCGTCCACTGAATTTCATTGTCCCAGAACAGTACTGGGAAGTGGTAATGTGTAGTGATGCCTTTTAACACTGCTAATATAAAGGCACTCCATCACATCATAAACCAGTGGTTCTCAGACATTTTCTGCATACCCTCTCCCAGTGTACGTTCTACCCTTCCTCTCCTTCCCCAAAAGCTGGGGGCCCATGGGATGCATTAGGAAGAAAATTGTCTAGGAACTGTTTGTAATGGAGAGAGGGATACACTTAAGAGAAGTGAGCTGAGCTGAGAAGACTCCAGCCAGAGCTGATGATAGACATGAGAAGCCCCTGACTGCCAGGAGCTGCTGAGCCTGTAACTGGGCTCTTTACTGAAAGATAATGAGACAAGGCCAGGAGATCTGTGCTCCTTCTCTCCTGCAAGAACCTGCTGAGCACCTCAGGGAGCCTCATTTGCTTCCTTCCACATAGTCTGCTTCAAGATGTATGTCATCCCTTTGGGAAAGGAACCTTTCCAGTACAACCCATTCCACCTCAGTGACTGAAGAGTTTTGAGATAATCTTATAGAAGTTCATGTCGGAATTTCCTCCAACATGCTTATGTTTTTACACTCACGTGAGCCAGCAAATCTTTCCCTTTTTTAATTTTTTTTTTTTTTTTATTTAACATTTAGTCAGAACAAATATAAATGAGTATACTCATTGTCCAGCAGGTCTTGCACAGCCTGCAGTTGCTCACCATGCTGTTTGCAGCTGTTGAAGAGACTCTCCCTGTTTATCTCCTAGTTTGCTGTGTTCTACAAGGGTGAGGAGTGCTTGGGCAGTGGGAAGATCCTAAGGATGGGCCCATCAGTGTATACCATGCAGCAGGGCAGAAACCGAGAAGAAGCTCCAAAGAAGGAAGAGGTTGACAAGATAGAACCAGTAACATAACACGTGGGTTTGTTTATTGAAGGACTTTGGAGAATGAGGTGCCTGAGAATAATAAAAACAATAATAAACATTTTTCATTGATTTGTATGTTGTAAAGGTCAGTTGACCATGGAGTCCCAGCTCTTGACTGTTAGCACTGAACAGGTTTAAAACTAAAGCCAGTTTGGCACAATTTTACTGGACTATGTGGTGATATTTATGTTAATACTCATCAAGGGATGTCTTAAAGTTGTCCTGTAATAGTCATTACACATACAAGAATTTTGATATAAGAATCATATCTGAAATCATAAATCTCTCTTTTATGTGTAAGTGAAATACTTCTCTTTTTTTCTTACTTGAGGTTACCTCTCCTCAGGTAAAATACTTATGTTGTTTTAGAGTACATGTATGTTTGTGCTTTAAACTCTGGAAAAGGAATGAATGATGTTCAAGTTCAGCATTTTGAATGAACTCCAAGCTATATGATTTATTTTTCATTTAATATAGTTTTGTAAGAAATACTTTAGAATCTTAAGCTGTATGAAGTAGCGGTTTCAGATTTTTACATGATTCAGAATGACAAATCTAGGGGCTTAAAAACAGTCTTGCTTGTTAAGTTTTTTCACACACCTCTAACTTTGTGTTAACTGCTGAGGGCAGAGGCTGGTCAGTTTGTTTCCTGGAGAAGAGACTGTGGTATTGTGCCTTCAGAAAAATGCAAATCCATATCTGTTTCCTTATTATGTAGCTAACTTAATATAGACCAAATAATAGTTGGATTTTTCCATGTGTCAAAATGGAGCAGTGTTAGGAATTGCTGAAAAACCCTGTCCAAATCATCTACGTTTATAAGGATTGGGTGCATATTGAGGACACCCTAAGCTTATAATAGAACTTTATTACAAGTGAAAATAAATGAATCCTGTCTTTCAGCATAGTAGGAGAAGGTGGCTGTCCCTAAAGTACAGCTGTGCAGGCATGGAACTTTCCAGGTGGGTATAGAATTTTGAGATTTGCATCCAATTTGGGCGGTAGAGCTGTGCCATGAATAAATCTTTTCAGCTGATTTGAAGGCTTGGATTACATGTGCATCCTTTTTTGTCGTCTTGGAAGATACTCAGAATTCAATTTATTTCTTCTGGTAAGAAAAGTAAAAGGTAGTCTCTTTTCTTCCAAGTGTGGAAGTAAAAGAGGGAGAAGACACTCTTCAGTGTCTGTCAAACTTAAATGCACAGTTCAGGGAGTCCTGTGGATAAAACCTAGACTGTTAAAATCCTATGTATTTATTTAACATGACAGTGGATCTGCTTGAGAGCGGAAAAAAGCCATCCTTTTTCACTGGTGCCAAAATCAATTCAATTAAGAACTCTGTCTTCAGAGTGTCTGTCCATGTGCAGGTTAACAAGACTATTCATGCTTCATGTGATCTCTTCGTTTGTGTTAGGCTCCTTGCATTATGGGTCCTGGTCATGACTTTTATGTGGTGTTTCTAATGTGCTCCTTATCTTTCCTGAAACTTTTGTCTTTGCAAAATGTGGAATTAATTACTAAGGACTTACTGCTCCACATTGTCCTCATCTGAGTTTTCCAGTAAATGTCTCAATTAAAATCTTCACAAATGTTTTGTGTTATACTAGTCTGTGTTTTATTCCATCATCTCACAACAATCTCAGGTGTTTGTTGTTTGGTACTGTACTGGTAAGAGGCAGGTTGAGCTGTGAGAACATGAAAAAGGACGTAGCCATTTCTGTGTCTTCAAAATTCACTTTTTCTTTTAAAATTCACAGAATTGCAGAGGTTGGCAAGGACCTCTGGAGATCATCTAGTCCAACTCAGCTGGCCCATTGTCCACCCCAGGGACAGGGCTTCAGGCTGTCCTGCTCTCCTTCACATCCAGGATGGCTCCCCTGCCTCCACTTCCCATCCTGTGTTCCTGGAGAGCCTGTATCCATGCATGTTGGCACTTTTGACTGCAAGCCATCCCACCATGTCTTTATGATCCCAATAAGATCAATCCCTGCAACTGCACACAGATCTCCTCTTGCATGTTCCCCATGCTGCATGTGTAGTGTCTGGGCACTTCAGAGGGGCTTCTAGACAGGTCCCTCATGCCTGTTTCCTTGTTTTCAAGGTCTCTCCTGCCTGGATCACCCGGCTACCTTAGCTTGCCAACCCAGTACACCACTGCCTTTCCCCATGACATCCTGGTGCAGCAAACCTCCCTAGACACCAGGTCAGGCCAATAGCTGGAGCTTCTGTTCGCTATGGCAGGGAGTGTCCCATGCTGTCACTGCCTGTCCCTCCTGTGCAGTGGCAGCTTTGGGCTCCCAAAGCCACAAGGTTTCAAGGAAGATCCAATTAATCTCTCCCTTGTCACCAGGCTGCTGGCCTCCTGCCACAGCTCCTGGTGACAGACCTTCCAGCAGTGTCTACCTCCTGCAAGCAAGGAGCTCAGCTTCACTGGGTCTGGGGGGCTGCACCTTCCCTCAGAAGCTTGATTTGAGTTGAAGTCGCTGTTAACATTTCCTCCTTCAAAAGAATGAGAGCTACTGGTTTTTGAAGTCTTAAAGTTGCTGAGTAGATACTGTTGTGGTTGCCACCACCTGAAATGGAAGTCAGATCTTTAGAGCTGGTAGATGACTGCAGGACCAGTGATAGCCCAGCTAGTAATTTTGTTTAGCTTAGGGCTCTGTTTGACACTAGTAGTTTCCAGCCATTAACATTTCTCTTCTGTAATGAGTTCTTACCTCCTTTTAACTTCCATGTTTCTACCAGGCAGTGTTTCCTTCCCTATGTGCATCCAAGAATTTAAATGCATACATTTTTTTTGCTCTAGAACTCTGAAATTTAGCTATTGCATAGCCACCTGTGACCCCTGGACTTTCTTAAAGTGTCCACTCGGTAAGTTCTCAGAGCCGCCTAAAAATGTTTGCATCTTGGCCTGCCCAAATGCACTGAAGTCATATCAGCCTGGGGTCACTGAGGTACCAAACTCTGCTTGGAGAGCAGGTTGAAGGAACCAAGGTCCTTTCAACTGGTTCCCATTGTCCGAACAGTCTTTTGAACCTGATCTGAAAAAGTTGTCTAGGCAAAATCTGATAAATTTGAATAGGCTTTGTGAATACTTTCAGAACAACAACAACAAATCCCACAGTAATTTTGATAAACTTTCTAATTTTTTTTTTTAAGAAAATGTTCATCCTGCCCTATAGGCTTAGTGCTTACTTGTGGTTTTCTGGGTGTGAGCATTATTTCTGTGATGGGTGCAGCTGCTGGGTGGTTGGAGCTCTGCTTTACTGCCTGGGTAGAGTGCTGCTGGCTACTGCTGGCAAGAAAGCACCTCATGCCAGAAGATGATGGTTCATTCAAACAGGGGGATGTGTTTCCCTGCGGCCTGAACATGTTCCCTTACACTTTAAAGGTAACAGGACTTTTTTCATCCTTCCTCAGCTTTTTTTTTTTTCTTATCAGGTGGGCTCGCTTTTTATAAACCCCATTCTGAGGACAGATTCTCCCATTGTGTTGTCCCTGGGAAGGCTTTGCTGCTGGATTGCTGGTACAATGTTTGATGTGTCCTCAGCCCAGGGGACTCGAGGTGCTCGCTTGGCTAAGGCACAGTCAGTGCAGGAGTCATAAGTGCTTTTAACATTGTTAAAATACGGCAATGACATCCCAGGTTTGCTGAGGGTCACTGAGCCAGTGCCTCATAGCAGAAAATTTTAGCCAATGCTGCTACAGCTCCTGAAGGATGGGGGCTTTTTAATAAATACTCTGCTTCTCTCTTTTCCTTTAAGCATCCTTAAAATTGGATACAGCAGTGATCTGGGATGGCTAATGCAGAAAATTCATAGGCTAATGTGTTGCTTCTTGGTGGAAACCTATCTAGCAATGGTCTCAATTCACTTTTGAGGCTCAGGAGCTTTGATTTTATCATCAGAGCTGAACCTTATCGTTCTACTGAAGAAACTTCATCTGAGGAAAAGGTGAGTATGGACAGCGTTTGGTTAGTAGAGACTCATTGAGAAGGACAAAGCTTCCTCTCAGCTTCAGTGCAGCTCAGTCTCTTGCTGTGATGATAAGCAAAGACCTTTGACATGATAAAGCAATTGCTGCTATTGCTTCCAGCGAATCTCACCATACTGCTGGGAGCTAGGAATTAGTAGGCATTCATGAAATTCAAATTGTCAATAGGTTCTTGCATGGGATGTTTTACAACAGGTTGCACATGTCTAAGTGTCTAAGCTTTCATGGGCAAAACGGCATTTCCAAATAGTTTGTACTCTACAGAGGGAGTGGTATGTTCTCTTTCCATCTCATGTTGTCCTAGTTTGAGTTGGAACAAAACAATTCTGTTCAGTGATTTTACTCTTCAGCTCAGTCTCTTCTAACTAACTGCACTTTCTGAAGTTAATGGCATTTTCTTGCAGTCAGTGTCTCCTTCTAGCAGTGATAACACTTGAAGTTTAGAGTTACTACCAAGGATTGGTGTGCAGACCAAGGTCACTACTAGATCTTGTGTGCCACATTGGGGGTGCAGAAAGTGAAAGGCCACACCTGTGGGGGAGAACAGGCAGGACAGGTGATCCTACACTGACCAATGAGGTATTCCAGCCCATATATGTCATATTCAGTATAAAGCTGAGGGGTCATGAGGGTCAAGTTCTTTTCAATGGCAAGTGTCCAAGGAGGACTCTGTCCGTTCTGCCTTTGATCCCAATCTGTGTGTTCCTGAATCCAGCTCCAGAATGCAGCTCCCATCTGCTGCTGACTCAGTCTGGGACTTTCCCAGTGCCTGCTCCACAGCATCAGTGGTGACAATGAGGTAATGGCCATCAGGGGGGTTGGGTTTGATACTGGTTTTGTATAGATTTGTATCTATAACAGAGAGCATCTCTGTTAACAGAGAGCATCTGTTATAGGTCTAGCAGATGGCCCTGACCCTAAACCTTGACACGTGTTTCTTCTGGGTAAGGGTCTTAACTACTGACCTTCTGCATGAGATCCATGATCCTCTTGTATATAGGGTCTCTGGCAAGGGGAATTTTATACTGTCCTGCACAGGGACACAGCTTCTCAGGGAGTCTGTCAGAGCAGCCTGTAGAGGCACATTTCTACCACTGGATCTGGCTGTTATGTGCAAGATGAGCATCATCATCACCATTTCTGACTGTGTTTATAGAGAGGACAGTAGCACCAGCCCCACCTGGCCAGCGTGCGGTAGCATTGAGTTGGGAAGCACTGCCTGAATCCCATGCCACAGCCTCCCCTGGGGGCTTGCAGCCCAGCCTGGACCATCACAAAACATCTGTGAAAGCACATAGTGACACAGCTGTAACAGCTTGGAAACAGGGAGGTAAAAGAGCGAGATGAGAGTGGAAGTCGGTGCTTGGGCTTGGGCAGCTGTCTTCCCCACAAGGGACCATCACTGACACCATCTCTCATGCAGACTTTGCCAAGGCTGGAATTTGACCAAGGTTTGGTTTGAATTGGGTAGGAGCAGGCTGACTGGCAGGTGATTTTTTTTTTTTTTTTTCCTCTACTGCTGAAAATTAGCATTGACATGCTTTTTAAAATTCATTGCCTTTTCACCTTTTAGTCATTTTTCTCCCACTGTGGATAACAAATTGCAAGCAGATTTTTCTTTCAAGTCATTATTAAGCTTTACAGGTCTTGAAATATTTGGTTTCAATGACTCAAATGAATAACTATTATTTTAAAAAAAGGACTTTTCCCTTCTAAAGTAGAGAACACGATAAGATTTGGATCATGTAACTGAAAAACCACGACTCGTGTCAGCTAAAGGCCATGACTGAGCTGAAATCACTGTTATACCCTGGGAGTATGTTTGAAACCTGTGTTGCCAAGTGTATAATGGCTGAAAAATTACACTCCAAGTGCAGTCTTATTTCAAAAGTATTTGTGTAAAATTTGTTTTTATTTCTCACTTGGTTTTGTTCCTTCTCGGCAGTGTCCCTTCCTCCGTCTGGTCCTGCAGAGCTGGAGGACAGGGCTGTCCCCCATGCAAGGAGAGTAGGGTTCTCTGATTCTGTTTCCACCTGGATAGCTTCTTTGGAGAGGTGAGATGTCACATGGGCGTTATGAAGGCCTTCATTCACACAGCAGCAACTCAGTATTTATGGTCTGGCAGTAAAAGCATTGGCTCTTAGTGTTAGCGTCAGCTTGTGGGACTTAAAGAACCTTTCATCCTCCTACTTCAAAAGTAAGTGTTCATGGGCTTTCTCTCTGTAGCTGCAAACCACAGGGAACAAAGCTGGCATGTTGTTTGCATGAAGCCTTTTTTTCTTTCCTTATTAGAATAGATCAACAATTTTCAACGTAATTATAAGCAAAAAATAACAGGGTATTTTGGATGCAACATTTGATAGAATCATAGAATGGTTTGAGTTGTAAGGGACCTCGAAGATCATCCAATTCCAGTCCCCTGCCATGGGCAGAGACACCTCCTGCTAGACCAGGTTGCTCAAGGCCCTGGTGTTTGTATGTATACATATTGCCATTCAGCCCCTGTGGACAAGGCTGAGCCCTCCTTGGCACCTGGGAGATGACTGGGTGCCACCACCTGTGCCGACTCACCCCCACAGGTAATGGGGTAGAACCAGAGTGAAGATTCACAGCGCAGCCTCCACTGTCTGGATTTCAGGATTGTGCTGTTTCAGAGTTAAGGATACAACTTCCTCTTCCACCTTTATTCCCAAACCAGAATTTTCAAATCTCTCTTTGCCCAAAAACCCCCTTTCAGCGTGGACACTTCAGCACAGGGTGATCCGATGAGGGTCCCTGCTGTCCCTTCTTTACATAGGAAGGTGTTGGGTTCTGCAGCCAGGGATGGCCAGGAAGAGCTGCAGAGGGATCTCTGTGCCACCAAACAGCCTCTGAGTCAGGCCATGGAAGGATGCAGCACTGTCTGCTCTGCAGCGATGTCGTCTTCTAGCTGGAATCCCTTTAGAAGATGGAACAAATAATATGGAGGGTGCATAGCAAAGTGAGTCTCCTGGTTGCTCTCCATAAGCACGTGACTCCCTTAGTACCATAAATATGACTAATATCAAAAAAAAAAGAAAAGAAAAAAGAAAAGGCTGAGGTTTCACTACATCTGTAAGCCAGTGTCAGTGGGAACTGCCACCAGAGATGAAAAACCCTTCCAGCTTGCTGATTCTGATACTAATGAGCATTTCTTCAGCTTCTCCAGAGGTCTGGTGAACTGGAAGCCAGGAAGAAGCTTCTGAAAGCAAGAGGCTGTTCATGGGAAGGAGTCTGATGTGAAAAACTGGCGTGGAGAGAGGCTACAGTGAAAACATTGTGTGTGGGCTGGGGAGGTTGGAGCCAAATGATCTGTCAGTAAGGATGAGTGCAGATCAGAAAAGGTCAGATTGAAACTGCAGATTTTTCTGAATGCCTTAGGTGCTGGTTTCTTTAAATAAATCCATATTTTTTTAATTTCTCCAAGCAAAGAAAGACCAACAGCTTTGACTACTCCCATGTCCAAAGGAACCCACAAACTCAAACAGGTAAGCAAACAAAAAGTATTTATTTTCCTTCCAAGAAATGGGGAGAAAAATGAATGAGGGGATAGGTACTGGCCTTCTGGCATGGAAAATGTGGGTGTTTTGAGCATTGTGGTAGCACACGCAATTGGGAGGTGATGGTGACGGTAGGTTAAGAGGATGTCCCATTGATAAGGAACATCCTTGCAACCATGCACAGTTTATGATTAGCATTTTAAAAATGCTTCTTCTGCATGTATATGTATTTACATGTTTTAATGAATTAAACACAATGGAGTTATCCATCACAAATGCGATAATCACCCCAACGTGGCATGCTCGGTGCAGTGAAGAGACATGCCATTTTCAGCTTCAGCACCAGGAGGCACCAGGACATCACGTTCATCCCTCCCAACCCTGCATGACTCCCTGTTAGGAGGTGTTTGCTATAGGAAGAGCAATTAATGCATCCATAATTGGTAACTTTTTCCCTTTCTTTTAGATTTTTGCTGAGCCAATATATTGGAAGAATCACCACTCGGTGGGTTTGACCAAGGCAGGGATAAAGCTGCCCTGTCCCTTCAGAACACCGATGAGCCAGCTGAGAAGCAGCAGTTTTTTAGAGCCTAGCTGCCATCAGCACTGGGCAGCTGTCATGGTACAAGTCAAGCCAGTGACAGCCCTGGCAGCAGGGCAAACACATGCTTTTTATTTAGAGTTCAGGTCCTGCCTGTCCTCCATCCCCTGTGCTGTGCTGTGTGCTGGTCATTCACTTTCATGGTCACTCTTAACCTTCATCTAGCTGTTGAATGGCTAGAGGTAAAAAGGAGATTTTATCTTCTTCTTTTTTTTTTTTTTTTCCGAGAACTTCACCAGATTCTTGCATTTATTTGGGTGTGTGAGGGATCTGGTGAACACTAACTTCTGGGTTGGGTTTGCTGAATCTCGAGGATTTTTTTTCTTTTCTAAAATGTCTTGCATTTTACTAAATGTAGCATCAGCTAGAGAAACTTGAGAATGGGAAAAGTTAATGGATTCCTCATTCTATGCAATTTTTTCAGCATATAGAGTAATTTCTTCAATACAAAAGTGCTTCAAACTCACTCTTAATGTTTTAGGGCCCTGGAAATAATGAAATACATGCAGATGTTCCCCTTAATTAGACCCCTATGTGAAGAAATTAAATTTTCGCAGGGGACTGCTCTGCTCCAGACTTTGGTAATTCAGTGGCACCATTCCCATTCAGTAGCACCATCTTTGGAGGATGCTCCCAGGAAAACACCAGCCTTGTAATTACAGCGTATCAGTTCCTGTGGGGAAAAGCAACAGGAGACCTACTTCCAGCAAGAAGTTTAATCAAAAGAAAAGTGACTTGACTGCTCTGTCCTGAATTTCTCCAGTAGCGCTGTGGAGGCTCATGATGGAAATTCCTCTGGTGCTTTGCATTCCTGCAAGGCTCCTGGGTTTGCATCTCTGGGGTTTCAATCAGTTGGACGTACTGTGCAAGCAGTGTCAGAAGTTACCCAGAAGGTCTGGCTGGGAAATGGGCCATCTGGGTTGCCCTGCTAAATTTCGAGTCTGACTCTTGGAGAAATGGTGAATCCTTTTTCTTCTTTTGCTCTGAGAAAGCTTCTAGGTAAGAAAGAGGTTACTCAGAGACATGTAGCATTGACTTGATGGGAGCCAGATGTTTCATCCATCTGTGTATCCAGTTCTCTTCTGATTTTAATGAAATTGGGTCAGAACAGAGATGAGAGGTTCACCCACATCCTCTGGAGTAGGGAAGGTGCTCCGTGTGCTCCTCTACCCCGGGGCAGGTGCTGTAGAGATTCACTCTCTGTCTCCCAGTCTGCTGCTTTCTCCAGGGCTGACGAACACCAGCACAGCAGAAAAATCCTGGAAAATCTTGGGCTGTGCCCGCAGCTCACTGTGACACAGGAGGAGAGACTGAAGATTTAGAACCAGCAATGTAACATTTCTTCTCATATTTGAAGAACTTCAGGGAAATTTGCATTTAAAAAAAGGATGAGTAGTAACAACAGGTCTCTCTGACAATCTGTACATTTCAAAGCCTGCATCCACAGCCTTGCTGCATCTCCTGACTGATGGCAAAGCAAACTCAGCCAGTCTGGGATGGCTTTGTTATGCTTTGTATAAAATTATAAACATCAAAGAAGGATGGATTATAAATATAAAAAAGGCTGGTATACAAAAATGAGATAACTAGGTATGAGGCATCTGGTGGATTTAAGATCAGTGCTGGATTAAAGATGTTTTTTATTTTAATCTAATTACAGGGTTTTTCCCACTGTTCACACATTTTTATCTATTGCTCCTCTCTGGGAATATGTGAAGGGCTCTACAGGTCGTGTCATATCAACCAGCTCCATAGCAGAGGAACTCTGTTAGCAAATTTGATATATGTAGTAAAACTGTGTGATCAATTTATTACAAACTTGAAAAGTTTCAGGGATGGCTTTTAAATTGAAGATCACCTTATGTACTGTTAGTAATAACTGTCATTGTAATACCTATAAAAATTAATCAGAATATCGTGCATTGGGTTTAAATATTAAAGAAGGTGTTTTATGGTGTAAGATTTTTAAACTGAGCTGGTTTTACACCTAACTTTTAGAGTGAGGGAGATAGCACAAGAAAAATCTCTGAACTGATTAGTAGCCGTGTGTTGAACCTTATTTAAGCCCCATGGCCATTTCATGGAGCAGAGACTGCCCTCATCTGGTGTGTCTCCTCTGCCTGCGATACAACAGCAGAGCTTGAATTACAGAGAAAGGAGGAGAATTCGCTACTGAGAGGAGAGGATTTGACACTGAGGACTTTTAAGGTGGCGCCCTCCAAGTTACCTCCTTTCCGAATCCGGAGGCTGAGCGTCACTTGATGGATCAGAAGGAACAGGTAAATACACTCTCTAAGCACAGAAGGTTGATCCTGGGTATCAGAGCAGCAACTCTGCTCATGTGCTGCTTGCCACAACTATCTAATCCCCTATTTGCAATGGACATCATCCCCTTCGCTAATGCTGCTGTATTGAGCACCTGCTGTGGAAATGCAGCCCAGTGGAGACAAAACTCCTCCAGTCAGAGCGAGGGCAGGTTTAACACAGACGAGCTGGCAGCAGATCCCAAGGGATGCATGGCATGTATCTGCATTGCCCACAGATGCAAGCTCTGTGAGAAAACTGCTGCTGGTTTGCTCCAGTGAGAGGAGCCAGTGATAACAGAAACCTCTCGGGTCACCTCAGTTGCAGTGGTACTGGCTCTGCTGCAGGCCATGCATGGGGCAGATGGCTACTTGGGAAGCTGGCGTGTCACTTGAGTGAGTAAGAAAGAAAATATGCAAGCTGCTTTTGGTTTGTGCTTGGTGCAACCTAGATGAGATCAGCCAGGAGAGTGTTTTCCCTTGGACAACGTGGTGGAGAAGAGCAGTGTATCAGGTGTGCTTTGGTGGCATGGCAGCTCGGTCCCTCCTGACAACCTGCTCACTCCCATTAGTTTGACTATTTCATATCAGCGAACAAACCCTACCCCTACTCCTAGGCCGGCAGGGCTTTTCCTTGATCCTTTCTATCACTGAAACCTGTTCTCTGCGCAGCTGGAAGTGAAGGAGTTAACCAGTCCAGGCTTCCTCATTTGTTTTTATCCAGAAAAATTGAAACATGTAATAGAATGTACCGATTTTTCTCAAAGTCAGCACCTGATTTACTGCTTCACCTGGAGACCTGTTCACTTTGCTGGCACCCAACCGCAGCTGCTGCTGTTTTGTACTGGATTCAGGGGGATGTTCCTGACCTGAAGGGACCGTGTGGAACAGACTCAGGTGAAAGGGATATTTATTTCCTTTAAAACCAGGTATTCTTTCCTCTCTTAAAGCATGCTGGCCTTTTGGGAGCTGTTTTTATAACTAATGACATTACTGCTGTAGGTTCTATTTTTTTATTTTTTTTTAACTCCAATGAGTGTGCATTAGAAACGCAGCTGCTTTGATTGAAGAACACTCTTACCTCTTTGTACCGTCAGGGTGCTCGCTCCAGCACAGCTATTTTATTATGGGTGGTATGGCATTTGCCATAAACATGTTTTGTTTTGTTTTTTTTTCTTTCTGAGTAATCGTGTCATTGCAGAACCCGCCTGTTTCCCTTTCCACTGCAAATCCTCCAGCCAGCTTTGAGCGCTTGCAAGTGCTGGGAGTTTTCCTGCTGCTGAATGAATTTCCAGCAGTGCCCAGCAGCTTGGTGCTGGACCTGCAGGTTGTGGAGGCTCCCTTGGAACTGCTGTCCTTGTGGGAGCCTGGCTGGGACCCGCACCTCTCGTTGATTCTCTGCCTGGCTGAGGATGATTCCACATGCTGTACGTGGAACTTGTCTTACTGCTCTGTTTTTCTCACCCTTTTACTCCTGCCACCACTGTGCAGTGCTGGCGTGCTCTGAGGGGTCTGTGTGGCTGCAGGGGCAAATGCTGGCATGGGCCTGCCCTCCTGAGACTTTTCTAAGGTCTTCTCTTGTGCCACCAGTCATGTCTGTCACTTGCCCATGCAAAGGGAGCAGCATCTGCTTGCAAGGGTCTGAAGGGAGACCTGTTCCTTCCTCTGCTTCTCACCCAGCAGAGCTGGCCCTGGAACCAGTTGTACTTTATAAATATATTCACTGCATTTAAAAACATCATACACAGGGACCTGCTGCTTCTGTTGCCCTGTTTATAGATACACATGACATCACATGCTCATTATTTCTTCAAGCATTTAAATATCTAACCAAAGCACAGACCCAATTCTATGTTCTTCACTTGGGAAGTGTGATACAAAGTGAGCAAGATCATTCAAGATGGACTTCCAAAGGGCTGCTGTTAAATGACCAAAAGCAAGAGGTTTTCCTACATGTTAGTGTAAGGGGTTGGTGTTTTTGCAAGCTGTTGTATTTGCAGGAGGGAAAGAAACCCAATCAGTAAGAAATGAATGCTGGCAACCGCCCAACTGGATGCATTGCAACTATTTTTATGAAAGAGAGCAGCAGCACCTGGAATGCTGGAGCTTTGAGTTCATTTCTATTATTTCACATAAAATGATGTCTTTGTGAAGGTCAGTATGGGCTCCAGAAGCCTTAGGGCATGCTGGGCAGGGGAGAGTTCCATGCTTTGGCTGAGGATGGCCCTGGGACACATGGTAGCTGTCAGATAGGGCACCTCTCAAGCAGCATTCTGTCCATAAGTGGTGTCTCCTGACCCAGCACAGATGCTGGGGTCTCATAGCAGCCTCAGTTGCCCTCATGAAGCACCAGTTCAGAGAGACATTAGACTGGGCCTCCCTTCAAATAAATGCCCAGAGTATGTAATATTTGAGTTTAAAGGAGTGGCTACCCTATTCACAGTGGTCTTTGAGCAGGTGGATGGCATCACCGGATGTCTGACCAAGACAGGAGGGGAGATAGATACCAGCCCAGCACAGAGCTCCAGAGGGCTCCTGGGGACACTTCTAAATACTTCTAAGTATTTAGAAGACAGTAATGAATTAACATGATCTCTTTGCAACACACACATCAGATTAATCTGATTTTCTTCTTTAATACAGCACCTGGCATGGTGGATAAACGGGCAGCAGCAGATGGATGTCTTCAGTAAATGGTTTGATACCGTCCCACGCTGTATTCTCGTATGCAAAACACAGCCAGTATGAGCTGATGTTAATCAATACGAGGTAGGTGCAAAACTTGCTTGGCAAGAAGGGACATTTCACAGAAGCCCTCTTGGGCTTAGTTTCATTTGGTATTTTCATTCATAGTTTGAATGATGAAATTAAAGGTAGCTTGTAAAGGCTGCAGATGCTGCCAAAGGACTCCAGGCATCCTCAAGGATAGGACTAAAATGAGTATGAGAAACTGCAGAATGGATCAAAGGAAAAAAAAAAAAAGACATGAGTCCATTGCAAATTGCTGCTTACAAGGAGGAAAAAATGAAAAGTGTATGTGCAAACAGCAGCATAAAGGCAAGGAGAAGCTCTGCAGAAGAGGCTGTAGGGTCCACAAATATGTTATTAGAGGAAAGAATGGGCTGCTGCGGACATGCAAAACCCCTCCCTCAGAGGAGCCTGGTGTGGCAGCATGCTGGAGACTATGGATGTAACAGCAAGGGGCCACCTTGTTGTGTAACATGTGGCTGATAATCCTCTTTTCCTCAACATCTGCTGTTGGTCGTTACTGGAGACAAGATCACGGCCTGGTCTGTCCTGTAACTACCCTGCTTATGTGAAAGCCTGAGGCTTATTTCTGCTTTTCCACAGTCAGTGAACTAACACTTGAGAACAAACTCAAGTATTAGTGTTCCACCAAAAAATGCACTTGTACGATAAAATTTTAAACAGTTTCACTTTGGGCTAATCACTTGGGGGTTTTTTTTATGGCAAGTTTTGGTAAAGCTATTTGCAAATTGAAGAGCCTGTCTTTGATTTTGCTTCTAAATCACAACAGTAACCAGGCTCCTCTCCCCCTGACCTCACACCCTCACAGTCTATTGCCTAATGTTTAGAACCATTTATGGAAAATCTGGCCAGATGATACTGAGAAATACTTTTCTTTCCAGAAAGCTGGCAGACACATGCAGGTCACTGCTGTGCCTTGTGAGATGCTTGAATGAAGACTTGCACAAGAGCCTGAAAAGTACAGTGTGAGCAAGACCACAGCTTGGCCTCAGTTGGCTTGAGAAAGCCAAGAAAGTCCAAAAAGGTCCTGCTCATTGCAGGCTTTTACACAGTGGGCTGGCTGCCTCATTCCCACTTCTAGCTCCTCTCCAACCTCCTTTTCTAAACTCAGTTCTTTCCTGGTGGTCTGCTTTTCTGTGGGTTAGCAGAGGGTGTTTTTCTTCCACAGACCATTTTCCAGGCCACAAGTTTGGACCAAAATGCAGTGCATGTGGTGGTACCCTGCACCAGCAAAGTGCAATGGGTTGGAAGGGGGACTGCGTGTGTCCACCTGGAGCAAACCCCCATGAGACATCACCTGGGGCTGGAAGCATCCCGCAGGGAGCAGCGCTGGCAGCTGCTGCTTTGCAGCCTCTGCTTCCTCAGCGAGAGTGATGGGTACCACCTGTGTGTTCCCCCTCCTGCTACTTTCTAAACCCCAGGAAATGACATTTGGACCTTCAGCATCTGTACTGTGCTTAAATAAGCCACCAGAAAGAATACAAGTTCAAAAAAAATTTCTTAATTTATTGTAAATTCTCCTTTCATCTGTGCTGTAATTCCAGTGTTCTGCACATTAATAAATATACATTTGTTAAAAAAACACAACCTCCAGTGTCTAATCTGCCATAAAGCTTTTAAAAAGTCATAAAAATAGGTTTTAATTTTTTTTGTCATTAACACAACTGACCCTCATTTACTGCAACAATTCTGATCAAAATAAAAACTACCTACATCTCACTGGGACAAAATATACATACACAGATGTGAAAACAACTAGCACGGGTTATACACAATGCCTGAGCACACAGCCAAGTGCCAGACTCTTAAAACATTCAAAACTTTTTCAGTCAGAAAATGTCACACAGTATGTTGCATAATTTTTAAAGGAACAGCATCCTTTCTCCCTCTTCCCTTCCAAAGGCTTCCTCAATACATTTGAAAATGCATAGGGATATAACGAAACCAAGATTACAGTGTATGTTATTTAATTTTTTCCTCCACTCCTGCATTTTATTTAGCCTGATTTTCTGCTTTTTCTCTTTCACACACACAGTTACACAAACAAAAGCCAGTATTTTCCCAAAAGGGCTGCTACAATGAGCAAGGAGCTCCTGGAAGCCTTGGTGGCAGAGAGGAGGTCATGGCCACACCACTGCCACCCTTTGAGTTGAGTACTCCCACCATGGGGACCTGTCAGCAGAGCTCTAACCCATGCGGTTGGATGCAAACTTTTTCACATCTTATTTTTCCTTTTCTTGTAAACACTGAAGGAAGGTGAAGATGGCAGGCAGGCCAGGCTTAACTTTCCTATACTTGTGAAACCAGCATATTTTGTGGGAAACATGAAAGCTTAAGCCTTCCATGTGCTTTTTGAAACACTAAGGCGGCCAGGGCTTTGTCAAAGACCTGGGCAGTGAAACCTGGACATCCTTAAAGACTCCTATTTCTGCTTTGATTAGCAATGTGCAGACTTCAGTGGAAAGAAAGTAACAATAACATAATATAATTCACTGGAGGCAGAATTTGCCCCACGGGAGGAGGGCCTTCTTGGGAGAGCAGAGCACTGGTTTGTTATACAGCCAGACCGAAGTCAAAACCTACCATACAATGACACCACTTGTTTTCTTGTTCTTGGTAAGGGAAATACTGATTTGACCTCTTCCAGAAAAGGACTGTGTTGAAATCTTAGACAAAGCTATGATTTAATTTTAGTCCTGAAGTTCAGTTGCTGAACATCTCAATGCACTTGAAAGAAGAGGTCAAAAAAACAAGAAATAAAAAACCAAAACATTTTTTGTGGGTTTTAGAAGAGGTTATAAAAAAACATACTGTGTCCTTAAAGTGTTCCAAAATCTGTCAACAAAAATTATAAATTACAGTAATGGATTTCGATGTAATCTTTACCATATTACTTTGAAAAACTGCATTGCATCTTAAGGTGGCTTCCATGCAAACTTCAGTTACTTTACCAAATGCCAAATTCAAGTAAAATTGTGCAATGTTCATATAAAAAATATCAAAACCTCTTTTAATCGATTTCCTATTATCAAATTAAGAAGATCAGTATAAATGTAAAATATACAAAGGAACTTTTTCTTTAGCAACACCATACAAAATATATAAAAGTATCTACACTTTTTATATATATATAAAGGATTTCTTTTTTTTTCTCTTAAGACAACATGTCCATAGAGAGGTGGATAGAGATGATGGCATAGAAACGAAAGGACACTTGTTGGGATATTCCACCCTAGAGCCCAGCAAGCTGAAGGGTTCACACTGTGGCCAGACAAAACTCCACAAGAGACGTCTCCTGGTGCTTGTCTAAAGGCTGACGGATTGACTTACTCTAGGTCCACTGTGACAGTAACGTGTTTTCCCTTGGTTCTCCCCAGTAATAAGCAACCCCTCCAGTATCCATCCCTCGCAGTGCATCTCTGTGGCCATTTCCATGCGTTTTGGCACGTGGTCATGCCGCGCAGAGCGTCCCGCACAGCAGCCTCATCGCGGGCGCATCTGGGCACTGTGTGCCTGCTGCTAGCAGTCAGGAGTCTGCCAGAACGTGAAACCACGTGGGAATCAACGCCCACCTCCTCCTCCTCCTCCTCACTACCTGGCCACTTCAACGAAGTCCAAGGTGTGCAGGTGGTGACCCTGCAGTGAGGAGTCCAGAACTGTGCAGCAGCGATCACAGTTTCCTGATGGTTCAAATTGACGTTTCGTTACTGCCTCTGTTAGAAGAAGTAATTGTGCAGATTTTAGGGTTAAACAGGCACAAGCAAACCACTCCACCCAAAACTACCCAATCCTTTTCAGCATGGGCTCATCATGCGTGAAGTTATCACACCTTGCCAATTCAACACTTCCAGGGAAGGTGCCTTGGAGGGGGAGACCAGCTGAGGGAACCAATTCCAGGTAGTAAAGAGCTGCACTCTTTTGAGGAAGCTCTACGGAGGGCTTGTGTTTGGCTAGCACTTAGGTGAAGATGCAAGGTTCACACACAAATCTTAACAAGCTGTTTAGAAACCTGGTATTCCAGACAGATTCATGTGATCTGCTGTCCAACAGCAGTTCTACATTATGCAAAAGGTGCAGAGATAAAACAGTTGCTTAGTACAAGTTGGTTAGCTACTCTCCAGTAATGACTGCATTACCTGGTAGCAGCAAGGAGTTACTGCTTGTTAAAGACATTTCAAAAATCACAGAATCATTTAGGTTGGAAAAGACATTTATGATGATCAAGTCCAACCATTAACCCAGCACTGCCAAGTCCACCACTAAATCATGTCACTAAGTGCCACATTTGGACATCTTTTAAATACTTCCAGGGATGGTGACTCAACTACTTACCTGGGCAGCCTGTTCCAGTGCTTCACAACCCTTTCAGTGAAAAAAGTTTTCCTAATACCCAATCTAAACCTCCCCAGGCACAACTTGAGGCCATTTCCTCTTGTCCTGTTGCTTGTTACTCGGGAGAACAGACTGGCACCCACCTTGTCACAACCTCCTTCCAGTGAGCCTGGTTTTATCCCTTTTCCCCTTCAAGTCTAGTTTACAGCTCTTTTGATGAGTCCTGACAAATCCTGTGCAAAGATCCTTTTCCTCTTTTGTGACAGGCGTATCCCATCTGTTGCCAGCAGGCCTGGTGTCATGTAAACTGACTCATGATCAAAACCTCCACGATTCTGCCCTTTCCTGGCTAACCAGGATATATTTTCTCAGCCAGCTCCCAGCAACCCAAAGATGTACTTTTATAGCGAGCTGGGAATGGCCTGTGCACCCAGACAATATGGGGGTCTAAAGCATGGTGGGACAATCTCAGAATTAAAGATGAGTGAGAAATTTTCTCCCAGTTTGGAGAAAGAATGAGATTATTATTTGTGTTAATAGAAAATGAGACTATATGCATAAATCGTTAGCACAGACTTTACATACCGCTGTTGTCTTCATTTTAAATGCAAGAATTATGACAAGTAACAAGGTTTCTGAGAATTCCCTTTGGCTGAGAGCTTGCTCAGCCTTCAGTTAATGTTTGATTTAGTTTACAGTGGCAAATGCGCACACCAGTCGCCATGCAGCAGGGTGCAAATCATGCACCTGGTAATTTAGGGTCAGTAGCTTGACATGACACTTTCTCTGCAGCCTTTGGATCTCCTGTTCCAGCAATGGTTTCCCTCTGCCCAGCTGGACACTCACCCCATGCTTCCCAGAGCCTAGTGCCCTTCTCCACCAAAACACTGGACCTCCTCAGGAGTCCTTTCCATTGTGGTCTTGCCCCAGCTTACCCTCCTCCATGCTTGCTGCCAGACACCCACAACAGTTCTTGCTGGTCTTACTGGACATACATCAAGAAATGCTGCTTCATGTTTACGCTCTACTTCTCTTCCTTCCTTGGTGTATGGTACTGACCACATTAACTGCACCCCACTAGCGATAGGTCCCTAATGGCACCAAACACTATCTCTGCTGCACAAGGGGAGGACAAGTGAAAACCAAAGAAACCAAAGGTCCCCATGGTCCAACAGGGGTGAAGGTAAGGGACTGGGGACATGGAAGTAGGAGCAGGGGTCTGTCTTGAGCAGACCACCACTGAAGGCATGCATGGCTCTCAAGACCATGGGTGGGCATTGCTAAGCCACCCCAGATAACAGGTAGCACGAGGGAGTGAAAAAAGCCCATCCTTGTACTGGTGATGTGTGTATCCAAGAAGGGCTGCAGAAAGCAATGACCTCAGCAGCTCCCCAGGCAGGGAGGGGATAGATAATACCTGTGCATGTGGCAGCCCAGTTCGCTGTGACCAGGGGTGCACCATGCTAAGCACAGCATGTCCTGCAGCAAGGTGACAGGGCAGACATAAGTTGCTCTAGCCCACAGCATGCCAGTAACACGTCAACTTGCCAGTTCAGAGCATGCCATGGTGACAGGTGTCTGTCATGGCACCTTGCCCATGAAACCTATTTTGGCCTTCTCATCAGTGAAACACCATGGCTTGGGGACATGGTAATAGACAAGCTATCACGACAGTCACTGGTGAAGGCCTCTGGTCCAATCACTAGGTGAAATCCTTGCTCATGTGGGACTTCGGGGCTGGAAAGTGGAGGGAGAGATCAGCACCATGGGAGGTCTTCAGGTCATCCCAATGTGGCACTTACTCTGAGTCTGAGGTGTCAGCAAGTCCTGTTCCCACGTGGACGTTCATGGCCATGCCGTTGAGCTGGTCTCGAGACTGTTCCCTGCGAGCATTTTTTACTGTCACCCCTGAGTCTGAGGGAGAGCGGACCCCATCATTTGTCCCCAGGGAAGTAGTCCTGGATGAGATTGTGGTCTGATTGTAATCTGACAGCTTTTCCCGCAGTCGGTTCTTCATATTCTTATCCACCAGCGGAGGAGGGTAGGTGACTTTATTTTTTAAGATGCCTGTTATGGAAAAGAGGCAATAATGAGAATTTTGAATCATAGCAGTAATCTTCTTTATCAAGCTGAACACACCCAAGAAGTGACATTTATAGTTCTTAAGCAGATTCCTAGTTTGTCACTTTATCTCAAAACCAAAAGATTAGACTTCAGCAACTACCTACTAGCTTCCCATGGCGTATCTGGTTACACAGGTTGGAGACATTTGCAAAGTGTTCTTCCCCGACAGAGCTACCATATGAACTAATTAAGCTCATTAACCCCCCAGTCTCCCAGTCCAGCAGTGAGGCTAGGTTGGCTGTGCTACCTTTCCTCTGCTCTGGCTGCTGGTGGGACAAAGGTCTATTCTCTTTCTGCTGCCCTTCATTCTCCTTGTCCTGTGGTGCTTCACTGCTGTGGTTCATCTGGTTTTCCCTGTGAAGCTCTACGTTGACCTTGGTCTCGACTTTGAGTTTCTGTTTCCCGCTGGGGTCCTCGCTGTCGCTGGCTGTTACGCACTCTGTGGGCCAATAGGGTTTCACATGATTGGGAAGGGTATCAACTGCAATGCAAAAAAACACTAGCTCGAAAACTACTTTTGATACGTTTTTTCAAGCGCTGCCTAGCCAGTCCTGTTCCCTGTGGCTGACAGGGAGTGTGTGTCAAATCAGAGCAATTCTTCAGATGATCCTTGCTGGACTGCACTGCCCTCAGGGTGCAGAAACCCCCCCGCCCCTGCCACACATTATCGATATTAATGGCCAATGATTTGCAACTCTTCAGGTCCAGGATGTCCCCAACACCACTAAATCCACATGCTTGTATGGCAAGAAGCAAGTGTTTCTTCCCCCTGCCTTCAAACAACCAGATTCTTCCTCCCCTTCTTCTTCCTTCATGTGAGACTTTGCTGGCTGGGTAGTACCGTTTCCAAGTGCTGTGGAGACCTGCCTGCAAAGCCCACTCTCTGCCCAAGCACTGTAAGCTGCAAATTTGCTCAAGCATCCTTTTCCTTGTGCTCAGCCATCCCTGTGAACAAGCCTTTGGGAGGAAGAAATGTCTCTAAGCTGGAGACAATGAGGATCTTTGAAGAAGCAAGGCACAGCAGTAGGGATGCTGTCTTAGCTGCATGGTAGTCTGTCAAATTTGCCCCATCTACTATAAAGCTATTTTATAGAAGGGAATAAACCCATTGCTCTCCCCTTGTACTGGGAGTACCTTTGGGTGTGCTGTGGAGTGGTCCACGTTCATTATTTTTGGAAGTAGATGTGCTCCACTTTTTCTCCGTCTCAAGCCCATCATCCTCACTGTCTGATGAATGGGAGGAGGCGTAAGAGCTGCTGTGCTCATCGAGGGACAGTTCGCTGTCAGAGTCTGAATCATGCTCTACAAATGTGGAAAGGGGAAACACAGTAAAGAGAGTGTGGACAGGAGTTAAACAAATCATAGAATCATAGAATGGTTTGGGTTGGAAGGGACCTTATAGGTCATCTAGTCCAACCCCCCTGCAGTCAGCAGTGACATCTAACTAGATCAGATTGCTCAGAGGCCCATCAAGCCTGGCCTTGAACATCTCCCATTTTTCCCTATCCAATATGCAGAACAGTAACTCCACAGGATCTTAATCAACACAACACACAGAGAAACCAAGGTAGCTATAAATATCAAGAATCTGCAAATGCACTTAAAAAGCTTAAAAACTGCTACAAAGTAACAAAATCTGATGTCAAGATCCAAATGAAAGGAAATCAGACAAGAGACGCTTGTTATATTCTTGTGCAAGACCCACAGTAGTAAAGGAGGATATTGCCTCAAGGTCCCAAACATTAAAAGATCTCTTAATTAAAAATCAAGAGCAACTGCACATAATTTGTGAGAAAGAAAGGGGATGCCAGAAACTTTCAACAGCTGTGACAGCTGTCAGATTAAAACTGAACCATCACAAGGATCACAAAGGAAATCACAAGGATTTCCATTCCAGCATTCCCTAGTAAGGCAGCCATTGCAGAGCTTGATATGCCAAGAGCATAACACGAAGGAGACACACCAAGTCAGACTATCTGTTTTCTCTGTTACAGAAGCCTTTGAAAAAAGTGCTGAGGAGAAGGTGCACAACTGGGTCAATACATGTAGTAATAATTCTTACCATTGGATTTTGATGGATTCCTATGGAAAATGGAGGAATCGGCTTCAGTCTGACCAGCCCTTGCTTGACTTGAGGATCCACTGAGCTTATGAGCAGCCTCATCCCTTTGAGAATAAAAACAGAGGACAACTTTCTTGGTCACTTTACTATTCATAACAAGAAGGGAGACATGCAGATGAGATTCTTCTGGTCAAACGCAGACAGCAGCAGTGGATGCTAGCTAGCCTCTGCTTGGCTGTCAATGTGGTCACTTTTACAGCAAGACATAGGTTATCCTAATGCAGCTGTCTGCTCTGAAAAAGCCTGAAATTAATAAGCTAAATTGCACTCCTTGAGACATCTCTGAATTTTAACAGGCAAGCAGCACAGCCCACAGAGTTAACATAATAGTTATATTAATTGCTGCACTTTTGGAACTCCCCACCGAAGATGCATGCAAAAGAAACTGCACAGAAGAAAACAGAACTCTTAAGACATAAACCAAGCAGCATTTGAACCACAACATTTCTGTTTTCCACAAGAGCAATGAAAAGGGAAAGGCAAGCACCTGAAAGCCATGCACCTGCCACCTGATTACCTGAGAATATAAGCAAGGTAGCTATTGTGGCTCTTGGCTGACCTGACGGTGCTCTCTAGGGAGACAGTGGATTCCCCAATAGTTGTGCGATACATATTTGGCTCTTCTATATATGTGTTGTTACAGTTCAGAGATCGCTGAAGGGAAAAAAAAAAAAAGACACAAAGTAAAAGTGAATGATCCCACCAAACCTCATGTTACTCATGAATGTATTAAATTCTGAAGGAATCAAGTGGGTTTTGATGCTGAGGAAAAGAATTCTTTCCCCTCAAAGGTTTTAATTAAAATAGTTATCAAAAACTTTGAGAGAAGTCATCAGTGATTTTTGTACAAGTCACTGAAAGCAATCATACAATTCAATTAATTATGGACAGGACACCTAAAAGTTTATTTTAGGTAACTTCTACCAGCAAAAGGATGTTTTTTCCCCAGTGTTTTTCCCTTACAGTTAATAATGTAGCTCTTGTTGCAGTGGAATCGTCTGGAAGAGGCTTCTTCCCAGTTAAAGTGTTCTTTAAGTGCTTCCTGACTTCTTTGTTAAATATGCAGTGGAAGAAGAAAATGAACAGCCCCTGAATCATTTTAAAGAGAGGAAGAATAAATGTCAGTGATTAATTACTACCAAACTGCAAATACAGGTATTAGAGAACAGTCATTTTTAAAAAAACCCTGAATTCTAGTTCATAGTCCATGGTTTTAATAGCAATAACTATGTCCTGTCTTTGACTGAAATGGCATTGATTGATCTCCAAGGACGACTTCATAATTTGCTTCCAAGTTCAGATGTGCATAAAAGGCCTGCGAAAATACATACAAGGATGTGTTCCTCCAGGGCTTACAGGGCAGAGCTTATGGTAGTTGCCACCCTCCCTAGCCATTTAGGAAGAAACTTTCTTCTCAACATATCCAATGGGGACCAAAATGCTCCCCTGGAAGAAATTGCAGGGAGGCTCAGGGCTGTACTCACACTAAAATTTTAGAGCTTTTATACCAAATATGAAACAAAATCAATAGCAGCACATAAAAAACACCATAGCCTTTAGTGAAAACCTCTGGAAATGGGGAACTTCTGTAGTAGGTGTCCTTAATACTGTTGCTAAGAGAACTTTATAAAACCTTGTGAGACGTGGAGAGATACTGGGGGCTGAAAGGTCCTATATGTTCCTTGTTTCAGCAATACCAAGGGAATATAGAGGGCAAGTCACTTAAATCCCCAGGGCTGGGCAGTTATTGGCTGCCGGGAACACACATTAACTGCTTTCACTGGGAGGAACTCAGGTGTGTACCTTCAGATGCACCTCTGAGGGAATTCCTGCAGCTGCCAAATTGTTATCAATTTCGGTTAGAGATACAGTATATAGAAGCCAATCACTCATGAAGTTGCAGCTGTACCAACATCACAAGATGCCTGCATTTCATGATTTCAGCCAAAGCAATTGACTCAGAGTAACTTTAAACTTCAAGCTCACTTTCTAAACATTCAGTCAAATGGGATCTTAGCTAGCTTTAGCACTTTGGGATTATTCATGAATAGAATGTCTCTTTAAAAATGCAAGTTCAAAGAAGGCAATGACGTGTAACACCACACACCACTGTGCCTCTCTGGCCAAGTTTGCAGAATTCCAGCTGCTGACTTTCCTCCCTCTCATCAGGTTTATATTTAATTTTATTTTATTTTAGGCTTGTAGAAGCCTGGTTTTACAGCCTGAGTAGGTGCATTTGTTTCAGAGCACATCAGCTGCAGTGGCAAAATAACCTTGCTCCAGGATGGGCTATTTAGTGTGCCTCCAGAGCATGGACAATCATCTTCAGAAGAGACTCATCAGACTTCTTTTTCTCTTTGGCTGCAGTCTGTGGCTGTTGTGCTGCAGCTGACAAGAGTATCCTGCTAGAAGCAGTTGTTTTCATACTGCAGACACTTGTCCTGACAGTAACTGCTATTGCTGGTCACATTCAAATTGTGACCAACACAAAGCTCCTGTGCCAGGTCTCCTACAAATAACTATTTGCTGCATTTTTCATCAACAAGTGTGTATAGTACTATTGGCAACCCAGTAAAACACTAATACAACAAATTGTATATGAAAACTATTATTTGACTCATTTCCTTAAACAGTGACTTAATTTGTGAAAGCTTTGAACTTGAAGCCATTCACTCTGGGTGAAAAGAACCAGTCTCTCATTTGAGGTAGCAACAGAATAACTGTTAACAACGAGCACACAGCAACAAAGATTTTGTCTCCAGAGAGATAGAGGTATAATTGCCTACTGTTATTTATCTGTCACGGGTTACAATAGTAGAGCACTTATCTTTAGAATGACTAAAAGCGAAAGATGCAATTACTCAAAGTTATGGTTTTGGTGAAAAGAACCCTCTCTGAGAAAAGAGCAAAAATTGTACTTGACATCTTTGTTCTTCCTAAGCTAGCCCACATTCAGCAAGTTTTTGGACACCTGAGTCCAGCAGCATGCTCACCATGGACAAGATGCCCTCCGACTTACCTGCAGGCAGCTGAAAATGGCAAAGAGATAGTGAAATGTCATGACGTCACTGTTGACGGCCATCAGCCCCAGCAGCCACGTGGCGCTGATGAGCAGCAGGAGCAGGAATGCCGTTCGCAGCACAGAGCTGTGAAGCAAACACAGATGTGTGACAGGACATGAGAGAAGGGCCCAGCTCCTCCGCTCAGCTGGTGCCACGTGCCCAACGATTCGGCAACTGGAAAGGCCCTTTGGCAAAATTAGAGCAGCGTTTACCAGCTCCCAGTTCTCCCCTCTTTCACTGCACTGGTAAATGACTTAGCATATTCAGGAAAAAAAAAGGTTATTTCTTTTCAAGTTCGTTTCCAAGGTTTTCTTCAAATAAACCAGGCTGTTTGCCAAGCCTCTGCTGTTCAGCCTTGTTGACTCTGAGGAAGAGATCTGGGTGGTAAATGGCCACATCCGTCTCATTTCTGTTTGTCAAGTTCACTCTCACATTCCTTCTCAACGTTACAGCCCAATGTTTGGGATCGAGGGCACCCAAGGGAAAATGTTTGCTTAAAAGCATTAATTCCACAGACACTTTCAAAAGATGGTCACAATTCTAGTGGCAAGTTTTGCAATATGAGTAAAATAGCTGCCATTAAGTAGTAATTATACTTTTAAAAAGAAACTTTCAAAAATTACCCAACAGCCAGGGCTGAATAAATAGCTAGGAGAAGCCTTTTGAAATCTCATACAGCCACCTATTTGGAAAAAAAAAAAAAGCGTCTGTCTTGCCACTAGCTAATCACATTTCAGTTCACAGGTAAATTCTGAGCTTTGGGCAAAACAGCCACAGGAGCTCAGGAAAGCGGCAGGTTGCAGCTTGCAAGGCTTTCTGCTCATCCCACGGGGAGTGGTACAGGGGAAGACTGGCCCTCAGCATGGGAACCTCAATGGGCCTCTGCCACAACATGGCTGGTAATCCAGGCATTCGTGACGGAAGACCTTTCTGAGACATGGGTCTATCTGTGCATGCTATGGGTGGAGGTGAAGCCACAGTGTAGTAGGGAGTAGGATGAAAGATCTGGAAGGACTGTAATGATACCATCTGGAGACCAGACCTTTCCCTCTCCCCTCCCCTCTCTTGCCTACCCTTGTTGGTGGCGCAGAGCACCATGGTGGAGATTTTGCAGAGCCTCCAAGGGAACCACAAGAGTAGATGTTGGTGAAGCAGCACCAATCACCTCTACTAATGCTCACTGTTTCCTTCAAATATCTTTTTTATTTCCCACTCCAACACTTGCTTTTAGGGAATTCTGTCCCTTTATTCTTCCTGGCCAGAACTTTTTCTACAGGTTTTTGAACCCAAACTTACATGACTCCAGTTTTTTCAAATGAACGTTGCCTTCGTCTGCATGATGCTTTCATGGCTAGTATAAACATGACAGTGTTTATCTGAAAGAGAAATTGAAATAACAGCATGGCTTCTCTCTGTACATTTGTTAGAGCTCAGGTTTCAAAAAAATTGTAATTTTTATCCTAAAATGGTGCCAAGAATATTTTTCCTTCAATTTACAGGTCTCTAAGTTCCAAGATTCATCTCATTTCAAGTCAACATAGTCAAGAACATCCTGGGACTTGATCTGGATGAAACCCAGTAAAATGGCCCTATGCAAAGAAAGATAAAAACTCAAGAATGGCTGTCTCGTCCAGACCAGAGTCCACTCAGCCCAGCATCTTGTTTCAGCTGGGCCTAACAAGAATATAAGAATATAGTAACAGAGCAAGCATATAATGATAATTCCTCTGAATATTCCTCCAGCCTTCACTGATTTCCACAGCTGGGATATACTAGGTGGGGTGGTGTGCTTGTACCTAATTGCTCATAGTGAATATCAGTGCTGAAAATTTGTCTGTTATTCATTTTCTGAAACTGTGCAGAGCTTTACCATTGCCATCGTCCTGTTTCTGGGAGTTCCTAACCTAACTCGCTGAGGAGAAATGATGCAATTGTCCTGTTTGTTCTGAACCCACTGCCTTCTGCTACTGCTTCTGTTGGAAAATACACTGAACAGTTGGCTTAGTCATTTTATGTGTTTCTCCTCCACAGTCATGTTACAGGCTCCTCCCTCCCCCTTCTCTGCAGCTTTCTCTTCTCTAGGCTGGAGGCTCCTAGTCCACCTCGTTGGTCCTCCAGCAAGGGTTGTCCCATGTCTCTGATGATTTGTGACCCCAGTCTACACTGCTTCCAAGTCTACTTCATACTTTTTGAGGAGACCAGAACTGTACTTCCTATTCAAGATAGAGCCAAACCATGTATATTTATCTTCTGGTGCTCTGTTACTGAGGGAAGCTTTAAGAGAGAAGTTAAACACCAGCCAATTCCTTTAAATTCCTGAAATCAGAGTTATTTAATATTTCAAACACTTCTAGATGAAGTGACTTGTAATGGCTCACTTTGTTGATTTGTTTAATAAGCTCACCAACCAACCCTCCAAATGTGGAACAAAGCAAATTGGAAATAATAATTAAGTTTCTGGTCATAGAGCCATTGCTCCACAAGCAATCTTTGAACTAGCAAGCAGCCCTCTGATTTTGAGGAGCTTAGCTCATGTCTTATCTGTTTAAGCAAAAAAGACACGCTCAAGTGCATCAGCTTCAAGTGTAAAGAATACAGTTGACTACTACTCTTCGACAAAACATAAAAGAAAAGCAGTAATGAAGAGACGGCTAAAGATGTCAGCTCCACCATACTTACAACTACAACTATTATAATGGGCCCAGCAAAACTCCAGATAAGGGTGTCATGAACAGACAACCAGCAGAAATCAGGGTTCCCGTAGCCTTGTGGATCCAGACCAACAGCAAGCCCTGGGTCACAAAATGAAGAGAAATCACATCAGAAAGGTGCTGCTGAGATCTTCTATATAAGCAGGCACATTTTCAAATGTCTGATAAACAAAATAATAATGGCAAAATGTGTTCAGCAGGACAGTTTAGGAAGTCAAAATCAAGGCAGATCTTGAAATAAAACTTTTGTAAATCAAAACCTCTACGCTGGTCACTCCATGTCAAATGATACCACAAGTTTTGCCTATTAGAACAAAGTTCAGCTTCATAAAAATGACAATAAATGTAAGTTCCAAATTAATTCTGTTTCAGCACAGTTTTATAGTCAAATTTACACAGTGCGATGAGGCCTTGAGGGTGAGTGACATGTTGAGGAATTTCAATAAGCCTATGCAGCAGAATGACATGAATCATAACTGAAGAGATGTCAATACTACAAAAAAAGTGCATTCTTAACTGCCGTGAGCTTGCTGTCACTAAAATAACACCAGAGACAAAGGAACCTGGGAACTCATGGGAGTTAACCACTTGAGCTCAGGTGGGATTCATTTTGAGCTGCCATCCCACGTACCTCACCTGGCTTTCAGTGCTGTTTGAAATGGAATTTGCTAATGCCCCCAAGGCAACTGAGTGAAGAAAACACATTTTATTGTTTTATATTTCAAAGCCTGGACAATTCCAAGGGAGTCTCTGAGTCCAACCTCTACCTGCTGATTTACAGTGCTGACTGATTTGGTGACCTACACATTGCCCACATGGTGACAGACTGGGATGGCTGCGTTTGATCTGCAAAATCACAGAATCATAGAATCATTTGGGTTGGAAAAGACCAGTGCTTGACAGCCCTTTCAGTGAAGAACATTCTCCTAATATCCAAACTAAACCTCCCCTGGTGCAACTTCAGGCTGTTTTCTCTTGTCCTATCACTTGTTACCTATGAAAAGAGAGTGACACCCACCTTGCTACAACCTCCTTTCGGCAGTTGTAGAGAGCAGAAAGGTCTCCCCTGAGCCTCCTTTTCTCCAGGCTAAACACCACCAGTTCCTTCAACCACTCCTCAAAAGACTTGTTCTCTAGACCCGTCACTAGCTTCGTTGTCCTTCTCTGGACACACTCCAGCACCTCAGCATTTTTCTTGTAGTGAAGGGACCAAAATTGAACACGGTATTTGAGATGCAGTCTCATCAGTGCTGAGTACAGGGGGGACAATCACTTCCCTAGTTCTGCTGGCCACACTTTCTGATACAAGCCAGGGTGCTGTTCACCTTCTTGGCCAACTGGGCACTTGCTGGCTCATATTCAGCCAGTTGTTGACCAAGACTCCCAGGTCCTTTTCTGTCAGGTAGCTTCCCATCTACTCTCCCCAAGCCTGTAGTGTTACATGGGGTTGTTGTGACCCAAGCGCAGGACCCAAAACTTGGCCTTGTTGAATCTCATACTGTTGGCCTTGGCCCATCAATCACATCACTTGTGACCAGCCACCAACTAGATTTAACTCCATTCACCATCACTCTCTGGGTTCAGCCATACCAGCCAGATTTTTACGCAGCAAAGAGAACACCTGTCCAAGCCACGAGCAGCCAGTTTCTCCAGGAGAAT
>VYZX01014691.1:412583-537003 GCA_013401335.1 Brachypteracias leptosomus
GTTTCTCCAGGAGAATGCTGTGGGAAATGGTGTCAAAAGCTTTACTAAAGTCCAGGTAGACAACATCCACAGTCTTTCCTCATCCACTAGGCAGGTCACCTTGCCATAGAAGGACATTAGGTTAGTCAAGCAGGACCTGCCTTACATAAACGTATGCTGACTGGGCCTGACTGCCTAGTTGTCCCATACATACCGTGTGATGGCACTCAAGATGATCTGCTCCATAACCTTCCCTAGCACCAAGGACTGACAGGTCTGTAGTTCCTGATCCTCCTTCTGGCCCTTCTTGTAGATGGGCGTTATATTTGCTAACCTCAAGTCAACTGGGACCTCCCTGGTTAGCCTGAACTGCTGATAAATGATTGAAATGGCCTTGGTGAGCACTTGTACCAGTTCCCTTCAGTATCCTTGGGTGGGTCCCATCCAGCCCTATAGAACTGTGTGTGCCCAAGTGGTGTAGTAGGTCACTGACCATTTCCTCTTGGATTATAGGGGCTTCATTCTGCTCCCTGTCCTTGTCCAGCTCAGGGGTGGGTACCCAGAGAACAACTGGTCCTACTATTCAAGACTGAGGCAAAGAAGGCATTAAGTACTTCAGCACTTCCTTCATCCCTGGTCACTATGTTTCCCCCCACATCCAATAAAGGATGGAGATTCTCCTTAGTCCTCCTTTTGTTGCTAATGTATTTATAGAAGCAGGTTTTATTGCCTTTTCTAGTTGGGCCTTGGTCCTTCTAATTTTCTCTCTACATAACCTCATGACATCCTTGTAATCCTCCTGAGTTGGCTGCCCCTTCTTCCAGATGTCATAAGCTCTCTTCTTTTTCCCTGAGTTCCAGCCAAAGCTCTCTGTTCAGTCAGGCTGGTCTTCCTCACCAGTTCATCTTTCAGCATGCAGACGACCTGCTCCTGCACCTTTTAGATTTCCTTCTTGAGGAATGTCCGGCCTTCCTGGACTCCTTTGCCCTTCAGGACTGCCTCCCAAGGCAATCTGTCAGCCAGTCTCCTGAACAGGCCAAAGTCTGCTCTCCAGAAGTCCAAGATAGCAGTTCTGCTGACCTCCCTCCTTATTTCTCCAAGAATCGAAAATCCTATCATTTTGTGATCGCTGTGCCCAAGACGGCCTCCAACCAAGACGGCCTCACTCCTGAGTCCCTCTCTGTTCATAAACAACAGGCCCAGTGGAATGCCTTCCCTAGTAGGATCACTCTCCAGATGTCAGGAAGTTATCTTCCACATGCTCCAGGAACCTCCTAGATTGTTTCTTCTCCACCATATTTCATTTTCAGCTGACATCTTGTAAGTCCTCCATGAGAACAAAGGGTAGTGATTGTGAGACTTCACCCAGCTGCTTATAGAATACTTCATCTACCTCTTCATCCTGGTTGGGTGTTTTGTAACAGACGCCCACTATTATAGCTGCCTTGTTGGCCATCCCCCTGATTCTTGCCCATACACTTTCAACCTTATCATCACCATCATCAAGCTCTAAACAATCAAAACACCTCCTAACATACAAGGTTACCACACAGCCTCTCCTTCCTTGCCTATCACTTCCAAAGAGTTTATAGCCACCTAACTCTATGTCATCCCATTATGTTTCTGTGATGGCAACTATANCATCCTGGTTGGGTGTTTTGTAACAGACGCCCACTATTATATCTGCCTTGTTGGCCATCCCCCTGATTCTTGCCCATAAACTTTCAACCTTATCATCACCATCATCAAGCTCTAAACAATCAAAACACCTCCTAACATACAAGGTTACCACACAGCCTCTCCTTCCTTGCCTATCACTTCCAAAGAGTTTATAGCCACCTAACTCTATGTCATCCCATTATGTTTCTGTGATGGCAACTATATTATAGTTTTCTTGCTGCACAATGGCTTCCATCTCCTCCTGTTTGTTGCCCATGCTGTGTGCATCGGTGTAGATGTACTTCAGTTGGGCTATTGATCCTGTCACCTTTTTGTAGGGAGAAGCCCTGATTCCTATGTTACTGTTCTCAGGAGCTTCTGTGGTTTCTAATGCATCAACAACCCTCATGTCTTTGCTGTTGCATAGATCTCCGTCCTCTACAACCACTGAGATGGCAGATTGATAGCACACTATCCCTCAAACACTGGTGTGCTGCCCCCAGGCTTATCTCCAGTGGGCCTGGTTTTATTCTGTTCCCCTTTCAAATCTAGTTTAAAGCTCTTTCAATGAGCCCTGCCAACTCCTGTGCAAAGATCCTTTTCCTCCTCTGAGACAGGTGTACCCTGTCTGCAGAGGTCTTTCTTCTTCAAGACACAGAAATTGATCCCCACAAGGCCTATGGCCAATGACATATGGTAAGTGGCTGCAGTATGTTGTCTGGGCATTGGGGACACCTATTGAGTTGAGTGTATGTCCTGACTTAAGCAGGCGGTCAAGATTGACAGCAGTGCTGTTCCTTGCAAGGAGGATTCATGTGCATTAATAAATGGCTTTTTTGAATTGAGGCCTGTGTGCTTTGATGAAAAGACATTGAAAAAGGGAGAGGTAGCCATGTTTCACTCTTGCTGCTTAAAGCTGGCCCACAGCCAATATTCACATCTGGTACAGGCCTACAGTCTATGAAAATTAAACTGGCTATTTGGCAAAGCAGTGGATATTGGATCTGTTTCCTCTGAAATGTGGAATGAGATAGGACTGGTCTCCTTCCCTGCTCTCATTGGCCCTTCCACCACCCCCTTCAGCAGTTGCCATCCAGAAAGAATCAGCCATAAATGATTAAGGGACCATAAAGTATTTTATACAGATGTTAACTCTATAGACACAGTCTGTTTCCCAGGGCTTGATTTCCCCATTAGTGAGACTTAAACTCAGCTTGACCAAACATCTGGCTCTAAGAGTAATTGGCGGACAGCAGCATTTTTTCACTCTCAAAATCCTGCCCTAAACTTCTCTATTAAACAAACAGGGCAAATGGCAGTCTGCAGGTACGTGGTTCAAATTTTACTGCAGTCAACAATATGTGAAATAACGCTTTACCCAAAGGCAGAATTAAGCACATGCGACATAATACAGAGAATCATTTTTGCACGTCATTTAAATGCTGCAGTCTGACTGCCCTGAGCAGACTGAGTGTGCAGGCTGGCTCTCCTCTCTCCTGACTCATCACCTCGCTTAGTATTCACAGTAAATAGCACATTTGGAAAGTGTCATTTTCTGGGATATATTGGTTTTAGGGCTGTGCAAGAACCTGTTTTAACACGAGCACTGCAGTCTCCATGGCAAAGCAGTTACTGCACACATAGGCCAACCAGTTAAGACCAGTTAAGTGTGTTGCCACAAAGACACACAGAACTGGAGGGATCTTGCCGGGTGCCAAATCCAGCCCTTTGCTCCTGAGGCAAGGAAGTCATAAAATCTCTCTCCTAGATGGATCAAACTACATTTTAAAATGAGCAAGCTTAAAGCAAATTTAAAATGTTCCACTATCGCTCCCTGTGGAGGAATATTCCAGATCCACATGCTTTTGATGGTTATTATCCTTCTCCCAACTTCCATCCTACTTTTATTCATGGCAATTTGCTTTTCTATGCTGTGATTAAATGCGGCTCTTCCCTGTTGGAGTGTTCCCTATATAAATGTTTACTAAGTGTTTTCCTCCCTTAAAGGTCAAGGTTCCCTTCTGCTAGTAGCCTGGTCCCAACATAGATACCTTAGGACCGCTATGTCCCAGCTTGAAATGAATGTCAGTTTGAGCATGGAAAATAGAAAAAAATAAATAAACAAAACAGAATAAAGCTACTGCTGTAGGTTCTTTTTTTTTTTTTTTAGGATAGATATTAATCTTTGAAATAAAACCAAAAAGTCCTTTGGATGGCCAAGATTAAAATTCCTTCCCAAATCTAGACTTTTCTACTATTAAGAAACATACATAATCCTTCTCTCATAAAATGATTTAAAAGAAATTGTGTTTAACATGCATGTTATGAAGCTGGAACCTTTTTACTGTTTAGTTATTAAAATGTGTAAAAGAAGCTTATTTAAAATATGTACAGTAACAAAGTTATCCGGGGCAAGAAATCTCACATTGTACTCTTTATGATGAAATAATTTTCAGATAATTTCTAAACCTGGAAGGGCAAACTAAAGGCTTAGTTTTTTACATTCTTCATTTCACAAAATCCTCTGACTTGCTCAGTAATAGGGATCTGACTTTTCATTGGATTCAGAGATTAAACTACAGGAGACAACCCGGAACCATAACTTAATAGTTTTAAAATTGCAAAATAGTTCCATATCACAGAGAACAATATCTAAGTAGAAATATGTAAGAATGTTGTACTTCTAATATTTAGATTGCATAATGCTGCTGTTGAGGTCTGAATTAATTTAAAATTCAAGAGATAAACTAAACATGAAACAGAAAATCCTTCTGACAAAATTATTTAAGAGTTAAGTGTTCTGAAATGCAAACTGTTTATTGCTATTTAATGATAATATTTATTTTCTACCAGAAATAATGCTGCCAATTATCTGATCTCACTTAAACATTCCTGAATATATTGCAGTAGTCCTGTATGTACTGATAAAAGTTACACAGGTCTGAAATATTTTACAAGTTCAAGGATGATTTCTATTTAAAATGTCAGGGACATGTCTGGAGTGGCTGAGCCTTCTGGGCTGCGGCTTTCACTCTGTTCTGGATAAACTGATAGAACTAGAAATTATTTATGCACAAGGTGATATGGAAACATTTACTAGCTCTCTGGAGAGAGAACTAACTTGTACTAATCATAGAATCATTTAGGTTGGAAAAGACCTTTAAGGTCATGAAGTCCAACCATAACCCTACTCTACCAAGTCTGCTGTTAAACCATGTACCTAAGCACCACATCTACACGGCTTTTAAACACACCCAGGGATGGTGATTCAACCACTTCCCTGAACAGCCTCTTCCAGTGCCTGACAACCCTTTCAGAGAAAATGTTTTTTCTAATGTCCAACCTAACCTACACTATGTTTTGGTGTTACACTTTCTTAAGTCAAGCAGACAACAAACAACATATATTTTTAAGTCTAACTTGTTCCACAATATTTTTCCAAGTGTATATGAGTGATAGCTATTTGTTTGACCTGAGAGACATCTAAACCTCTGCTATTGCTGACAGTATGTTGTTACCCATAAAAATAAAAGTAATTGGATAAAAGTTAACTGTCTGCCTATGATCTGATTTTCTGATTTCCCATATGGCAACAGATACACGCTGAAATAGTCAAACCAAAAAACCCCACTCCAACTGTTCTGCGAAACGCACTTCCCAAGGAGCTGTCTGCCTGAATTAATGCAGCACCAGGTGCTCAGGGTAGCACTGGAAATGTCTGATTGCAAAAATAGGCATGGTGAGGGTGGAGATGGATGTGCTCCTGTGGATCACATTGGAACAGTTTAAAAGATTACTGCCTCCAGCTTTTCATTACTTTTCCTCAATTGGAAGTTATTGCCTTTGTGTCTGAAATCAAGTAAAAAGCTACTTGAGTATTCCCAGCTTGTTTTTATGCCAAGTAAAACAAGAACTGATGAAATCCTCTTCAGGGAGTATTTTCTGCCGGTGAGTGCAGGCAATGAGAATATTCAGCAAAAGGCAGCAATGTCTTGTGGGCAGCATCGCTTCTGAAGAAACTGCAGCTACCTCCCTGAGAGACTATGTGTCTATATCCTGAGGTACCAGCACAGAGAAGAAAAATTTCTGAAGGTTACCAGCAAAGTTGTTAAAATAAAAATACTGCTATTCCCAAGCAATGTTACCAAGTCCTGTTTAAATCTGAGTGCAATTATGTTCATGTTACTGTAAAATCATCAGTATCATTTCAACTAAGGCAACAGACATTTGGTACACAGACCTGTTAAATTCAGGCTGACTTCTGCGAGACATGATTTGGTGTTGCCCTAATTCAGGAAAACACTGAATTGACAGTAGTATTTAAGTGTGCCTATAGCTGCCTTGGATGGGGCAACTTTCCTGAATCTGGACAGTGAAGACGGCAGGGAAGGGAAAAGAAGCTGTTTTGGGGTGGCTGAAGGTACCTGTTATGATGGCAGGAATGCCCCAGCCAACAACGTAGTAGAACCTCATGTGCCCGAAGTTGATGTTCCTCACTTCAGTCAGCATCCGGTAGATGTGGAGCTGCTCCACAAACATCCATGCAAAGGTGCTCATGTAGAAATAATGCAGGAGGATGGCAATCACGGTACAGACAAACTGCAGAAGGGAAAGGGCAGAGAAATTAGAGTTGCTCTTCTGAATCACAACTGGTGAGTCACCAGCTCCCCTGTGCAGCTAAAAGCAAGTGTAATAAAAAGGTTTAGGCAGAACAAATATACTGCCATTAATTAAGTTTTTCAGATTTTTAGAAAAGCTGTTAATGTTGTGATAACTTTTTTTAAAAATTATGTGGCCTGTTCTGAGTCTAGTTCAGCCTTACCCTATCAATCCAACATGTTTTTGGTCACTGCTCTAGCCCTCCATGTTCTGTGGCTAATTTCTCTGTGTGTATTTGTTAAAAAGGTGAGGATTTTGGCTTTTCTGACTGAATTCCTTCTCCTTGCAGGAAGGCAGGGCTGGCAATGCTTCTGTGTCTTTCTCCTGGTACAAAGCAGGAGGCAGGGGCGCTCTACAGGGAGGCTGCAGACCTTCTGCCCTGCCTCATGGATGAGTCTTGCCTGCATGATGCCACTACACTGAGTTCAGCCACAGTTGTTTAACTGCATCAGCTAAACAGGCCTAGCTGCAAAACCAACAAATTGCTCTTGAGAACGGCCACTCTCAGCTCTGCACTGATTTGGTGTCTCCCATTTCCACACCAAGGGCCATCCTATGCGTTTTTCTGCTACTCCATTCTTTCCAGAAAGAGATATCTCTCTCCAAGGATGTGTGCTATTTTGGTATGGTTTTGTTTAGTCTTAAAGTAGACTATGCTTTGTGCCCAATATTAGCAGGCAAAAAAGAATAAAGAAGATCTCCTTGTGTTTGGCAGAGGTGGAGGGGAGGTGTGAGGGGATCTTAGATCTTCCATTTAGGATGAGGCCCTGAGAAAGTCCTTCTTGCTCTGAGAAAGTTCACTTCTGGGGACAGAAATCCATGATGCTTCAGCCGAGGAAAAGTGAATGTGCTGAACATGAATAGCAGATTATCTGTAGACGTTAACCAAAGAAATCCAGCCTTTCTTTGAGGAATTTTCTTATTGGTTAAATGAAAAATCTGTCTCACAAATATGCAAAATTTGACATGATCTTATGATCTAACATAAGATCAGCAGATCATTTGCCCCTCTATGTCTGTCATAGGTCCGAACAGGTCTATTCCATCTATATCTCCTTTTCTGTGACTCTTAAAAAAAAATGAGGAGAGAAGGCATGATGTATCCATGTGGTAAGGCAGCGGCCATCTCTTTTGTCCTTGCAGCTCTGCCCTTCACTGATGAACCCTGCAGACCTTGCACATCTATACTTAAAACACCATGGAGGATGCCTGGCTGTTATCACTGGACAAAAATGATGCAGCCAGAAGTAGATCACCACCTACTCTGCAGATCAACCTTTTACATAATGTCAAAATCAGAGTATGTGACTACAAAGTGGGAGAGTGGCTTCCAGGCTCTAATGGGCTTAAGCAGAGGGGTTAAAACTTTCTTGTCCACTGTAGAAGATCACCCTAACTGCTAGGCTGTGGGATATTCTGAGTTCAGAAATGCTTGGCGCTCCCCTTTTCTTGAGGTTGCCAGGCACAGAAGTCATGAGGACAAACAGGACAGTGCTGGCCGGATAGTTCGTGTCTTTGGCTAGGAACAAGGGGATCTGAAGCTTTCAATCCCAGGTCTGGGTTTGTTTTTTATCCTATGTCAGCAGCACAAAGTGGAGAACTCAGCTCTGTCAGGCTGAGAACAGCAGAAACAAAGGACCTGCTGAAACCAAAGAGATCAGGTCCTTAGCATGACTAGAAGTAACAACTACAGTGGGCAAACTGGTAGCTGAAGTCGTCTTTGTGACTAAATGGCCATCTTGAAACTTCTGACCTCCATAGACCACAAGCATCCAACACCTGAATTGAAATCTGGCAATTAACCTCCTTTCAGAAGCAAAGCAAAGGATTTGTTTCAGGATCTGTTGATAAGCTTGAATTAAGAGTACTTTGTGTAACCATTCAATTTTTGTTTCAAAATGTTTTACATTGTGTTTTGAAACCTTTTGTTCCTGTGCAGCACTGACCTTGCTTTCAGATTTTGGCATGACTTTTTAGTGTTTTTTCATGGTATATGCTCAGAAACATAAGTATCCCTGTTCAACTTTGCCAAGTGAAGGAATCATACAAAGACCGTCAACTTTCTGGATTCACTTACTGCATCAGCTTTATTCTAACACCAAGTGTTATTGAAAATGTAGCTCACCAAATAAAAGACCTTTCTTCCTTCTATGTAACCAGGGTTTTTTTTGTTCCTATTCAAATGTGCATATGAGTAGACTGCTGCCCTGAATGTTACCTTTTTCAGGTAAGAAAAAAGAAAGAAAATAAATCACTTTCTATCAAGAGTCCAGGGAAAGATTAAAACCCCTCCTAGAAATGTGACTGTTAATTTACAGAAACCCATAAAAGCCAGGCTGGGTGCCAAGCAGCACAACATTATTTGTGCTCCAGCATTCTTTACCTCTTTATGTTCATCAGTGCATGACTCGTTAGACAACTCTCATTCCATACAGACAGATGAATAATTGTCTCAAGTAGACATGGCTCACAGCTCTCCTAACTTCTCAAATTGACTGGGTAGGCTATAAGGAGTGGCTTTCTGCCTTATGAAATATTCTGTAACTTAAAGGGTCTTTTTAAGTGGGTTAAAGGTTTGGGGTGTTTCATTGAGTCCTGGTAACAGCACAGGACATGATCACACTATGAGCCCCAAAGCATGAAAATGAGAAGGAACAAAAGAGAACAATCTCACCAAGTACAACCATTAGTATTTGTGGTATTATCGTAATGAACTGTTTTACTACTCTTATAAACCTCTGTTTGGTCCTTCATGATATTATGAAAATAATCTGGAAATGAGGAGCCATCAGATTGCATTACTGCATAATTTTTCACAAAATTCTGCAGGGATGTAGGCTTGGCCCCTGCTCCTCAGTATTCATGTTTGCTAGTGAAATGCAATGAAAAATGAGTGGTGTGCTCAAGAAGGCATGGAAAAGGTCATGTTACACAGAGCGCTGTGGATCAATTGGCCAGGTGAGTTCATTTGAGCAAAGTTATTTTAATATGCAAACTCATATATTATGAAACAAAGACAAACATGGGTCACCCATGAGATGAAATCATATCCCAGAGGGAAGGTCACTTCAGAAGATCTCACTTCTGAAGCAGGTAAGGGACAGGGAGTTCCTGGTGCAGGGGAATTTCAGCATATGGGTCTAGAAGTGACAGTATAATTTTTCAAAAGGTCAAATGGGGGAATAAAGCCTAGAAAAAGGGCAACAGATGAACCTGAATCTTAGAAACTGAAGAATTTAAGCAGCTCAATTTCATTTGTTTTTTCAAAAGAAATACTAGAGAACGGAGACTTCCTGGGAAGATGACTTTTATACGAGAGGTCTCTCAAATATACTAGGAAAAGGTCTTGACAGCACTTGTTACTGGAAACTGAAATTAGTCAAGGTCAGATACTTTCTAAAATGTATGTTATAGCTCAAATGGGTATTAGAATCCATGGTGATACTTTAGGCTTAAGTTATACAGCAAGTGAGGCTGTGTCGTTAGGCACCATGGTGTCATTACCATAACAGTGATGATACTCATTGCATGTAGGCATTTTCTCCCCTTTCTGCTGCTTGGACAATGTAGCATCAGCATGGTTCATTTTTTGATGTGTGGGTGTTTTAATCTCAAGATTGTACTTCCCTTTCAAAGTTTATATTGAAACATGCACAGTAACAGATTTCTAGAAGATAAATTTTCTTCTGAGTGTTCAGATAATCCCTACACTAACATTTTTAATATTCTTCATATCTGTTAAGGACATTCTTCTTATTGCATGTCATCCCCCTCCGTCTACTGCATGTTTGGTAGAGGTGACTGTGAAGCTTGGCAGTGCTGGAATCCTTGCCCTACCAGTCTGCATGGCAACCGTGACTTTTGAGATGGGTGCTACTAAGAATCATCAGCAATACTGCCTATAAGCTACATAGTTAAGATACCAATGAGGTCCTAGGTACAGAATGTACACACTTCATGTGTGGCATATATTTCATATTCAGTCCATTCATAGCTTGTGTTTCTTGACATGCACAATGCTGGAGATGCCTGCCCTGAGCTTTGGCAACAGATATGATGGGCTGATGCCAACAATCACTGTGGCTCGAAGGCACAAAGCAAAGCAACAGGTTTCCTACTAATTCTTGGATGTATCAAGCTGTCCCATGCCTGGCAAGTGACTTCTCCAGAATGGCCATGGTGGGTGTGCAACACGCACATTAGTACCTGCACAGCAACACACCTACTAATTGGCAAGCTACCGGTCAACACCAGGAGCTGTTTGGGCTTGTGAGGCATCTGCTGCAGGAGAAACTGGAAAGCCTCCTACTGAACAGACAAAGCAAGACAGAAAACATACTGATGGAAAGGAAGGAAGAAATCAGTATTCGAGGTTCAGTTCCTGAGATAAGCCTTCAACAGGCCAGCTGTTATATATTCTTTGAAAATAAGATATAGTCCTATCTCCTGACTTTACTATTAATCACATAAACCACACAAGACTATATTAAAAGTCTGCTGTTTATCAAATGACTGTTGAGGCCAAGCAGAAGTGAAAAAGAAGAGAAAGTGAAATAGATGGGAGCATATAAGAGTCACAATACGAACCTCCTGATTTAAAGCTTGGCAACAACTCTGGCCAACAAGCACGGAATAACTCTTACCGGGTTTTCAGTCTGGTTGATTCCAATAAGAAAGACGAGCTCAGAGAAGAAGAGGGCAGACACCAGGTTTTTATGGATACTGTGCAAGTTGGAACGTAGTGTGCGGATCAGGACCAGTAGTATGAAGGTGATCAGCAAAGCCACCAGCGAGATGGATACGGTTGTGTAAGTGACGATCTTCAGAGGAAGCACCTCCCCGTTCTGTAAAGAGACAGACTGACAGCACCTTTCTGAGGTTTTCCTGCCTTCTCCTCCAATCAAATCTACTACTTGGAATGTCAATGTTTTCATTACTGCTGAGCCAACAGATTTGTTTTAGGACCAACAGGGGTGGATGACGCATCCAGTTCTGGAGCCTCCAGNCCTCTTAAGCCACTGAACATGTTGAGTGTGTATGGGCAGTACCCAGGGGGTTCGCCAACCAGGTAAGAAGCTCCTTTCAGCAGACCCAGTGGTGGGTGCTGTCAGGCAGGGGACAATGCACTCCTGGCACACTGCAACATGGGTTCGATCTGATGATGCTCTGAGTCACGTTCAAACTCAAGCTCAAGCTCTGAATCACAGCCCTTGAAGACCAAAGCCAGCAAAAATATAATGAGCCTGACGTCACCCACCTCTCGTTTTGAAATGTCCATCAGGACAGCAAAGCTGGTTATATGGTTGCACTGGCAAGCGATATGGCTCTGGTTTCTGGAAAACAGCTCACATCCTCTGGAGGACCAGGCACCTGTCCCACCAATCCTGCAGGAAAAAAGGGCATGTCTGAGAGCCATCCTCTGATCTTCCCTCACCTCATGCTGTTATTCCTCTCTGGGGCAGCTCTTGCTCCGCAATCAGAGAGGACTGTAAGTATCAAGACAGAAATATTTATATTTCACCTGCCTGAAAGAGTATCATAACTTAAAAAGCCTCAATTGAAGTAGTTTCTGATATGATAGTTGGCTTTGCTGAGCAAATTTTGTGTTTTTATAACAATCTGTTTTGTGTTTAAAAAAATAAAATGAAAAAAATTGCTTTTAGTCCAGTGACCACAGAAACAATATGGGAAGTGACTGCACAGAGCAAACTGGCTGTAACAAAGGTAAAAAACACCAAAACCACAGAGATACAGGCTTTTGAGTCACCTCTATTTCCCTAGACGTAGACACTCCTTGTAGAGCTCTTACATAAAATATATTTAAGCAATAACATGATTTTGTTTTTGTGTTTCACTGAAAAGTACACAAGAAAAGGTTCAAATCAGTAAATAGTATTTTGTATCAGAAGATCTCTTGTATTAACATTGGTGAGAAACTGTTCCCTTAAAAATTCTTCCCTGTGCAGTCTTGGTTAACTTCAGAAATTATTTTTTATCAGTATTAATTATGCTATTCTGAAGTTAATGAGTAATAAAAACAGTCTCGTAGTTACTGAAAGAGTTTTTACTTAGACATGACAGGACATCTTTTTCATGTAGCAATAAAATACTTGTTAAATAGTTTTAATATCACTTTCTCCTGAGAAGTATTCACTTTTTAAACTCTTCCATTACATGCAATTTAAGAGCTGTTTTTTAACTCTGGCTGTAGGAAGACGTAACACAGACAACAATGCCATTAAAGTTGCCAGCAAATAGCTAATAGATGAATCACTTTAGAGCTAATGAGTTATGCAAGCCCATACAATGTTTAAAAATGTATGAAAAAGGACTTGCCATTCCCTCATAATTGCCAAAATCATATGTAGATAAAAGTGAACACACTACTTTACATGAAGCAAATGGAGTAGTTTATTCTTATGAACATAACAGATTTCTGTTGCTTCTTCAGTCCTTCAAATGATACAATCTCCTGAAGCTTCTGACGAGGGGGCAAACACTTCCTAGGTTAGTCTCTGGAGTCTATCAGGAGAAGATTCAGTCCATGTAACAACTGAATCTTCTGGAGATGCCTTCCTAAAAAGAGGGCATGTGGCAATGAGAGTCCCGACTTAGTGTCCTCAAGACGAGCCATAAATTCAGGCACTGGAGTTGGACTATACCTGTTCAGATATATATCTGGGCAAAAAGCATGACCAAATACAAGGAAATGGTGAGATTTATTATTGCTGAGTGGAAACAAACTCTGCAGAAAGACACGATGACACTGTCTTTGTCAGAAACCACATGGCTAATCCTTTGTTTGAGGAGTTACAATGATTATTTTCATTTTTCTCAGGTTGGTGGGAAATGACTACGTGGCTCCATTTCACTAGAAATCAGTTGCCAACTAAATAAACTGAGCAAAAAGGGGTTTCCTCCAGAATTATCTTCCAGGGCAGAACTTCTCTGCTACTGAGACAGTTGCTATGCACAGCTTTAAAGCAAGTAGGAGACATACGTGATGGAATGATTCCAGAAGACACAGACAGGCTTTGTTCTCTCCTCTGTTTCCAGCATGGTGTACTCCACTATGATGGGCTTTTCTACCAGGTTGGGAGGAAGGTTCCCATCGCTGTGAATGGCTGTGCTCACCACAGGTGTGTTAATAATAGGGCGATTTGGCAATCTGCAGAAGGAGAAAAATTGCACAGTGATCTAAATGTTAAAAAGCAAAGCACTGATTTGGTAGGTTCTGCAAATAAAAGATTTCCAGTCACTTCCACTCAGACAGCGAAGCAGATGCACCATCAGCCTTCCACACAGCTATGTTTCCAAAAGGTGCTGGCACTACTGACATGGTTATCCTCCCACAGTGTGCCAGAGGTAGACAAGAGACAGTACTGCAATGACAACAGCAGTATAGATGATATTCGGTCAGTATAAAAACAGCTCCGTCTCCTCCGCACACACAGAAAAAGTGGAAGGAAGGATCTGCACAACTGACAAAGAGGTTTGAAGTTTACCTCAAGCTCCTTCGGTCAGGATCATAGTTTTCAGGCAGGAGGTGTCCCAGGGATCGGTATATAATGACCATGGCAACGGTGTGATGTGTTGAGTCATCTGGGTGTCGCTTCCTTCTCTTTGCAAAAGCACCCTCAGGGCCTAGTGCATCACTGTTCACTTTAGAGGATAATTTTTGATTTGAAGGCTTCATTGTAGGCACTGCTATGGAATTAACACAAGTATTAAATTCTTTCCATGCAACTTCCGAGCTACGATTTAAACTGTTAAATTTACCTTGCAAAGATACAGAAATGTTACTAATATTATAACACTAACATTATATTTGATATTTTTAATAAAATTTTAGCTCATTTCATAGCTATATAGCTCATAAGCAAATAACCACTGAATCATGAATAACCATTTAGTCTAGCTAGAAGATAAGCCATTTCTAAGCTAGAAGATCCATAAGTATATAAATACTCTGTGTATGATTAAAGGAGAACATTAAAATAACATGCATGCTATCAAATTGTGTGTAACTTTATATATGGCAAAATTACTGTTATGATTACGTCAACTGATCACATGGGATTTCTCTCTGCTAATTCTGTCATATAACGAGCTTTCACTTTTGGCAGTATCTCTTAAAGTTCACACTCCCTTTTTTCTTACAGAAAAGATGTAAGTAATACAAGCAGGTGCCCTGTTTCTGAGGAAAAAGTCATAAAGTTCTATTAGGTTATTAATTATTATGTGTTATTTTCACAAGTGTTACTATTTCCCCGTTCAGAGAATATTCAGCCATGGTATGTGTATAATTATTGCACTTTGGGTTACCCTCTCTTTCTTCCCTTGCTCAAGGTAACTTGTGGTTCCTCTCGGCAATCTTGGGGTACTTCAGAGACACTAGGAAGCAGGTATTTCCCCAAGTATTCTCCCTCATCATCAATCTCCCTGAGCAGCTCAATACTTATTATTTGCTGCTTAGTTCTGATAACATGGCTCTGCTCCCCGATTTGGATTCTCCATCTCTCACACCACCTCCCTCCATCTCTGCAGGGACTGGGGGAAAGTGTCTGTGGGGCTGCAAGCTCCAGGCAGACGTCCCATTCTATCCTGGTGGGAACGGAGACAGAGCATTTCTCTCGCACTGACAGAGTGGTTTGAGGGGCCTCAAGCAAGACCTGACAGACAGGTACAGCCAGTTACGCAGCCCCCCATGCTCCTGTCACTGCCGGCAGGCAAAATGCCTCAGAAGTATGCACAGCTGCTCCATCCCTAAATAATATTTGCTTGTGTAGATGGTCGCCTTGCTCCCCCTCTCGTACCATCCTGCTTCACAAGGATTAATCATGCTCCTTGGGAGCTAGTCAAAATTGCCCTCCAAATGGCAGCAGAAGGGCTTTACCTTTCCTGTCTGAAGGTCTGAACAAAGTATCAGGGAAGACGACAGATGACTCCAGATCTTTTGGATAATCTTCTTTAATTTCATGAAATCGCGGTATTCTAGCTCCCGTGAAATTAGACTTGTCAAAGATGTCAACAGCAATAACTGGAGGAAAAAAAAGTTTCCCATAAAATTAACTTCAATGATTTCAAATACGGTATTGTGACAAAAGGAAACATGATTGAAAGGTTAACATTTCTGCATAATGTAGAGAAGACATTTAAAACCCTAAAAACACTCAAATTTAATTTCTCTCTATTAATACCTTAAATGACAACTGAAAGTTTATGTGTCAGCATTACGTTACATTTATCGAATTACAAAATTATTTTGCAGTGGAAAGGAACTCACAAGACAGTACCTCATACTACAAAAACACTACTGCAAACATTAGGAATATCCAAATTGATGGGCCCTGATGTGATTTGCCTGAGGTTACTCAGAGAGCTGGCTGATGTCACTGAGAAGCTGCTTTCCATAATCATTGAGAAGTTGTAGAGATAGAAGGATCTTCCAGGAGACTGGAAGAAGGCAAATGTCACCCCCATCTACAAGAAGGGCTTAAAGGAAGATCCAGGAAATTATAGGCCCATCAATCTTACTTCAATCCCTGCAAAAGTTATGGAATGAAACCTCCTGGGGCTATCACAAGTCAAAAGAAGCACCTGAGTGGGAAAAGCCAGCAGGGATTCAGCAAAGGCAAACTGTGCTTGACAAACCTCATCGCCTTCTACAACAAAGTAACCTTCTCGGTTGATGTGGGGTGAGTGGTGGACATTGTCTACCTGGATTTCTCCAAGGCTTTTGACACGGTTTCTCACTGCCTCCTCCTAGAGAAACTGATGTGTTATAGTCTAGACAAGTGATCTATGCCACGAGTGGGGAACTGGCTGACAGATTGTACCCAGAGGGTGGTGGCAAATAGCTCTTTTTCAAACTGGCAACCAGTCACAAGTGGGGTCCCCCAGAGATTGATATTGGGCCCAGTGATGCTTAATATCTTCATGAGTGATATGGATTAAGGGATCAAGTTTACCCTGATAAAATTTGCTAATCACAGGTGATACCAAACTGAGTGGGGAAGTGGACATTTTGGAAGGGAGAGCAACCCTGTAGGAAGACCAGCATAGGCTGTAAAAGTGGTCTAAAAGGAACCTTATGAAGTTCAACAAGGACAAGTGTAAGGTCTTGCACCTGGGAAAACAGAATCCAGGAGTGTAGCACAAACTGGGATCTACCTGGTTAGAGCACGGCTCTGTGGAAAGGGGCCTGGGGGTCCTGGGGGACAACAAGCTCAATATGAGTGAACAGTGTACTACAGTGGCAAAGAAAGCCAATAGGATTCTGGGTTGCATCAACAAAGCCATCACCAGCAGAGATAAAGAAGTCATTATCCTGCTCTACTCTGTGCTTGTCAGGCTACACCTGGAATACTGAGTTCAGTTTTGGTCCATGCTATACAAAAAAGATGTGGACAGGCTGGAGAGCGTCCAGAGAAAGGCCACAAGGATGATCAAAGGACTGGAAAGTCTGCCATAAAAGGAAAGGCTGAGACATTTGGGTTTGTTTGTTCAGCCTTGAGAAAATAAGGCTTTGGGGAGACCATATCACCATGTTCCAGTATTTAAAGGATGGCTGCAAAGAAGATGGAGACTCTTTTTACAGTGAATCACATGGAAAAGACAAGGGGTAATGGGTACAAGTTATTCCTGGGGAGATTCCAATTGGACACAAGATGAAAATTTTTCACAATAAGAACAACCAGCCATTGGAATAATCTCCCTAGAGTACTAGTGGATTCCCAAACATTGGACACTTTTAAGATTCAGCTGGACAGGGTGCTGGGGCATCTTGTCAAGACCATGCTTCTTCCAAGAAAGGTTGGACTAGATGATCCTTCCAACCTGGCACTCTATGATTCTATGATTCTGTAAGTGGCATGTCCCAGTTTCACACTTGCTTCTTGTAGGGAAGGCAAAATCTGCTGCTTCAGAAATACAGTTCTTCTGCATCTGTCAAATTGCAAAGTCAGCTAAGCAAAAAAAATAACATGGATTTTGCCTGGGACAACTCCTTAGTCCTCCAGTTCTCCTTCCTCTACACTAGCAGTTCCTGCTCTGCTTGTTGTCTAACTGCCAAAATATTTAAAAGCAGCTGAGTTGGCTTGAACTTTCCCATGTAAGAGAAGTCATTGAGTGACAATTTAGATGTTCTAATAAAAGTGAGAAGCTGGAAGTCCTGGGGGTAACCCTACACCAAAAGCTGTGATCCACTGCAGGTTTCTGTATGAAGAAATATCCAATTTAAGATCTGCAAATTCCCATTCCTTTCCTAGTCTCTAAATAACTCTCAGATGAGCCATTAGGAAACTCCATTAACACCATGTTCACTTGGAAAAACTGTTCAAAAGAAAACAGACCCCTTTCAGGCAAGAGTTGCCTAATCCCTCCCAAGCTCATGTCTTTTTACTCAGGACAGGCTGGTCAAAAAAAATCTGGATTTACAATCTGCAAGAAATTCTGGGTTTTGTTTTCATCTCAGTTCAGTTCACTTAGAATACTGAGCATACTTTTTTCTGAGTGTGAAGATAAAAATATTTTGATTCTGAAAGCCCTGAATCAAAAGAAAGTATTTTGGGTTTGGTTTATTAAACAGAAATCAAAGTATTTCAGTTTGGTTTAGTTCAACAATAATCCTTCCCCTCTGGAGTTGAAGTAGGACTTTATACCTGTCTAGCCTAACTGACTCATGTCTTTGCTTTTTATTCCCCTGTGATTGTGGACATGAAACACTCTAAGGACAAGATTTGTAGGCAAAGCTAAATTCACTTTTTATACCAATGGGTGTAGTTGGGAAAATAAGCTTTTAGGCACATGAGCCATCCTCCAGGTCTGAAATAAAAGCAGCAGCTTAAAAAAGCTAAATACAAGTTCATGCTGATAACAATTTAGATCACCTCTGAAAGAAAAGAACAGATAGCAATCCTGCTTGGGAGGGACCTCTGAAAGTCACTCAGTCTCACCTTCCACTCAGAGCAAGACTATCACCAAATTCTTATCAGCTCAGACTGTTGGCACCTGAGGAGAAAATGAAGTAGAAAGGACAGAGGAGAAAATGGGGAAAGAGGCTGATCAGGCTATGGTGGCTTTGCTTCATTTGGGCATGTACCATGGGGACATCTGTGAAGTACATTACAGTCCTGGAAGTTCAGGAGCTGCTGTTTGCTTGCCAGAGGAGGCATTTGTGGAAGGTATCTTGGTGCATCTGCTATTTCCTTCTCTCTTTAAACCCACACCTGCTCACAAGTGGTGTTCCCCAGCACTCACTATTGGGGCCAGTTCTGTTTAATACCTTTATCAATGATTGAGATGAGGATATTGAGTGCACCCTCAGCAAGTTTGCAGACGACACCAAGTTGTGTGGGAGTATTGATCTGCTGGAGGATAGGGAGGCTCTAAAGAGTGGTCTGGACAGGCTGGATCGATAGGCCAAAGCCAATGGTAGGAGGTTCAACCAGGTCAAGTGTCAGGACTTGCATTTGGGTTATAACAACCCCATGCAATGCTGTGGGCTTGGGGAAGAGTGGCTGGAAAGTTGCCTGTTAGAAAAGGACCTGGAGGTGTAGGTCAACAGCCAGCTGAATATGAGTCAGCACATATCCAGGTGGCCAAGAAGGCCAACAGCATCCTGGCCTGTATCAGAAATAGTGTGTGCAGCAGGAGTAGGGAAGTGATCATCCTCCTGTACTCAGCACTGGTGTGACCACACCTCAAATACTGTGTTAGTTTTGGTCCCTTTGCTACAAGAAACATGCTGAATTGCTGGAGTTTGTCCAAAAAAGGGCAATGAAGCTTGTGAAGGGTCTAGAGAACAAGTCTTACAAGGAGCAGCTGAGAGAACTGGGGTTGTTTAGCCTGGAGAAAAGGAAACTCAGGGGAGACCTCCTCGCTCTCTACAACTACCTGAAGGAGGTTGTAACAAAGTGAAGGTCAGTCTCTTTTTCCAGGTAACAAGTTATAGGACTAGAGGAAACAGCTTCAAGTTGTGTCAAGGGAGGTTTAGGTTGGATATTAGGAAAAATTTCTTCACTGAAAGTATTGTGAAGCACCGGAACAGGCTGCCCAGGGAAGCAGTTGACTCACCATCCCTAGAGGTATGTAGAAGACACGTAGATGTGGTGCTTAGTGACAGGGTTTAGTGGTGGATTTGGCAGTGCTGGGTTAACGGTTGGACTTGATGATTACAGGTCTTTTCCAACCTGAATGATTCTGCAATTCTGTCGATACTTTGGACTCCAAGGATTTTGCTCTGATTATAGGTTTTGTCAGGCTGGGAAGGTGTTTGAAGGTTTGGGTAAGTGATTCTGAGAAAGTATCTTTCAGCATAGGAATTTCTACAGAATTTGTTGTTCTGGATAGGTTCCAGGCTAGGAAGGCATGTGAAAATCAGAGGTATACAATCAATAGTAGGGGTTTTTTTTTACTCCAGTAATTGTTCAGGTGGTGGTGGTGTGAACTTTTAAAACTACTATGTTCAACTACACTAGGTAGTCTCAAAAGGCGTTAGTTTTACTTAACAAACTTTGTTCTTCCTACCATCTGTATGCTACCGTGGCTGCAACAAAATGCCACACAGAGCAGTGGCATGGCCCAGAGGGAAAACAAATCAGACATCTCCCAGGAGGCCCCCATGGCAACTGAGAAATATGGATCAAGGCTCAATTGACTTGAAATACTTAGATTAGTGAATCCAAGCATGTTGTTTCTCAATGTCTACTACTAAAACAAACAGCTAGCACCTCTATCCAACACACTGCTAAAGCCCTAATACAAAACAACAGTTTTCAAAACAGATACTCACTCATGTTAGTGGCAACAATGACAAAAGGTCTCATGTAGGTTTTCTTCATGTTCTGGGCCACGTTGTTAAAATATTCCTCGTAGTGCCTGAGCAGGTGAGCGGTGCCACCCTCCATTCGCTGAATTTGCTCCCAGTGCTCCTTATTGCTGGGGTCCAGGAGAGCACTACCCACTTTGATAATATTCTGAGAAACAAAGTACAAGCCAAAATTATGAAGCAGAGTGCTGGGTTTCAAGTGAGGAATATTAAAAATGATTGGCATTACTGCCTCAGGTGAGAGTATAGCAAAGTATTTTAATGTTGTACTGCAGACGTATGAAAACATGCACACCAGTTACTCACCCGGAGGTTTTTTTGTTTCATAAAGCAAATCCCTCCAAACTTTTTATGAGCAAAGTAAGCCAAAATTGGAGGCTGTAAGAGAACTGCCTACTTTCTTTCCCCTTTATGACAGGAAACCTAGCAAGAAAATGCAGAAGGAAAATCTAACCATGCTTTCTTTGTCTCAGAAAGATGAGAGACAAGAAAAGCACAGTACTTGATATGTGCACTGAAGGACTTCCCCAGAGAAATCAAAATAATGGGATACATTAAAAATCATAAGGAAGCCATATATAGCAATATTGCTTTCTATTTTTTTTTTTTTTTTTTTTTTTTACTTTTTNTGTTATGATTCCTGGATAACTAGGACAACTTACATGGAAAAGAATGACAAGAGCAAATATTAACTTGCATATGCAAACTCGAAAATATGTAAAGAAACTTAAACTATGCTGTTATCCCCCCTTTTTTATATTGCTTACAAATAGTGTTAAAAAGGAAGTTCTAGGTGAGCACCTGCCCCTTCTGCCCTTTCTTACAAGAATATTCAAAAGGACCATCAAGCTGAATGGAAGAAGATCCCAAAGAGTGTTAAATAGCTTCAATGGGAAAGGTGCTAAGAAGTTTTTGGTATATATATAAACTACATTGTTGCATCAAAACTTAATTCCTAGCTAAGGTAAAATTTGCATAAATGATGGTAGGAATTAATCACCTCAAGCTCTAAAATAGCCAAAGCAAATATTTAGGCTTCATTGAGAAGCAGATGGGGAAGATGCAATATTCTTTAAGTATTGTCTGAGGTTGCAAGTGTGTATCTGAGATAAAAGAGACTGCCAGTATGACTACTTTTATCTAGGGTGAGAAGCACTGCATGGTTCCCCAGGAACGCAGAGAACACATGCAATACTTGGTACCAGGTCTCCTTGGTGTTTGTGAGCATTATTTATGGGGTTTTATTATCTATTTTTCAGACTTCTACCTGAGACTACTGAAAAAAAAAATTCCTTCTTCCCTTCTGCTCCCTCAGCCTAGGATATTACATCCTTTTTCTCATGAGATTTACTGATTAGTTTTCAAATTCCTGACCTATCCTAAAAATAATTTGGGAGTTCTTGAAAACATCATGTGTATGAGTTTCAGTGCCAAGTGCAGAGAATAATAAATTAAAGCAGAGGTTTCCAAATTTTTTTTTTTGCATATTATTCTTATTTTTACTTAACAAAACATGCTAAAAACCAAGTTCCTTCTCAAGATCTGAATGGGGGAGTTAATTCATTCCACAACCCGCAGGTACAAGTTTGTCAGCAGAGTGTCTCCTTAGGAAAGGGAAAACAGAATCTCTTAAAATCTGGTGCATTTAAAATGTTAAATGTTTCAGAAATTCTACACTCCCTGCTGACTGTACAGCCCAAGACACTGAGGAATGTTCTCAGCTACATTTACTCCTGCTCCCACCTCCCCAGAGATGTTCTCTCCTGCTGCAGCTTGACCTCGCACAGGATCTCCAAGTTCACCTCAAAGTCTGCCTGACCTGGCTGGTCCTCCTTGGAGTACTGTGAGCAATAACCTAAGTGTAACATACCTTCAAAGGGAGCCAGACCACCTTTGGCCAGCACAGAGGTCAATCTTGGCCCATGGAGGGTTGCCTGAGCATCCCCACGCTGGTGCCTAAGCCCTGGGCTCTGCTAACAAAGGTCCAGCAGGATGTTTTAGTTTGGACTCTGTGCTATGCCATGGTTGGGATCTTGGAAACAGTATTGGTGAGTGAGGACAACAGCACCCCACAGTGCACATGACAATGAGGAGAGCCCTATAAGCCTGGCACAGGTCATCCAACCATCACATTTTAAGACCACAGAAAACTCCCAACTTCTCATCTCACATTTTTCCATAGCAACTATGTGCTTCCCTCAGACAGGGAGGGTGCTACACCACCTTCTCTAGACCTAATCAGGTCTTTGGTAATAACTTGGTCTTTCATGAATGTTCTGATTCTCAGAAGCTCTCTGGGATGCATATTTGTATGTGCCTGCATCACTTAAAACATCAACACAGTATGGAGTGCCTTTCAATGTACCAAATCTTCACTAAGTATGATTCAAGTGTTTCCAAACTGAATTATAAGAAACCCTCAGAGTCAGTAACTGACTCAGAGTTAGTTCACTGCAAGTTTAAATGAAAATGATCGTATTAAGCAGGTTTTTCACCAAAAATATTGTACACAAAGCTCTTTTATCCAGGAATAAGACATCAACTTGATTATTTTTTCATTTGAGGAATTTTGCTTTTGGTTGTTACTATGATGGTATTTGCTATAACAGCACTTTCTACAATATTTGTATTACACGTACCTATGTGTGCATACACACATGCATAACTAACTTTCCATTATAAATTGAGAAGACTGACTCATTTATGAAACAGATTAAGCAGTTACATGATATTTGCTCCACCTTGGTCAAAGAAAAATGTAATTGGCCATTGCCATAAAACTTTTAAGGGGAAATGCAAAGGCTTAGCACACCATATAGTATCTCTCTTACTTCATTGAATTCCACGTCTCTTGTGGCTGCCAAGTCAAACCCTTGCTGCTGGCTCTCATACTGAAGGACCTGGATCAGCATCTGGTAAGCTGTCCTCACATCGTTGCCATACAAGCTGTGTGTGTATTTGGTGGCATTCTGCAGCGCTCTCACGATACGTATGGTTTTGTCTCCATCCAACTTGGTCTCATTGTGGTGTAACTTCTCATTCTGAATGAAGGAATTAAAAACCAATGATGTATCCTTTTTTTTTTCTGTCATTCTAGTTACAAAGACAATCATCATTTAGGGATTTTTGGCACAAAGGAGTTTTTTGATCAAAATGGTGTATTGAGAAAGGGTTGACAGGACAACTCAATGGAAATGTAACTGAGAGCCAGAAAAGCACAAGCGTCCTGATGAGAAACGAGGGGGTTCAAGGACTCAGTCAAAAGATAGAGTGCAGACTGGAGTCTGAACTGATTATCACTTACAAAATAAGGCAAAAATGAGAAAACACAGCTTACCATGATTTTCAGATCAACGAAAGTGCTGGTGGTGCAGTTGAAAAGCTCAGGAGGCAGCCAGCCCTTCTCGATGTTACAATGACGAACCGCGTTTCCTGAAGGAAACAAAGTGTTAATGGTAAATTCTGTTCTGAATTGTGCAGGGTAAATATTCATAGATTTCAAATATCCTGGACTTTCAGATTTCCTACATCTTCAAGTTTCTTAGAGCTATGCACATATTTCACTTCCCAAACTGTGATTCCTGTTTGAGAAAAGTTGAAGACTGCTCACCTTCATGAATTGTTTTCCACAGGCTCTAGAGAAAAGTTAGGAAAGCTTCAAGATCTGCCCAACCATTCTCAAGCCTCACTACCCTAACGTTCTCACACCAATTCAGTAACTTACTTATACCAAATATGAGGAAGACTGTGCACTTCCTAAATGTTTCTGAAAACATATCCCTGCTCAGATTTCTGTGCAATAGCCCATCTAGGAAGACCTCCCAGGATAAATGCTGCCTTCATGTCAGAACATGTTAGCGCCTTCACACGCTGCATGTGGTAAACTTTTCAGTCAACACATAGAATTGACTTTTGCCACTTGTGAATCGTCTGAGAGCAACTTACTATGTAATTTAGCTTATTATTTTGTACTGTTTGTTAAATAATTTTCAATTCTTAGCTGTGGATCCTTCACAGTAAGTTTCCCGATATCCAATTCAAAATTTACATTTTAATAGTTAACTTGCACATATCATATTGCATGTGTCTAAGCCATTTAATTACTAATATCTAAATAAGAATTATAATTGATTGAACAATATCTAATGATATTATTCCTCTTCCATGATTAGGTGAATAAAATTAAGCCTCAGGTTCTTAGTCTGAATATTCATTATTATAAAGCTTACTTTTTTTGAATGTTCTGTAAAATTAACTTAAAATGTGCAATTCCTGTAAGTAGCCTTGCCTGCCAGCCTATCTGCTAGAAGAGACACTGGGGTCAATCACAAGAACAATGTAGAAAACTTACTAGAATTCAACTTTATTCTGCTTAATTATGTAAATATTCTTTACTTAAAAAAAATAATAACCACTTCTATCTCCTAAAATCCTCAGAACAGAAGCCTGGTTGACCACAAATCTTCTGCACACCTACAAGCAGTGACCTCCCCCTAGCAATATTTGGGGAAGTCACATAATCATTTATAACTCATTTTGCCTAAGGAGCGCTCGCAGCAGAGAGTTACCAGGCCCAGAAAGGAGACAGAGGTTTCATTTCCCACAGAACAGCCTTTGGAAAAGATTGTGAATTCCCATTTTCAAAAATCTGATAAATGTTTTCAGGGACATGCATGAAAAAGCAGATTGTCATTTCCTTGCTGCACTAAACAACACAGCTCACGTGCTTTACAAAATGCGTTTTTCAGCTGTCTGACTTGTGGGTTAGAGAAAAGATGTTGGGTGGAAATATGTGAGTCCTGTTATAACACTTAGCTTTATTAGCCTGCAATGCTAGTAAAGCAATCATCACACAAATTATTTTCCTAATCTTTGCTCAGAGGAGCTGTATCACCAAAGAACATGTACAAGTCACTAGAAACTGTTACACAGAAATTAGAATTGAAATTAGAGTTAAAATTGCTTCATAAACAGAAAATTGGATTGTGTTTTTTTGAAAATACAGATACAGAATTTCTCTTCTTTATATGTGTTTATTTGCTGCACTTTTGTATTTATTTATTGATACTATTCCAAACATACTTTAACAGCCTGTGAGTTTCAGCAAGCTAAACTTCTCTGCTTTTGATATGCATGAACTATGCACTGTAATCTCTAGACCAATTAATGCCATTCCCTATGTATACATTTTTTTCTTTTTTTTTTTCCTTCAGACAGGCATGTAGATAAAGTAAAGTTGTTAATGTTTTACCCAGGGAACTTACCCACTGATCCCTTAGGACATGGTACGGCAGCTGGCTGGCCAAACTTGGTCTGTGGCCACCAAATACCAGACTCAAAAGCTTTGGGACAGCCATTATAAATTACTGAAAGCAGAAAAAGAAATGATGCAATTTCTCTGACAAGATAAAAAATCAGAACAAGGAGATATTTCAACATGCCTAAAGGACCTTCCTGTAATTCCCAAGCCCTGTCAGGATACCTGTCCTCTGTGGTGCACTCCAAGCTGCAACCCATCAGCTGCTCCTTATCCAACAGTGCAGGCAGACAGGTATAGGCAGAGGAGAGCCCAGGATGATTATGGGGCTCTGGATTTTGGCTCTGCCTATCTCCACCTGCTCCTTTATTGTGGGAAGACATTTCTCCTTCATTTCACCCACACACTGTGGTGAGATGGCTGCTGCAGCAGTTTTGTGCTGATCACAGGAGGAGGGTGGGTGGGTGAGAGGAAAGGCAGGATGGGCAAGATGGGGAGGAAAGGCAGAGGGCACAACATTCATGGCACAGCCTCTGTGGGCAGCAGGTGTGAGGGCTCCTGCCTGCCTTTTCAGCTGCAGCACAGCAATATAACACTGCACTGGCAGGGGAACTCAGGCTTCAAGTAAAATTGGGATTAGTGTTTTGCTCTCCCGCCCTAAACTTGTTATACTTCTATTTGATGAAAATTAAAGAAATAGGAGCTTTTTTCTTTTTACCTAGCCCCCACAAGTCATATGGCACAGATTTAGGAGGAGTGGTGCACATCTAGGCTGCTGCAGCTCCCATTGCCTCTCCTGCCAGGATCACATGTGCCCCAGGATGCAGCTGCATGCCCAGTGCTCTGCGCTCCCCATGCACCCGCTCCTAGCAGTTCCCATCCTGTAACTACAGCCCAGCTGATCAGCAGCACTCGCTGGACAGGAGGTACCTTCACAGCCCTTCAGGGTAACTTCAGCAAAGGGGTTGTCGCAGCGGTTGCACTGCCGCCCGATGACGCCAGGTTTGCAGGGACACTGCCCGGTCTCCATGTCGCAGGTGCGCGTGTGGGAGCCGGATGGGAAGCAGTCGCAGGGGTAGCAAGTGTCACTGCTCTGGGGCCTGTAGTAATTTGCCTAGAGAAACCAAACCAATAGACACAAGGTATTTTGACTTGCATTCCAAATTGCTTGCACTTCTGAAATCCTGCTCTAGCAGCATGTGCATCATGAAAGGGCTAATATTGCCAAGCATGGGATAATAATGATATTACTATTAACAGAAAAGATGACAGCTATGGAAGTGTGCTTTGTAAGCCCAGGCAATGTGGAGAGGCAGAGCTGGGTGGCTGGGGGGTGGCTGGGCTGCCCTGTGTCACAGGGACCAGGGGTTTGGACCACCATCTGCAGTGGGGATGGAGGGCCCACATTTCTCCTAGTATTCTTGTCGCCAGTGCCCAGCAAATGTATTCTTGGAGGATTTGCAGTTTTCTCTGCTTTGCAATTCCACTCTTGTATGGCATGAACAAGCCAGTAAGGAAACTTTCTTGCACTGTCCATCTGTGTTTTGCACACAGGGTGGAGAGTAACCAATGATCACGTATTCAAATTGCATCTGTGAATGCTTTTGATCTGCAGCATTATGTGATTACACAAGAGCATGGTGCTGGCACCCCACTGACTCAATTTAATGCAACAGTTGCTGTGTGTCCTGCCAGCATTTTGGAAAGGAGTATGGGGCCAGATTCACTGCTGCTGGTCTGCACAGGCCCAGTTCCTCTGATGTCATTCAAGCCTATTGTAAAACTTATTGTGAGAAGTCCTTTGTAAAACCTTTGGGAGGGAAGCACCTCCCCTCCCACATCCCCCGTCTGTCCCTGCCTGTCCATGCCAAACTCCTCTTAAACTCGACAGAAGAGGCACTGAGGAAAGCATTTAGCCTCTCGTATTATTTACCTCTCTCCAGCTGCCAGGCCTTTTGCTGGCCATTGCACAGGGGAGAGCTTCACCCAGCTGGCCCAAGCTGTTTTGTGGCGATTACTCACTTGTGATAAACAAAACATCACCAGCACTCCTCTGTGCCCAGGTCTGATCTCCCCCGATAAACTGGGCTGCACTTCAGAGAGATCAGAGCCAGGCTTTCATCCTCTCAGTTTTGCTTTCCAAACGCAAATAAGATAAGAGCTGCACAGTATGATTTTGTGAAGGGCGGTGCCAGTAAAATGTTTTAGGTAAAGATTAACTACACTGCGCACATATATATATCTATATATACACACACACATTATACAAAGCACAACTGTGCATACCTTGTCTCAGATGCTCACTTGTAGTTATTGTGGTATAGTTACTTTTTGAACTGAAGAAATTTTGATGTAAGGCTGGTTTCTTTTGCTTACCTTGCAGTGGCATTCTCCATTGGTCTTATTGCAATCAGAATCAAACCCTTTGCTAGTCTCACAATTACATGGGCCACAGATGGGATTTCCCCACCAGCCTCTGGGACAAGGCAGGTCAATCCTAGAAAAGAAAATCAAATTGAAAGAAAGTTATTTTAAGCTTCCACTTAAAAGGTGGGCAAAAGGAGCTTTGGGCCAAATCTGCACTCAAGTCTATCAGCTTAATGAGTGTAATACATCTCACTGAAGCAGCCAAGAATCAATATATATAAAAATATATATACATTGTAACAAAAGAAAGTAAAGAATATCAGTGCTATGAAACCCTAGAGGGAATACTTCTCTAAACGTTTTCAAGACTAGCTCCTTTTTATAAGGAGTATACATCTGTATGAGGAAATAAAGTGTTCTTTCCTCTGGGAGTGGGAGATGCGGTCCATGCTGCCTAGTGGAAGTGGTCCTGGTCCCACCAGCCCCAGTCCCCTGCCAGGGAAAGCACTGGCTGGGGCAGGCTGGACAGCCCGTGTCGGGCTGTGCTAGCACTTCAACAGCTTGGGCAACTGAAGGTAGTGCTGAGCTTGTGCCCTGGTTTACCTACTGCCACAAACAGCCTCAGAGTACAGCTCCCCAACACTTTATATTCCACTTCCCATCCACATGAGTTCCTGTCCCAGTCTTGCTGTGGACAGAAGTGTATGTCTAACCTGTAGGGACACCAGCTCAGGTGCAAAGCAGTCTGCCAGCTCACCCTATAAAGAAAAGTCACTACTTTTAGCCAATCTGGCTTTTTCAGGAAGCTCATGACAGGGTCTGAAAAGCTCCTGTCTGACACAGGGTGGGAGGAGGAGGGCATGTGGCTGGGGACATGGAAGAGGGATGGCTGGCAACTTTGATCCAGACTATAAATCAAAAACTACGATTCAGACTATGAGTGGAGCAGCACACCTTGTTGGAGGCTGTGTAGCAACCTAAAAGCCACCCCTACTGAAGGATAACATTCGTTTTTGCTAGTTTCTTCTGGGTGAGCTTCTGAGTAGGTTTGTCCCATAGATGTCCTAACACAAGTGCTGGCAAGGAGAGCTCTGTGAAGGGGCTGGGGCAGCAACCAGGGCCTCTGCTAGCTTGAAGTCTTTTTCAAGCAATAGCCTGAAGGATGACACTGCTGAATCTGTGATCAGCATAATGTACAAGGAATCCCCTCTGTGCTGCTCATTTTAGGAAAGCAAAGCTGTCTGCCATCTGTTTCAAAGACTACGTTGAATTTTGTTTATGGTAATTGCCAGGTTCATACTTCTATGCTTTATAATATGAAAAACCAGAATGTTGCACTTGACTTGATGTCAGCAGATAATGACCAGGGACGACAACTCTGCCACTAATCCAGAGGAATGAAAGATGAAGCTGGCAACAGCACGGCCAACATTTGCAAGCCCACACAACAAAAGGTGGAGGAAGAAGCTTACAGTTTTCAAAGGGAAGGAAACATCACATGACCTGTTTCCTAAATGGGAAGACAAATGCATTTCATTTGCACATCATGAATGGCCCATATTACTGTAAATCAAAGTGCCTCTGGGATAAGGTTGGTCGATGAATACTTATCTGGGACCAGGATGCTGGTGACAAGGGAATCAGCACGTTTCTCCCACACAGCATCAGGACATTGGCCTCCCAGGCTGTCCGGAAGAGATGGCTTTTTAGCAGCCCAGGGACTGGACCCAAATTCCAAAGCCATTTTATCTGGCCACAGGCCACCAAACTGTGTGCACAGCCCTGTAGCTCTGTGTGTGTGCTGAGGAAACTGGAGTGCTGGGGGAGTTGAGGGACAGACGCAGAGCAAACTCAGACCAAGCCCACTACAAGGTACATGCCAGATGCAGTGCTGTGTAACACAGCATACTTGGTTGAGCCCCTCAGCTGCTGATGAAGAAAAGTGGCCTGAGTACATGGAGATTTTCTTGGTCTCTGGGAAGAGAGCTCATGAGTGCCAAAGGTCAGGTAGCCTGCAAACACCATCCACTATGAACACTCAAATTGTAACAGTAAAGTTTACTGAAGTAGCTACCTGGCAGGATCAAGAAGTCAAGAATATAAAGAAATGTCTTACTTGCTCTCACAGTATTGTCCATAGTAGCTTTGTCCACATTCGCAGGTGTAGCCATGGGATGAGCTAGGTTTGTGCACACACGTGGAGACATGCTCACATGGGTTCAAGTTACATACATCAACACACTCTCTTCCAAAGTACCCTGGGGAGACAAGGTCACAAAATTACAGCAACCATTGTAATTTACGATTTGCATGTCTCCAAAAGACCATCTATTTTAGGGTTATAACCCAATAACACATCTTCCATGATCAGTAGATCCCCCTCAGACACTGTTGGAAAGAAGGTACTCTTCTCCTTTTCAGCAAAAAAGGGACTGGGGTTTTTTTGACAGTCTGTTAACATGCTTGAGGCATCCTTGTGCCTTTGGTTCCCAGTTTTATATTCAGGGCATGTGTCACAAATAGTTTTGTATTCTCTCCCTGTGTGTGTGGGAGGTGACTGTGCTGGGTGCTGACAGCATGTGCTGGCTACTGACAGCATGTGCTGGCTACACGCACCAAAACAGAGAAAACATTCAAAGTATCTCGATTAGGATGCAGGGTGTGAGACTGAAATTCAACAGCAGAAAAGACTGGGAAAGAAAAAGAAAAAAAGAAAAAGAAAATAGACAAAAAAAGATGGAGGAGAGGTGTATGGAAAGAGCCCTTAGGTCCAGAGACTGTCTTTCTGTTTGGTTGATATGTTGTCTAGAATAAATGATCCTTAGTCCCTGACTGCAGTTTCATGGGTGCTACAGTAAGATTGAGAAAGATAATAGTCATTGGAAGAGGAAGAAGAAGAGCACTTTATAAGCATGCTTCTGCTGCTCTTCTGATGAGTGCTCCTGGATGAGTGCATGGGATGGTTATCGGGTTACCTGGGTCACAGACACAGGAGTAGCTGTCCCAGTCATCACTGCAGTAGCTGTTCTGGGGACATGGATTGGAATCACAGGGGTTATCCACTTCACAACCCTCCTTCACGTTGATCTTGATAGCCTGTTTCATGTTGAGAGTAGCTATATTTGTAGATGTCTCTCCCATTCTTACTCCCTGGTGGCAAAAGACAATTATTTTCAGTACTATGCGTTTCACTACTACCATGAATCCATTAGGCTACACTTAAAGAAACATCACCTGATGAGCCAAACCCAGATTTTTTTTCAAATGCTGTTCCCCTGTGAGACCACATTTGTACCTGGGAAAGTGGGTGGACTTTAATATTTTGATTCTTAGATATTTTGATGGAGGAAACAGAAATATTCAGGGATGGATAAAAAAGAAAAACTTCATATTTCACATGGGTATTTTCTTAACAGTTCAAAGTTTGTTGCTACACTTTTCATTTCATACCTGCATACAGCCATAAAATCCCTGCTGAACAGAGACTTGGTCTCCAGAGACACCTCCCACAATGATGCTTTTCATTTTCAGTCCAGGTAGTTGATTTCCAATCTGCACAGTGCTCTGTGAGGAAAAGGACAGTCTATAAGAAGCATTATCATCCTCTGTGACACAGCTAGTCTACTTTCTCAAACAGTAGCTGACAGTAGATTACAGAAAAAATATCAAAGCAGGGAGGAGCTAAGACATCTGAATGTGGCTTTTTACAGACTTGTTCATAAGATACTGTATCATTAGACTTAATAAATCAATATAACTTAATTACGTACAAATCACTGCGGAACATGGCTCACAGCCTAAGTAATTGTCCACAATCCTTTATCCTACTCTCTCCTAGAAACATTTTTGTAGGTGCTCAGTGGCAAAATTAAGATGCTGCCTTACCTGGTACATCCCATAGTCCAAGGACATGACAGCGAGGTACTTGATGTCTTTACCATCTTTAGCACTCTTCAGCTCTATCAATAAATGATGCCATTCCCCGTCACTGACTCGCAACTGGCTCATCTTCAAACTAGCAACCTGGCTCAAGCCACTGTACACTTCAAACTGCACGTAGCTGTTCAGTATCTGTTGAAAAAGAAAATCATGTCTATTTTTTGCTGCGTATTTGTACTTGATGTGGAAGGGCAGAGAACAAGATAATAGTGTTTCCTAAGACAACTCAAAAGGGAAAAATGCCCAAACAGTAAAGAAGGGAACATTTTGTAATAACTCCTCATATAACTTTGGACATTCAGACTCGAAATTACCCTAATGACAAAAAAACCCCAATCAATCAAGAGACACATTTTGTGCATCTGTATTGATGCTAATGTACACTACTACCTCCGTTTAAAAAAACAATCTTAAATTGACAAACTTTAATTTTACAATCACCTTTTGATCAATGATCTTTCTAAAAGGCTGAAGAAATCATTTGTATTTATTGATGTACATGTAGTTGGGTGGATGAAGCTACGTAGTTCATGTGGCCATATCCACTGGCGGGGCAGAATTTCTTAATTCTTTTCTAACCAAAGAGCTACATTTTTACCTGAATGTTGATCTTTGATGTAGCCCCAGCATTGGCTTGCATTAACATGCCATTGACTTTCCGGGTTCTGAACATCAGCCCAATGTACCATGGCACAGAGATGGTAATGTCAAGGTCACTCCAAATGATAATGCTTTCACCACTGAAACGCTGAGGAGAAGGCATTGCTGTAAATCAAAAGACAGGAGAGAAACAGTTCACACCCTTCAGAACAAAGGTTAAGAGGAGAAATGATGTCATGTTGTGGTGATGGTGCAAAGTAGCTAGTCTCTCTTCCACTGAGCTATTTTTAATTTACTATGGAGTAAGAGCCAGTCTAGAGGAGTTACTATGAAGCCGTTGATAATATTGTAAATTCACAACCTATCCTTGTTGTGAGGTAGGCACCTTGTCTCAGTGCCTGCACTCAAAGGCAACACCTCCACACTGCTATGGCATTACTCAGGTGAGAGATGTTCCTAGAAAGGTAAGCTCAGGATGTCTACTGATACAGTTCTGCTGAGTGGGTGGACAGAGCAGGAAATATGAGGGCAACAGTTGCGAATGTTTTCAACATACCCTTGATTACCTGCTTTTAATTAACAGATTAAACACAGAGGAAAAGGCTGGGAGGTAACAAAAAATATTAATTAATTATAAATACTTCAGGGCCAGATTATTCAGTTGTCTCAGCTATACAGCCTTTTCACAGGGAGACAGCTTGCGTGGAATTGCCTAAATCATCTGCCTTAAATACCTTGAGTGACAGCTGAAGAGTTGTCCTCCTCTCTAACCTTGCAAAACATAGCTCCTACAGGGAAAGACTGATGACAGCCTTCAATGGAAAGCACTGTTGATGGAAAACAGGGGAACACCCACCCTTTGGACTCTTAAAGTAGTTACCTCAAGTAACAGGAGCTACAGCATCATGGATTAGTTGACCTCACTGATTAGACACACAAATTAAGCCGTGAGAGCTTTGTGCTATTTGCAGCACCTCATGTGGCACCTCCACCATGCATGGCACCTTGTAGTGGAATCTGCTGTCAGCCCCCGCCTGATGTTCTCACTCACAGACATGCTGATGAGGTTCATGGCAGCTTTTTGCAAGTGGAAGCAGGCCACAGAGACTGGGTACAACCACCACAGATTGGCACCCAGCCTTGTATCTCCTCATGTGCTGAGCCCATATGGATGGTCAGTGAGATGACAGGGCTTAACGGTCTTCTTCCCCTTCTGCTCCACACTACCATACCTGCTGACTCTTCAGGATTTTCTTATAGTAGGAGAGATTATGTATGTACAAATGTGTATGTGTTACTATAAAATGGCAAGAAAAAAGTAGAAGGATGACATCAGAGCAGAAGATGGAGTCAGGCTGATGTGAAGTTGCATTTTTTGGAAGAAAAAATCCAACCCCTCAATTCTGATATGTCTGCATTGCTGGTCTCTGTAAAGGTAAAGGCTGTGGGTGGGGATTGCAGGGGTTAGAGGAAAGTACAAGCCCTTCAGCTCCCTGTTTGTGAGAAACAAGATGTCAGTGACTAGTGGACTACCACTAGCCAAGCCAAAGGTGTAACATGACTTGCCCTTCTCTAAGGTGTGGTTACCCAACCACCCCACCCTGGGGTAACTGCAGGCCCAAAGGACAACCCTCCTCTCATGCTCCAGGCAGTGACCTCCCCTTTGCAGTCATACTCAGTCCTCCACTAATGCTAGTGGGGACATACGGTGGAAAAAACGAAGCTTAGCCTGCTCTTGAAACCTAGATAGCCATTTAAAATGGTTGCCACCAGACAGAGATGTCCTTGGCTTGCTTAAAACTTGAATGTAGCACTTGAGCTCTGGCTGTCTGGGCCAGGGCACAATTCATCAGCTCACACTGCACCACATCAATGTAAAAGACCAAGACATCGGTGTTGAGCATGATCATTTCCCTCTCCTGCTTCACACATGCAAAAGTCAGAAGTCAGTCCTCTCCTTCCTCCTCAGCCCTCACTTTGCAACTTCTTTGCTAGTGGTTTTCTAGACCGCTGCTGAGATTTTCTAAGTCCGTCTGCCTCTGGAGAATGGATCCAGGATGCAAACCTTGAGGGCTACCCACATGCTGGAGGCTGGGAATGCTGTTCACAAGCACTTAGGCTCAGCTCCTGGGAGAACTGGACTGGCATGGCAATTAACCACCTTCTTCCTTTTCTCAAAGATGGTGACTTTCTGTGCTTGCAAATACCATTCCCTTCCCACACCTCCTCCCAGCCCCCCTCCCTTCCCCGGGGCCAGGGTGCACCTTTCCCTGCTAGTAGAACAGAAATCCCCATCCATCAGCCCCATCTGACATCCCTCCTCATCTCCACGGAGGGGCTGCTGGTCATATCCAATGCACCCAGATGAGATCTGAACACCCCTGTCACTACAGAGGCAAGTGCACATACTTACAAGCACAGCACCTCCCTGCCATTGGTGATGCAGTGATGCAAACTAATTGTTTTCACTTTGAAGTGCTGCCTGTATATCCACAAACACTTTTAAGAGACTCCTACATTTAAAAGGCCATCAGAAAGATGTGAGGACTATTCACTGTGGAGACAGAGTGCCTCAGGAAACACACTGCCAATATTGGGATGTCACCTGCAGTTTGGGTGTAGGACATGTGACACCTTATGCTTTGGTGCAAACCTGCAGTCTTCAGCGCAAGGCTAGCACAATGATATTAGCCATCCTAGAGCAAGTTTGGCACAGCTGCTAGATCTTCTTCATAGTATTGCAATATCTCAGTTTTTAAAATAATTCAACTACAACAAAGGTGAAACTTGTTTTTCCCTAATTTTATCTCTCTTCTATACGTCAGCAGAGGGAGATGGGAGGGTTGTCAGAAGGTGATTCAGCAGGTCCTAGGAGGGTGGTGTACACCCCATTCTCACTAGTGCAGACCAGATCCCAGAGTTTCTGAAAAGGAGGCAATCAAAAAAGTTGGATTTTTAACCTGCCAAAGTCTTTGTCCTCTGTGAGCCTGAAGCACTGCCAAAGAGACTGAAGAAATGCATCAGCCAATCACTCCTATACAAGAATGCAAAAGTCAAGACTTTTTAAAAAATAGCTGCTTAATAATAGCTAATGCTGTTAGGATCATATCTGAGCACTCAAGTGCTCCTGAAATACAGGAGTGTTTTATATCAGTGATTCCTCCCGACTTTAACTTCAGGCTTCTGAAATCTTTGTCATATTTCAGAAAAATTCTTTTTTTTCTTGGCTTGCAATATTTCCTTAGGGACACTTTTCCCCACAAATATCATCAAAGGAGCAAGCAGCCTGCTGCCCTCAAACTAAAAAAAATCCCCACAAATTTGAGGCATCAGCAAGAACATGGGGTTACCAAATGACAAAAGGGACACGCAGGAATGCACAGCACTGGAGGCAGAGGAGACTGCTGGGCCAGGGAAGACAGTGGTGCCATGATCCTCATCATCTGTATTACCTGAACTTAAAATGAGTTTCCTGTGATGGCTACAAGGTAGTTCAGAGGTGATTTTCTAAGTCCCAGATTTCATGTTTTGATCTTGAGTTTGGGGTAAGAAAATGATGAATAAAACACACATTTGATCGAATTTTGAAATTCCATTTCAAAACCAAGATAAAGACTGAGGGAAGGATAGTCTTCACACCTGATAGCGCTATTCCTCATTTACCCCAGTACAGGTCACACCAGAGTTGGGCCCTGGCACTCTCTCAGGAGACTTAAGTGTGGGTTTGTACCAGAGAGACCAACCTATCATGAAAAAAACACCAGAACTTCACTGACAAAGATACATGACTGGAGACACATAGAAAAATTAGATCTCCATAAAAACCTGTGGAACTCAAAATATTTGAGGAACCCATAGAAAGGAGGTACCTTGCTAGGGGCAGTAAAAGCAGCTCTGGGCTCTGCATGAGGTGGAACATTGGATGAGGCCTCCATAATTCCTTTCCCCTGGCCCTCACCCTGCAGACCCTTAGTTCCAAGCCAGAAATGTAACTGTCTGTCCCCTCTCCTCCTAGACTGCTGCTTCTCAGGCAAGGGAAGAGCACTTGACACCATGTAGATCTGGCCCAGGCTGAGGTATACTGTGATAAAGTGGTTTGCAAATCACTGTGGTGTGTGCACCTCAGCTTGGAGACCTGCTATTCCAGGGTCTATATCCCGCTGAGAGTACTCAAGAATGTCTGGTTTGGGGTAGATACATCAGAAGAACAAAATCCTCGATCACACTGCAAACTATTCTGGGCTAAGTGTCATGAGAGGATAAAAGAAACGAAGACCTACCACATCTGCAACAGAGGCCAGAATTTGGCCTGTTTTCAGCAAAGCTATGCCTAGTTTAAGCAGGTTCTCCTTCCTGGACACCTCCAAATGAGTAACCCTCCACTAGATGTGGAGGTGCCACCTTACAGCGGGCAGCCTGCTACTGCACTGACCCCACGGGACTCCTCACACAGATGACTCCTCACTTCCTTGGGAAGAAACTAACTGCAAGTCCTTCATGCCCTATAAAACACACCTGCTGCTTCTTCCTCGTCCCTTATTAATGAGGTTTTGCACACATACAGACATTGTGTTAAACTGAAGAAAAACCCAATAAAACTGAAAGTGCTCAAACTCAGCAGAGAGTGTCTTTTTGCCAGGAAAGTGGTGATTAAAACTGTACATTCATCCCTGGTTTGAGTCGAAGCCAAATAAAATCAGCAGGAAGCTTTCCACTGATTTAAAGGGGCTTAGGATCAGAAATTTTTACTATAAACCAATTACTAAAAACTGCCAAGTTCTATGAAACTACTTTGCTTATGTAAGTAAATCAATGAAAGCTGCTGTTATTCATGACAGTATGTCAGCTATCATATTTACTATATAGGCGATCCCTAAAATTATTTCAAATAGATAATGGGTGACTTGTAGTCTGAATTGCAATATTCTGTTACCTATCCCTTAAGCATATCACAGTTTGACACGCGTGCTATGAGTTGTTAATGACAGGTAACAAAACGTACACATATGACTATGTAGGATGATATATGAAGAGGTCTTTGTGTCCTACCTTGCTCACAGTTTTTCCCTCCATAGCGTACGGGGCACTCGCAGATGTACGTGTTCCACTTGTTGACGCACGTGCCTCCATTCTGGCACCAGTTGGTTTCGCAATAGTTCCTCTGTGCTGCACAGCCTGAAATTTAAGAAAACAGTTACTCTCCATGGTTTCAACAAGAAAAAGGTTCTGAATGATTGTCTCTGAGTTTTTAAGCAAAAAGAAGACAAGACCTTTATAGGTTTGGGTTTTTTTTCAAATATCCTTGAAATCAGTGAAGCAAAATGGCAAAAATTTACATGAGCTGAGCAAATGTCAAATTCATAAAGACAAATTTATCAAAGACTATTAAATACAGTCACTAAGCTAAAAATCTTTGGGGACTAAGAGAAAATTTTGGGGAAATGTCACTATATGATTGTCCTGTTTTTTTATTCTTCTGCTGGCATCTGCTGCTGGAAACAGGTAGATCAACTGGTGCTGTGATTCAGTACCACTGTTTGCAATTTACTGTCATCTAGACCCTAATCAGATAATGTCAATGTGCAGTGTTACTCAGTGGAATATCACTGCTATACATCGATTTAACCTATATGGAAACATGTTTCCAAATGAGGGGAAAAAAATAACCATCCTAAAGAAAACACTTCATGGCATCCTGATGTGTATTTCCATAAGAGAAAAACTTGTGTTTAACTAATATTAGAAACATAACTTAAAAATGGGCTCCAAGACAAAACAGCAATTTGAAGTGTATGCTATGACTGACTTCTCAATCCATGATCAATGCAATATACCCCAAAACTGCAATTTAGCTCTTACACAGACCTTCAGCAGCATGTAAGGAACTTGCCATTCTTGTGTGTAAGAGTCAGTTTTATGATGATGAGAACATTTTATATATCAGAACTAATCCTGATCAGAGATCCAAAGACTAGAAACAGAATCATAGAATCATAGAACCATAGAGTGGTTTGGGTTGGCAGGGACCTTAAAGATCATCTAGTTACAACCTTCCTGCCACTAGACACCTTCCACTAGACCACACTGCTCAAAGCCCCATCCAACCTGACCTTGAACACTTCCAGGAATGGGGCATCCATAACTTCTCTGGGCAACCTGTTCCGGTGTCTCCCCACCCTCACAGTGAAGAACTTCTTCCTTACATCTAATCTAAATCTCTTTCAGTTTAAAGCCATTACTCCATATCCTATGTAAAATACATGCCCTTGTAAAAAGTCCCTCCCCAGCTTTCCTCTAAGTGCCCCTTTAGGTACTGGAAAGCTGCTAAAAGGTCTCCTCAGAGCCCACTCTTCTCCAAGGTGGACAACCTCAACTATCTCAGCCTGTGTCCATCAAATCAGAACCTCCAACAGGCTGCTTCATGAAGCAGGTTTCAGATTTGGAGGACTGCAGAACTGATTTACAGAACAAACATAATTTATGAAAAAGTTATTAAAAAAGTTCTTTTTCATGAACTAATCCCATTGTCTTTCAGAGTGACACTTAAAAGGTAGTTAAAAAAAAAGAGGAAAAGTTCACTTAGGAGTAGATTCCTGGGTGAAACTCATGGCAATGTGAAAGTTCTAAACAAGCCTGGTCTTTTTCTGTGTATTGCTTAATCCTTCAAGTGTGCACTGTGCCACAGGCTATTTATTATGTGTGTCCCTGGCACAGGCTGCACCTTGCTCAAACAAACGAGGTGTGGATGCAGCTGTGCCAGTGACGCGGTGGCAGAGTAATGCCCAGCAAGCACTCGAGTCCCTGACACACAGCCTGGGGCAGACGCTTTGCACTCAGTGGTGCTAGCAGAGGGACAGAGGCTGTTTCAGACCCCTCTGGCCCCTGTCCCTTCTTGGGGTTCCTCCCAGTGATGGTCCCTTTGATGTCCTAAGCCCTGTTACACACACAGCTCTGGCAGAGAGTGTTCTTGTGCTGACTTCTGAGGTGGCAGTCGCTCATACCTGGCAGAGTGCCGTTATTGGCGATGAAACTGGCCATGTCGATCGGCTTGCTGTCGATAGAGAGGTTCCTCATACAGCCAATAAACTGTCTGTTGTGCACTGGGAAATCTTCAGGCAAGTTTGGGACACCACCCAGGAGGAGAGGGCCAGTCAGGTCCAAAGACCTAAAGAAACAAAGAAATGCTCATCATTTTTTGCATATAGTTTGCTTTGTTTTGTTCTTTACCTTAATGCTTCCCTAAGCACACTTGAGTTATTTAGTTTACCCTTGTTGCCATGTACTTCCCTCTGCTACATCAACACATCTAGAGCTTGTAAAGGACCTTGCAGAAGCACCTTAAGTTTTAGCCTGAGAGCTGTCATACAGAAACCAACAACCTGTCCCTAACAGTGGCCAATATGAAGAACAAAATGAAAATTATGGAAAAACGTCCTGTTGCAGGACACTTCTTTTTGACTCCAGTCACCCAGGGGCTGGCTTATGCTCCTCAGCACGTGCTTTAGATTTTGATATAATGACAATTACTATACAGTGCCAATCTTTTTAAAATCCTTTTAATAAAGTTTAGTGGCTGCAGGCTCTACTGAATGAATCCACAATGTGTGGAAAGCATATAACCTGGTCAGTTTGAATTAGCCATAATTTTTGTGATGCCCCTCTCTCTTGTGATTTTAAAGCAGCATGTGTTTCTTCCTACTGTCACTCATTACTTTATATCCCCACTATGCTGCTGTCCATCTCCTCTTCAAACTCAAAATTACTAACCTTTTTTTGGCCTTTCTTCACAGGAAAGTTTTTTCATACCTAATGATTTTCAGTGGCCTCTTCTGTATCTCCTTTATTTCTATATCTATTTAAGATAGGGCTTTTGACTTAAATGACGAAAGTAATAAGCTCTTCAAGCTATCCCCTTCATTAATAAAATCTAACATTTCATTTGCCCTTCTCTCTGTATTTTCATACTGAGTAGGTGCTTTTGGGGGGCTATCCACATTGATATCCAGGTCTTTTTTTTTTTGGCATTTTGAATTTTACAAGTAATTTGGGCACATGTCAGTATCTACACAAAACTGCATTACGCTGTACTGACACTTGCTGTAGCCTCCAACAAATTCCATCTACCAAACTAAATCTTACTACTTTTCCTTGTTATATTTTATCTGCTTTTCAAACTTAGTTTACTTAGTGCTTGATCATAAACTGCTGACTCTCCCCTGGAAGAAGAGAATGAGTGGAAAACTCAAATGTAGGGAATCCTTACTTCTTTGATCCGGTCTGAGTCCCCTGGGCCGCGCAGGTGTAGTTTCCAATGAGGCTCCCGAAGCGCACTGCCACTGCTGTGTCACAGTCATCCACAGTCACCACGGCCACCTTCTCTCCAGAAGGCCCATGGGGAATTCCTAATCGTCCAATGTTGGGCTTCAAGAAATAAATGGCACATGTCATACACATGGGATTTAAATGCTGGTTCAGCCAGCTCAACAACATAGTTCTTCCCGCCCCCAAAAGGGGACTAAAATAGGCTATGTAAACAAAATAGCAGAAGTTAAGTTGACCGACGAAGTTAAGTTTTCCTAGGCAGGAAAAAACCTCAGTAGATGACTTCAAAGAGTCCACACACGCCCAGTGTGATAAACAGCATGGCAGAAGTGGCTTCGGTCTTTTGCACTGCTGAACCACTTTGGCCCACATCACTGCAAAGAGGCATTTTCTTACTTCTACACAGCAAACTCTAGGAAATTCTGCTCATCTTGCCACTCTTCAACTCAATTTGATAGAATCACTTGAATTTAACATTGTTGCTGCCCAAAGACAGAAACCCATACAATGATGTAATATCACAAGTGAGGCTAAAGGCTTAAATCATTTTTTCTCTAATGGGGTTACTCTGTCAGGGCCACCAGAAATTGAGTGCAGGTTCCTATAAAGCCTGTAGTGACAGGTTGTCTGATGACTGGGAGGGAGCTTAGATGAAGACTGCTTGCTCCAGCTGCAAGATGGAGCGCACTTAAAACCACTGCCCATTGCTGACCTGGCCGAGAAGCCCACAGTTGCTAGTCACAGGAGAATAGAGATCAATGACCTGTGGAGTTGGACAATCAAAAGTAATGGAGCTCTGCTTGCTCATGCAGTCGCTCTGGTCCAGGCATGCAAACTGACACCGTGGGTGGTTCATGGAAGATGGGAAGAAAGTGTATTTTAGAGTTGCAACAAATACTCCGTCTTTCCCTCATCTCTAGGTTGATCCAGGCAGTAGGAAACTCCTGCCCACCTAATCACAACATGCTCTGACAAATGCGGGCCACAAAACTAGTATTATCACACTCAGCTTCAAACCTCCACTGTTAGTAGCTCACTGTGCTAATCACCCTGCAGGCAGTTGTCATTTTCACCACTTCAGCACCTACCAACCACTGCAGAAATTCAGTGATCCCGACAGGCAGGAAAGCCTATGGAACTCAACCCCAACCACCAAACTTTTGTGCCTCCACCACAAACACATCCTTAATATCCACTAATTTTGTAACTGATGAGATGTACCCCGGGGTGACAGACAGGCGATGATATCTGCTATGGAGAAACTTGAGAGAGAGATTCCTCCAGTGAAGTGCATCATGACTGTTAAGAAAGGGTGCACGTATAAACAGCAGCATAGCAGCCTCAGAGAAGAACTAGTAAATTCTGTAAGAAAACCATTTTCTACGTTTAGTGTTCACAGAGAGATACAGTCCTAATCTACTACTGGTGCAGGATCTCTGAGGCCTTTATGGGTACAAGAGAATCAATGAGCTGAACTCTCCTGGTTTTGCTGCTGTTCCTCTTACAGGCAAAGGGACACACCAACAGGAGTGAAGTCACCAGGATATGACCAGACACATGATACAACTGAAAGCCAAGAGATATTTTTATAATGCGTTGATCAACAATAGTAACCAAATGAAAACGGAAGATGGCTGCTCATCACACTGTAGTTTGCTATATGTTAATTTTAAAATATATATTGCTCAACTGTGTACTGAAATCCCTTATTTGTACAGCCAACAAGGAAGCAGTAAGGGGATAAATGTCTATTCTTTGTTTTGTTTGTACTCACTTAAATTTGTTAAAATACCTAAAGCCACTTTCATCCTCTGTAAAGAGAGACAGATTTATTCCTAAGGTTAATTATCCCAATGTATAAAAAACATTTTAAAAAGATGTTTCCTGGTGTCAGTTCCAGTTGGAAAGTATTTTCCATTTCCTCTACCAAGAGCTAATGTGATCACATAATTTGGCAGTTTTACAGTATAAGGTTTTGACCTCTCTTGAGTGATATTAAGGCAGATTTTATTTTTTCCAATACTCCCTGGACTTTGCCACTGCCTAGATAGGAAAGACAGGAAGCATACATATTTGCAGCACTGGAAATGTTATTCTATGCAACGATGGCAACGTTGAAGCTTTTCAAAGTAAATGAAAAAATACATAGAAAATTAACCAACTGCTAGGCAGACTTTCCCTTCCAAACTTAAAATGTTTACATTCTGGGTGCTACTTCTATTCATTTGGAGGAATGATTCGATTAACATTTACATTCTTTTGCTTCACTGAAATAACCTATTGTTTCTTACATGGGAGCCTTGACAAAGGCAGGGTATTTATTCTCGCAGCAGGGGGGATCTGCCCCATGTTAATCAAGATTGCAACCTGATGAGACTCAGCAGTTTGCAGCTGCTCCTTCACAGTCAACTAGCTGCAGTGGCAAATTGATTTTTTTCCTACTTTTACTTAATATAGAAACAGCAAAGTGTTTCTCTAGATGTTGACTGTTCATTGCAGTGCAGATCTCTGGCACCTCTTTGGCTCTGATGACCAACAGAACCATAAGGTGATGAAGAAGAAATGGAATACTTCGGTCAATGAAAACAGATCTATTGGCTGTTTAAAATATACTTAGTTCAAACACATAGTGATTTTCTGCCCATGTTAAAGGCCCATTTGACAGAATAGGCTTTTTGCGAAATGAAAGAATATGTTGCTGGGAAAGGAAAAATATTTTCTGAGCCATTTAATGTGACATGGACTCTTTTTTCTCTTATATGTGGCAAATACTACCTAGCTCATCTTCTCAGCACCTAGCACGGGGAATACTTTATAACTGAAATAATGTGAAATAAATAAAAGATTTGTAGAGAGCAAGACTAAGCTAGGAGTTCCTTCAGAACTGATTCATGAAACTGATTTTATTAATTTAAAATTTTTACCAATACTAATTTAGCTTGCTGGTGATGCAAAGGCTACTTAGAGCATCACACATTTAAAAAAAGAATCACTTTGAATAGCTGAGTGCTAGAAACAGAATTAATGACACAATATGAAACGTGGGATCTAATGACAAGAATTCCTACTGCAGGTCCAGAGACCATCAGCCATAAATGATGAAAATAAGGAAAAACTCCTATTAAATCACTATAAAACAATTATGAACCATGGTGTGATTAAAAGTAAAAAATTCCATGCAACAGTGAGCTGCTGTGAAGATGGGTATGAGGGAAATTTTATGACACAACAGGATAGAATATTCTGGGCAATTTTGATTTAACTTATTAAAAATAACTTCCAACTAAAGCAGCTGCACAAAGCTGCAGCCAGGACAATGGAAAGTTTACCTTATCAAACAGACAAAACAGACTTGGCGTGTTTAGCCTGGCAAGGTAAAGGCGAGGGAAGGGTTTTGGAAGTGAGAAGATGCTACCACTGCAATGGACACAGTACAAGAACAAAGGCATATAAGATGCCCATGAGTAACGTAGGCTGGAAATCACCAGTTGATGCTCAGCCATGGGAAGGGTTGTTTTGGGGAAAGTAGCAGGGGTAAAAATTATAAAAAAGAACTTAATTTGTTTGTGATTATAGAAGCTGGTGTTAGCAGAGGACTGGCCTAGGTTTGAAAGAAAATAAACAACAGCAAGTAGTACTTGGAAAACAGACAAGAAAGTGAATTGCCAACACTAAATGACAGCACATGCGTTTACATTTCAGGCATGATCTTTGCCTCAATGGAATCCTACTGGAGCAAGACTGATCCTTAACAGTAGGAACAGCTAACACTAACCAGCATTAATTCACGCTATCATTTTCTGGAAATATGTTCAATGAGCTAAAAGCCAGACTTTCATCTGGGTACTTAGCAGTCCTTTCTGCCTGTCAGACTCATCTCCTGAAACACCATGCTACCCGAAAGGCAAGTTTCATTAGCTGTGCCAATTCTGCACTCACGAGTAAATGTGCAATGTGGTGTACAGGAATTTACCAGCATGACCCCCATTAATGGTAATACAAGTCATGTAACTGAGTTCATGGTCATGGGGCTGAAAATTTACCTTGCGCTGCCCCACCCTAAAGGCTGCCTTTTTACTCAGTGTTTGTCCGAAATGAGGTTGGGATTCAAACTTCAAAGACCACATGCTGTAAAATTGAGTAGCAAGAAGAGATACCAAACAGGGCCAAAGAGAGAACTTCATTTTCCCTAAACAAACTATGAATCAGGTGGATTCACTCATTCCAGTGGATTCACTGGACTCAAAAAAGAAAGGAAAAAAATGCACCCCTAAGTGTGGCAGTGTATCATCACCATCACATAGTGATTCTTCAAACATTCTGTGTAATCCATATTAATGTATGTTGTGTTAATTGTACTAACTCTTATGTTTTCTCATTATAATTGCATACAGTCACTTGGAGAAGAGAAAGAAGCAGCCCTGACTTAGGATCCACACGTGAGAGCAGAAGTCACCTACCTTTCTCTTTACCTTACATATAACAAGATGAATCACATTTATGTTCCTCAGATAATGGGGTAAGTACCTAAAATTGCACACAATGTCACGAGACTTAGCTTTGCCTCACTGAGCTTTCATGAAGGAGATCAATGGTTTTCAGATCTACAGAGGGACAATCTCAAATCTTGTGTTGAACTCATGACATTCTCCCTTGCCCAGAGTCACAGGCAGACTGTGATTGCAGGAATGAGTCTCCCAGGATGTCTTTTGAAAACTGCAGCTCCCTTTCTAACCATAGTGGAGTTAACAGCAAGACTCATCTACTGTCCTCAGTGGTGACTTGGAGGAGTAACCCACTCAAGCTGCAAAGCTGCACATATCTCCCTTGGCCTCCTGCAGTGACTTCCTCAGGTTGCTGTAAGAGAACGCCACCATGAAAGTATTTTACTAGTGATGTCAAATCTGATTTTTGTGAAACCCAAGTATGGAGCAATGAACTGTTTAGACTTTTCACAACTTCAACAGAAAGAAACACATGTAGACTCTCCCAGGTACTTGTAAAACCCTGAGGAGCTTAATCTGTGAACTTGTGTTTTATAAATGGAGACCAGATAGAGGAGAGAAGGTCATCAAAACACATCTGTTAATAGTTTGCAAATCTACTGCATAAATCTACTCCCATTCCACTTAAAACATCAGACATGGATATTCTCATGTGTCTCAGTTTCATTTGGATCCTCTATTATTTTGAAGTAAATATTTAAACTGTGAGAGTCCACAGAGTTACTTATTAAAGACACAGATGGTCTAATGATGAACAGTGAATGGAAAAGATACAGATTAATGGCAAATGGAAGCCTTGTCTTAAATACTTAACCAAAATTGTTGGAGAGATTTAAGAAAATAGTCCAATCTGGTAGACTTACTTTGACTTAAACTAGAGTACAAATACAAATAGTACAAAATACAAACATTTGTTCAGCCAGTCAGCAGCAGCGGTGACACTCCGATTCCTGGATCTTAACCTTTTCTTAGCTAATCTGCAAGATAATAGAGAGTTTCCACACATCCCACAAACTTCTCCTCCACAAGAAACACCTTTTTCCAACTCCCATTCTTAAATAAAAAATTGCCACTTGACTTTATGCACAGATGGAAAGAGGAAGAGTGTTTTTTGTCGGCCATGGGAGTGTTCCAACATCACAGATATTCCCTGAACTCAGACCGAAAGCTGTACTCTCCAGCCTGAACCTCAGCCACGAGGACTTCCGCCTGCTTTAGCTACCCCATTGAGTTTTTTGAAGGAGATGAGAAGACAATCCAGCAGCAGATTGTAAATATGGCCAAGATTTTGAGAATGCAAACCCGGAACCCTTACAGATGAGACACAACCCACCTTGTTATGCTTGGCACGTGGAGACCTGTTTTCTTGGGGAGCAGATATAACGTCGTCTATCGTAAATACTGCATTTGCTCAGCTCACTGTACACATTAAAAAAATATATCTATTTTAGAAAGTTGGTCTTCCAACAAAATGCTTTGTGTGGCATAGCTTAATATGCAGAGCTTGGCGTGTTTGTCTTTTTAATAAGTGCAAATGTGTAAAAAGAAAAGCCATCCTGAAGTCAGTGCCAGCCCTTCAGTGCTTCCAAGAGTTTGCTTACTGGACAATAAATTACCCTTCTGTTTTTGTTAATCAGTAGCTAGTGATTTATTGACTGTTTGGGGCAGTTAAAGGTTAAAAAGAATCTGTTTCCTAGTTATTTCTAATACAAAAACCCCCCACTCCTCTGCATTGTTAACGTCCTGGTTCAGACCCCACCGCCCTCAAAAGCGTTGGGTGGAAAACACCTTGCGTTCATACCCTTTGGGGCTCTTTGCTTTTTAATGCTTCCAGCTACAGTAATAATGGGAAAAAATGGAGCAACTGGCATCAGGTCCTGCTGGAAGCTGCTGCTGGGGCTCTAGCCACAGCCGGGGTCCCCCCTCACCAGTTCCCTGGTGCTCATTAGGCAGCTGGCCAGCCACCACGGCTCCTTCGTTAACCCGCCGGCCTCTGCTCTGCTATCTGACGCAGGGCTGGAGAAACCCCCACCGATTCCCAGGCGATGCTGTGCTGCTTCAGTGGTCAAAAAAGCTCATTAAGGGCCCGCAGCGGCAGCGGTCTCCATGGGCAAGCGGCAGGAGCCCGGCCCCCCACAAGAAAAATAAATAAATAAACAGGAAAAAACAAACCGGGAAAGCACCGTGCTTGCAATCCGGGAGGGAGAGACTAGGAAATGCCAGAGAAGCTTAGTGCCTGTGGGGTAGACTTGCAGACTGTTCTGATCAATTGGGAAACTCCAAATTAGGCCAGATTAGAGAAACCATTAATGTTAATCTCTGCTTTTTAAAGTTTCCCCCTACCGCTTTCCAGAGCACCTTTAAAATAAGGTGGTGTGAAGAACTGAGAATTTTTTTATACATCTGATTAGTCACCAGGGAAAGGCAGGACAAATCATTTCACATAAACCCCTTACTCCTTTGATGTATGCATCCCCTTTATTCTCTGAATTTTAATGGCATTTCTTTACACAAACTTGGCTCGAGTCTGGAGAGAAACATGAGAGCCTGTGACAGTGAAAAGAAAAACCCAAAAGCTTCCCATCGGTGAATCAAAAATGCAAATCCTGAAAAGCCACCAGACCTGTTTCTTTTCCTAGACAAACCCCCTGTAACGTGGATCCTCAGGATCCAGGCTGCGCCACAAAGTCAAGCAAGTTTTACTAGCCTGATTTGTTATCTTCTTCATGGCTGCATCCAGAGGCTAAACTTTGATATTCAGAGTAGGAGGCTTTTGGCACAGCTATGAGACCTGGCACACATGAATGACTCTGCTCACACTGCTGGTGCTCCTTTGGTGGTAGGGCAGAGATGGTGAGCAGCCATCCTGCCCCACCATGCAGCAACAGCATGGCAAGGCCATGGAAAGCCCTGGTTACACATACATTGCACCCAGACATGCTCCTTCCTTCCAGAGCATGGCCAGTATCTTCACAAATATCATCTAGCTCCTGCAAAGGGTATATTCTTGGATTTGACTCACTTTTGGCAGAGGCTTCTGTAGTGCTGATGGGACAAATAAGTTTCCCCTGCCTGTAAATGGAAATTTTATCTTAAAATACGTATTCCCAGATGCTTCTCAGCTCTTTGATGCTGAATCAGTGACACAGCAAGAAGGACCAGTTTTGGCTGCAGAGAGACCATGCCCATTCCACAAGACAACATCCAGCTTTCTGCATGGGAGACACCACTCACCAGGGTGCTCTGCTGCTGCGGGTCCTCTTGTCTGGCCCCTGAAGCCCTCATGTTCCCCTCTGGCTGACGCACCCTCTCTCTGCCCTCTCTTGCCCTCTGAACTATTGTTCTGCCTATTTTGCTGCCTCTCTCCCTTCCACCAACAAGGATGTTCTTCCAGCATCTGTGGAGAACTGGGAGAGGAGAGCATGTGGATGCTGGAAGAGTATCCTAGTTCTCCTTCACATGCTCTGCTTTTCCCAGTTCAGCAAACTCTTCTCTTCGCCATTTGTCCCTATCTACCTGACAAAGTGCCACTCTCAAATATCTACAGCTTTATATAAGTCCTGTATGTTTTATGACTTAACTTTGCATCCAGGATGCAAATGTTATTTCTGTCAAAGTTCAAGAAATACCTAGAAATAGTTCCTGGGAGTGTCACATTGTGTTAACTCCTTCTCCTTGTACTCATTCCTTGTGACACCTTGTCAAGCAAACTGCTGCACTGTGTGGGTGATGGCAACACAATAGGGTTTATAAAATCCAGGAATCCCACACTGCTCTGTGGGCTGCCCCCAACAATGGTTGGATCTTTGTAAGGGTCTCCTAGTAGACACAGACCCCTTCGTGGTGAGGTAACTGCAAAGTGCTGCCTCCCCTCACTACACAGACAGATGCAAAATACCTGAGAAGTTACTGCAAATCATCCAGCTACTGTAGATTTATTGTGTGATTAAACGGAGATAACAGTACACTTCAAAGAACTCGCACCAAATTCCTGAGGTGCCATTTCAATGACTCTACTGGCTTCACAGAAGCCCTGCCAAGCTGTGCTGTTGCATAACACAGCCTTCAAACACCATCCTCAGGGGCCTACGGTGAACCAACGGCCATTCAGACTCCTCTCATGGAGGTCCCTTGCATCTCCTCAGCGTTCAGGAGGAGCCGACAATCATCATTTTGTCAGGTGCCATCAATTCTCTGAGGATTTTTGCGGTGTGGAAGTGTTAGGTGGCTTGAGTAAATTTGGACTCAAGGAGCATCACCGGGTGCCTGGTTCCCCTGGTGATCATGAGGAAAGACACACAGCTGAGACCCAGCTCAGGTGTGGGGTGTGTGCAGACCTAGAAGTGGGAATGCTGTAACTGGGCACATAAGTCCAGCCTTTCAAAACTGGAGGAGGGAGAGGAGTGAGTGCTGAGCAGCCCTGTTGAGGTTGAAGCTTCCAGAAGAGCAGGGGCTCAGGTTTGTTTTGACACAACATGGTCCCTACTGTCATTTGCAGAGTGAAAACCCTGGGGCCTATTTCTGAAAAGTTAATGGCATAAAATCACTGCCACAAGGAGTGTTTTCAGGTGGTGTTTGCAAACTGCAAGAAGAACACTTCCAAAAGCAGGTGGGGAAGGGAAAGAGCCAGGCACTGGGTATGTGCTTGCCCTTCTCTTTCCCAGCTGCCCGAGGAGAGATTTCTCAAAGCTGTCACGGAGAGCTGAGCAACTCAGGCCTGGGGAGCAGGACACACTTTGCATCTCAATGACCTCCAAATGACTTTCACTGCTTTACACTTTCATTTCCCAAGACACAGATTTAGAGGTGAGTTATTTGTTATTTTGTGTCAAGACAATGAAATGTCGCTCTGCTGCCAAATCCTGATTTCCTTTCCCAGATATCAATTACTTCGCACTTACTCTCTACCAGAAAACAAAAATCAACAAAACCAATTACTACTAATTGAAATCTGCATGAATAAATATCACTGAAATTGCGGAGAGGGGCTTTTAAAGACCAGGCTGACACGTGAAGCAGATCAGCTGCCCCCCTGTTACACCCACTAACACCTGCAAGGACTCCGCTACCATGTTTGAGCAGGACCAGGAAAAAGTAATTATTAGCCAGGCAGCCCTTCAGTGCTTTTCAGGAGATGTTAGGAATATAAATCATTGCCACACGCCAGACCAAAGTCCCACTGAGGGAGTGGTAGATGCCATGGAAGAGTGTAAGAATTGGCAAATATGTCCTCCTGGCTCTTGGCTTCCCACCTGCAATATTGCAGGCTGGAGCTCTAGACAGGTTTTCACAGGATTCTGCCACATTTTATGGATGGAAGGGACTCGTGTTATCATCTAATCAGCCTTTTGCCTTATACAACTACAGGACATCACCCATTGAGTCCTGCCTCAATAATATGGCTTGCACTTGAGCTAAAATTTTCCTTAAGAAAGGGAAATGCTGACTTGATTTAAAGATTTCAAAGGACATTGAGACCATGAGAACAGTGGGCATATTATCAGGCAGATTATATACCTTCACTATTGTGTTTTATTTCTAATCAGAATCTGTCAAACTTCAGTTTCTATATATCAAATCTGTGGTCTTATCTAGAGTAGGACTTTCATTGATGATCCTCTGGATTTGAGTGGAAGAGGATGAATTTGGCTTCAGCAAGGATGAGAGTTTCTGAATCTTCAGCCAGAATGCCAGGAAATGACTCATAAACTGAACTATTTTCACAGAGTTTACCTTTTCTCCTGGCATTTAAAAAATTGAGTTCTGAGCATGTAGGAAATGACATGTTTTGCATTCAGACACGAGGAATATTATTTTATGTGTCTGACTAGAACAACATTTTGAACTTTAAATGTAAAACCCTGGCATGCATTCAGCAGTGGAAAATCTAATTGCTTTCCCTTCCTTTAGCTGCTTGTAATTTTAATGGCTAGGGTTTTTTTTAAGCGGTCATGCCTACTTGCACCAAAAATACACAGTACAGCTAAATAATGTAAATTCACAGCTACAAATTCCTCATACCCTCATATTGTACGTGTGCCTCCAGCACTACCTACCGCATGCTTCACAAGCATACAGGCCTGCCCACCAAAATGCACAATAATCTGCTGAGAGAGTAACTTTTGGTCTTGTAAGAAAGTTGTGAAAAAGCAATCATGTGGCTAACAGTATTGCTAATCCAGTAAAAACTCTTGAGTTGAAAAGTAAATGAAACATGCACGTTCCTCAGGGTGCTGATAAAAAATGTTGGTTGTAGCTAGCAAAGAAAGTGACTTTTTCACCTGGATTGCTTTTCTTCCTTATATGACTGATGAAAACCTGGCAACCTTCTCTGTAAAGAAGAGGCCCTGCACCTACACAAGTAACCACAGATAAATCTTTCTCAAAACCAGAGCTAATGAATTGACTGTGGTTATGCTCCCTGTGCTTTTTGTGTCCTGCAAGCTTTCTTGTACTTACACTATGGCAGTACTTTTGATCTCATGAAAATGCCATACAGGGAAAGGCATCCAGCACAAATCGATGATCTGGTGAAGTAAATTATCTGCACTCTGCTGGAAATTAGCACTGTCCATTGCCTCCTCCTCACTATGCCACCACTGACCTCTGCAACGCTGCAATACCTTCTACTATTAAATATTCGCAATGAGGTGGGGGATAAGGAAATGAAAAAATCAGAAATATGGCTAAACTTAAGTAAGAATAAGTGGTTTGTTTTAAGAGGAAGTACTAAATTTTAACAGGCTTTCTGCCTTGCACACTTGAGAGAATCTTTAAAAGCTACATTGACATTTCTTAGACATAGTATGAATTTAAGTTTGGAAATACAGATCCACAAAATTGCATTTCTTCCTGGAAAAATATGCCCAGAGAAGTAGGTTGATCCTAATTGAATGACATTTTCAGTATTTACAGTAATCCTCTCCCCAAATACTTGCTTAACATTGCAATTAATGTTCTGCATTTTTCTTTACCAGACAATGCCAAGCAAGCTAGAGGGGGCCTGTGTTGATCATGGACGCTGTAAACACAGCAAGTCACTCTGTGCCAGCAAAATCCAAACTCTGGCGGGGCCCACATCTGATCAACAGTGGCATTATCATAATCTTCAACAACTGCATTGTTTATTTAGAAAATCTCCCCCAATCCCTTAACAAATTAGTCTGGAAGCCACTGGGAGGATTAACTTCAGAAATTCTCCCTCAGATCGCAATTACGTCTGTTCAGATGTCACCGGTGATAGATATTTGCATAAGTCATACCCAGCCTTTATTACTAATTGCATTTCCAGCGGTTTGACTGCTGTTGGAGTCTTGTCTTCTCCAACTGAGTTACAAAATGCAGCACTCGGCAGGGGCAACCATGTCCCGGTGCGAGCGGAGTTTCCTGGCACAGGTTGTAATACTTAATACCTATCTAAGAATTTAATTGCCAAACACTTTTCCTGACTGTTCAGATTAAGAAGTAAACGATCCCGGATGGTGTCCTGGATACTTTCAGGGCAAAGCCTTTCACCTTGGTTCCAACGACTACAAGTTATGCCTAGCTGGTGGCAGCAATGTGGCTTTTCTCCAAGGAGCTGGCAATCTCTATTCAGCTGCAGGCATGTGCCTGCCTCATAAATCACCTGCGGCGCTGGCAGCCTTGTTGGCAGGCTCGGCAGGGAGACCAAGAGCTGAGCAAACAAGGCTTTGGAGCTGGAACGGGAGCCTCCCGCCCAAGGGATGGTGTGGTGGTGGGGTGGCACAGGGAAGCCTGCCTGAGCCCCTGCATGATGCTCCTGTTTGCCTCTTGGTCCTGGGGAGACTGATACCGAAAAAGTCGTCTGTAAAAGAACTCTTTAACAACTTGTTTGCAATGTTAGAAGATGAGGTGCCATGAACCCAGAATTATCTCCCTTTAAAGGAGAAAAAGCAGTAACCAGTGTTACCTGTGCCTTTTGACACAGTTGTCACAATCTGTTTCACTAAAATGTTGATATCTGCCTTGTTTTTTTTTTCCAAGGCAAAGTGGCAAAATCAATTATCAGTCCTGAATAACAGGTGAATTTGCCATCATCAGAGATGCTCTATGTTTTCAGAAGGAAGCGAGATAACCTATCTATCAGCTCCACAGGCACCCAGTGCATGTCTGTTGTAGCCAGCAGGGCTTGTGTGCTCATCTCCACAGCAGGCTGTTAGAGGTTGCTGCATTTTATCCCACCCTACTCAAAACAAAGTGCTATATTAACCTCTCCAACATAGATCAGCACCACTCCCAGTGCCTGCAACTGTCTGTGCTGCTTCTGCTTATGCAAGGGGCTTGGATTAAAGGGCAGGTCCTGCCTCAGGTAGCTGCTGAGCTTCCAAGTGCCCATGAGTGCACCGCCATGCAACTCTCTCGGTCCTCACTTTTAGTGTATGGCTGTGTCCATCCCCAGTGACTGGTGGTTGGATGAAATGCGGTCTCAGCTGGCTTGTGGGTGGGAGAACAGGGGTGGACCTGAGTTTTTCAAAGGAAAGTTTTGTATATGCATCCTCCTCAAGTCCTTCAGAAGCACTCTGGTCACCAGTAGGCAGTTGTGTGACACATACTCCCAGAATCAAAACAGAGGCTCCAGTAAAACAAAGGCAGTGATGAGTGTTAGAGATCTACTATAAAGATAATCCTAAAGATAATTCCTCTAACGAGAGGTAGGCATTACATGTGTAAGACTATGAGAAAATGCAGGGTTTGTACAAGACTGAACTCAAGAGCTGATGCTTGCCATGTGGTCACCTGAAGCAGGTGCTCTGTATGAGCAAGGCATGCTCCAGCAAGATACATGATGCTTTTAAAGCAAATTTGTGCCATCTTTTTGCTCCAGTGTGCAACGGCCCCTTCCACATCTGCTGGTGGGCCATGGCAGCCACTGCACACTCCCCATTCCCACCACCTCTGCAGCTGTCCCGTGAGACTGCAACTTCCACGCTCATTCCTCCCTTGGGAGCTCAGTGAGTTCACCGGGCTCTCTGGCAAGTCTGTACATTTACCCATCCTTTTCCTTTTGCTAGACCAGAAGCTGACACTGGACTGGAGATCTGGAAGGCATTAGTGCAGAAAAATCTTCCAAGCAAAGAAACTGGATTGATTTTTCTGCTTAATTTAGAAAATAGAGCCCCCTTGCCCAAAAACAAACAACAAAAAACCAACAAACCCCAAACCCAACAACTTTCTCTTTACATTTCAAAGTTTGCCAGATAAATGTTGCAATTTTTATCTCAAGGTCCTTGCTCCTGTCCATTATAGAAAGTCTTTATCCTGAAGCTGTTGAACACCATGCCTGTTGTAAAGTGCTTCTTATTTCTTGCTAAGTAACATGATTTAACCTTGTCAATCAGCTACGCCCCACACAGCCACTTGCTCATCCCTCCACAGCAGGATGGGTGAAAGTGAGAAAATTTGTGGGTTGAGATAAAGACAGTTTACTAGGTAAAGCAGAAGCCACACACACAAGCAAAGCAAAACAAGGCATTCATTCACCACTTTTGCATCAGCAGGAAAGTGTTCAGTCATCTTCAGGAAAGCAGGGCTCTATCAGGCGTAACAGTGACTTGTGAAAACAAATGCCATCACTCCAAATGCCTCCCTTCCTTCTTCTTCCCCCAGTTTTATATGCTGAGCATGACATCATATGGTAGGGAATATCCCTTTGGTCAATTGGGGTCAGCTGTCCCCACTGTGTCCCCTCCCAACTTTTTGTGCACCCGCAGCCTACTCACTAGTGGGGCAATCTCAGGAGCAGGAAAGGCCTTGACACTCTCTAAGCAATAACTAAAACAGCCCTGTGTTATCAAACACTGCTTTGGTCACAAATCCAAAACATAGTCCCATATCAACTACTATGAAGAAAATTAGCTCTATCCCAGCCAAAACCAGTACACTTGGACATGACAAAAATTGCACATGGAGATGGAGAGCATGCATGGAGTGAAGGTGGGTGGTTTGGAACAGACCTGCAGATGCTTTTCATTTATTTTAACAGTAATGACATTAACAGATACTATCTTCCAATACGTATACTCTAAATTTATGTCTCTTCAAACATCTATATTAACAGAGCTCCCATACAACACTCCTCTTTCCAACCAACATATTGCCTGACTAACTACAGAAACAACAGCAAATGAAGCCCTGACCTGGCCTGGGACTGCTTTTTTCTTCCTGCCTTTTCCCCTATGACTCTGTCCTTCCACTTCATCGCCTGAGTCCCAACCCAGTGCAGATGGAATCTGTTCCCCTACTGTGAACAGCTTCATCTCAAGTCTACTTTAGCTGGCATCAGTCCCAAATCCACATCATCCTCAAGACCCTCAGATGCCCTGAAGTGCTGGGGCGTGAACCACAGGCCCTGAATTAAAAGTTGACATATGGATGAATCTTACAACTAGACAGTGTGTTTTTGTGACAGAAACCAGCAGAGTATTTTTCTCTGCTGGGAAATTAGCTGATTAGCTGTGAGAAAAACCAAAGTAGCTGAAGAGATATCCCCTTTTGGGTTCCTTCCCAGGCTTGGCCAACCTTTGAACAGAACCCAATAAGGAAGAAAAATAGTAGGTGTTCCGCTTTTGAAATTATTTTTGAAGGTCGCTTATGCAACTAGAGTTGTTTATTCAATAGTATAAAAGCTGGTCCCACCTGCAATGAACTTCGGATGCATACCTACGAGTGGATGCACCATGTAGGACTTCCCAACTGCTGGGAAAGGTTCTCCAAATCCTCACTGCAACTGGGGCTCCCCAGCGACTGCAGGTCTGCATGATGGCAATGTATTAATAGGGCAATTGGTAATGTGTCTCTCTTAATCACTATAGTTACTTCTATGCAGTAATGATTAGGTGCATTACCCAGCTTATTCCTGCTGCTGCTTAAAGCTAGAGTAACTAGCTTTTCTGACTAACCATATAATTTTATTTCTGCATCATCTCAAAGTGGACAGTAAAATAAGCCTTAGCCTTTTGTTGATGTCTACATTCTTTCTGTTGGTCCTGGCAATTAGCAAAACATACCCCCAGGCCCATCTGGAGCCCAGCAGGCCCACAAGCTCTGCCCAGCAGCGCTGGAGAGCAGCCACTCAGATCACACGAGCAAACGGGGCTCACTGAGGTCTCCCCAGATACAGAGCTGGTTGGTTTTGCCCAGACATATGCTATCTCCCAGCATCAATGGCCAGTCTGTGAGGCACTATTAGCATGGAGGATTTGTGGATGCAAACTCAAAATGGTAAGCTCTGCTGGCACCATAGCAAAGCTGTACAGGCACAGTTAAACAACACTTTGGGGTCAGCCTTGGCTGAGGAACCTACAGACGAGGGAGAAAGCAACCTTCCCATCCACTCGCCTGCTGGCTGAGCAAGCACAAGGGAAGAGCTGCAGCACAAACCTGAGGTAAGGAAAATCAATTATAGCACAGAACTTAACACTGAAACAGAGGGTGTTTTGGCATTTGGAAACAGCTTTCAGCCAGTGGGTGAAGGGTAGATTCTCCCGGGAAAGAAAGGTACTGGCACATTCTAGTGCACAAGTGGGCTGAGAGCTAAATCTCTACAACATTAGTTCAGTCTTCAGTAATACTCAAGCTCCAGCTTGCCCCAGATGAAGGCCAGTGAACTCAAGAGAAACCATCACTTACCATAGGCAGAAGATTTTCAAAAGCTTATGTGAGTCTGATTTAGAGCAATGCACCTCCTGTGCTTTGAATTCACAAAGCACTGAAGATCAGCCCTAAGCAGCCCTCATTTCTTTTAAGTTTATCTCTAACTGAAGAATTTGCCTGCTTTCTCCGGCAGCTGTCTTCAGGCTAAGCGCAGGTCTGGGCTCTGCTGGGTGGGAAGCACACAGGGATGTAAAGCAGCAGGTTGCTGCTAACTATAACTGTTGTGAAAGGGTGGGCTACTCCCAAGAGTTGAGCATCTGAAACAACAGCCATGGACTCTTCAGTCTAAAGACATGCAAGGAAGGAGTGAAAGAATGGCAGCCTAATATCAGTTATCAAATATGAGAATGAACTTCAGCCTAGTTATGGAAAAAGGGCAGACATGTCCTGAATATCTCTTTCTATGAGCCTGCAGTCTCAAGCGACCAGAACAGTGGAGACACTCTTTGAGGCACCCATCGTTTCACACCTTCTGACCATGGAGAAGGATCCCACACACACACATACGCTGCCCGGCCTTACTGTTGTTAGTTTTGTGAGTCATTCCGTGAGTCAGTCAGGGAGTTGTTCATCCGATGCTTCAGAATTACTGCACTGCACATCAGATACTCGGTGATAGCAGGTTTCTCTCTGCTTTTCTCAGGTTTCTGTCATTTAGGTAAAATTATCCTGTGCTTCCTTAAACAGATGCAGAAGTAGCTTCTGCCTACACAACAGTAATGTCCTTAAGCGACTTTGATGTCATGTATGTATAAGTAACATGCAAGATGCACAGTATATAAATATGCTCTCGATAATTAAAGGAACATGTCCATACACAAAACATTTTTATCTTGTGCCGAATGATGAATTCTACCCTGAGGTAAAGACTCAGTAAAATATTTACATAAATTTGATGGTGTATCTCAAATTCTGAACAAAATTGCATTTCTATCAGAAGTTTGGGAGAGTGGCTTGAAGTTTTCATTTAATTAAAAACACCACCCACTACAGGGCTCATTAAAATCTCCTGTCCCAAGCACTGCCTACAATCATACATGATCCTGATTCGGCTATTAAAGCCAGATAGTTCACGTGATATTATCGATACTGAGATCGTTACAATCAAACATCCTGGTGGTTTTGCTTCTATTCCAAACAAGTATCAGCATGGCTAAACCTATTGACTGACATTCATACCAGCAGGCTTAGGAGAGCCAAAGGATAAAGGACCCATCTCCATTAGAGGCTGGCTGCACTCTCATCATGTGGAAAGGAAGCACGTTATCAAGGCAAAGAGGGCAGCTCACATTGCTGCTGTCCCTGACGCCAGCTATCCTGTGAACAACAGCAAGTTATTTCCGCTATTTTTTATTGGTTTTATGTGCCAGGCTGAAATCTTCCCCCTTCTCCCACCTTTCCTTCCAAAATAAGTTTTGAAATCCCATTTCTTATCAATATATGTAACTCTTGAGAAAGTAGGTCACATCCAGATCATTTTTAATTTAACATCTCTCATTGATTTTAATGGCTGTAGGATCAGGATCCCAGAAGGTAACATGTTTGAACTAAGAGAGTCAGTGAGTAGCTTTCCTCCCTGCCTTTCCCCTGTTGTCAGCAAACATCTATAATGGCATGTAACACTGCTAACAGGTAAACTGATACCTTGTCACTGGGTAGCTGACAAGACTTAATACATAACTGAAACTAGAGACTGGTTACAAACCACTCCTAGTTCCCTCCTGCTCTCTCATAGCTACTAATCCTTCCCCTTGGTGCCTTCCCTTCCAGAAATTCAATACAGAGGCAACACTTCCTTAGTACAACAACCATGTGCTTCCCCTAGGCAATTCCACTGAAACCCAGTATGCCAGCTGCAACCAGGGGAGGAAGCATCCATTTCCATCACTACATGGTAAATGAAATGACATTGCTTCCTTTCCTCCTCTGATACAATCTGTTTCATTATTGCGATGTTTTACAGTGCCTGCACAAACTTGGATTTGTAAGAAAGCATCAAATACTTGAGCTGATAAGAGAACTGGTTTGATGCTTCTCTGCAAAGACACCTGTGTAGAGCAAGTTCTGGACTCCCCTCTTCCAGTGAGGCTCCAGTGTTTGTCCCTAAGCAGCAGGAGACCCTCATGATATGGACTTAAGTATAAAACAACATTTTTTTCAACACTAAAGATAAGTATTACCAAGCATATCACTTCTGAGTGGAGTACAGAAAATAATTTACAGGAGTCATTTACTTCTTATTTCCTTATCATTATTACCAAACTGGCTTTGCAGAGGGTGACAGCATCACCAGGATGCTGCAGAACTTTGTGCCGTGTTCAAGAAATAGCTGCTGCAGAAGTTTCCCACCAGAGTTGTCCCCCACATCCAAGTCACACACTCCTTGAGTCCAAATTCCAGCGATGCTCAGCCAAATATCATCCACAGAGCTACAGGTGCCAAAAAACACTCAACCTTTGCTCATATCTGACCACGATCAACTCGGATTGCAGGAACAGCTTTCAGAACTGTGAAAACTCATCTATGAAAATTTGCTTTGGACTGAAGTGTTTTAGATTATGTATCAAAGCCTGTCAGTCATTCTCAAAAATCAAAGATGAAAAATTAACCTTGGCTGTGATGAAATCTCATACTCCACATGTGAATTAGAGCATTATCTGAAAGCTCCACAGAAGAAAGAACCCTTTTTTTTCTTGCTAGACACCATACAAATGTGGAAAGAAGGAAATAAACTGCACACTTTCTAGCTTAGTTTTTAAAAAATACTTTAAAGAAGCTTAACAAAAAAAGGAACTGGGAAAGAAAGATGAATCTAAGAGAGTACACTCACTGTGAGCACAACAGGAAATTTTTGAATTGCTATTTATTTCAACCTGCACCACAATATGTCTCACATTTCCAAGGCAGGAGAGGAAAGGATCCAGCTCAAAAAAGCCTGTCACTGCCTGAGGACACAGTGGTGGGCAGCAGGAGGACAGGCACAGCTGCAATGATCCCAACAGAAGCACTCAGTTATTGAAGAGTGAATAATAAGAAAAGTTCAAAATGTCTGTATGGGTTTTGCTGTGCAAAAAAAGCACAGAAGTGACACAGGAAGGAACTGCTGAATGGATAGGCAAAGGTGATCATATTTATTAAATAAAGAAAACCTGCTGATGGAGCAAAAGGCAGATGGAGGGAGATGAGGGAGAGATTAAGAAACAGCAGGTATAAGTACCTCTTTAAGGGCTTTTTAATGTGAGACAAATTAATAAAACAGATCTCTAAGGGTATCTGGGATGATGGGTTATGCATTTCCCATGGACAGCATTGGGAAAAGATAAAAAGGAGTAAAGACCAGAAGCTCCTCAGGCAAACAGCAGAATGGAAGAAGGAGCAAGGAGCCCTGTTGGGATGCTGGTAGAGGTAGCCCCTGTCGTCCTGCCACCAGAGACAGCATGCTGCTGTGAAATGCCAGAGTAACTGGAGGCAGAGAGGAGGGAGTGGAGTCCAGAAGAAGCTGGAGGTGGGGATCAAACATGAGTCAGAGGCAGGGAGGTGATGGCTCCAGGGAGCTCTGTCTGCTCAGGAAGCCTGAGTCTGCACAGCATCTGAGAGAAGCAAAGGTGTTAAGTAGTGATGGGATGAGGACCTGACACTGCAGTAGGATTTTAGAAAGAGTGGAAGGATGCAGCACCTGCAAAATAATATGAGGGCCTATTTTAAGCAAACTCATGAGTTTTGGGTATTCTGCTATTCAAACATGTCTTAGCTGCATCAAGTTTAGACACAGCATCCCATTTATCTTGGCACAAATCAAATCCCTAAATTATCTCGTCTTTTCAGTCTTACAGAAGCTTTACTTCCAGCTTTATTAAAACATGAAGTATCCAAGGAACGGCTTTACAAACAAATACCAGCCAAAGTGAAGGCTGAACCCTGCTGCAGGGCATGATGGGCAGCCTGGTGGGCAGGCCTGCAGAGCTGCCCCCGGCTGCTGCTGCCCCACAGTGCCTGCTCCTTCTTCCACTACCAGAGAGCTGGTGCAACGTGTGCACTTCTCAGACATGCTGGGAAGTCCTGAGAGCACACTAAATATGTATAGGTTAGCATATCCTATGCGTGCTGTTTACTTAGTATTGTGAGCTTCCCGCTGCCAGCCCAAATTTAACCATTTTGGACTAAATACTCCTAAAGGGAAGGTGATAACCTCAGTCTATAATATGGACAACAAAGGGTACAGTGATGCCTCCACACTGTGACCCTGCTTTTCATCTCTCTTACGTTCCGTGAGAGTGGCAAAGGCAGTGAAGCCAGTGGTGTTTCCTGGCATAGGCCCTTTGCTCTTCCTCACTGCACTGAGTTTCCTGCTGTGCAGCGAGGATTGGCTCTTTCCCCTTTGAAAAACTGGGGCAGAAGAAGAAAATGATGACAGGGCACACATGTTGATGACAGGAAAACACCAGCTGCTAACATGGCTCACCTATCAGTCTGCTTGGACAGCAGCAAGCCCTGAAAATGAGGCAGGGGTTTATTTTTAACATCCATGTCAGATCTCTTTGCCTTTTAAAGAGCGTCCTGGGGCTTCCTGAGCCCCTTATCTGCTTGGCAGTGCTTCAGCAAGCTGCTCTAGAGGCTGTCCCTGAAGCTGTGCCCTCCCCTCCTTGTCCACCAAGGAGCTTGAAAGCTGGAGTGTCCCTCTGCTGCCTCAGCAAGTGTTGTTTACTCTGTTGAAGTGATTCACTGACAAATATGCAGACTATGGAAACACAACATGTTGCAATTTGTATGGAAGAGCCTCACAGTGTCCACAGATGCATGCATGGTGACACACCAAGTTTCGCTTCTATTTCTCTGTGCTCCAGATAGTATAGGGTATATTAAGTACAAAACTTACAAAGTAAGTTTATTTTTATTTATTTATTTTTAAAATATATAATAACTAATGAAAAAGGCTTTTATTTCCTCAATAAAATATCCTCATGCTAGAAGGCCCTATCTAGGAGTCCAAAGAAAATTTTAATCCTCCCATTCAAACTGCCACACAAACTGGGATGAAAGGATATAGCGCTGGGAAATAGAGAACTTGCTGATCATATTAATCCTTCATCTTCCATTCAACTTCCTACACTAGTATCCTGTTTCCCTTTTAACAGCCAACAATGCTCCTCTATTTCCTTACGTGATTCCCCATAATGCTATCATGTCAGACTTAAAAGCAACGTTTCTCAGTAACTAAATGAATTCTCTAATTTTTGTTATAGATCATAGAAGAGCTCTGACATCTATCTGTAAAAAGTGACACTGTACACCCTAAAAGCCCACTTTTTTGGTTCATCACCAAATGGCTGGTTTACACAAAGCCCCTGCTTTTGGTTCAAAGTGAACCTGCTCTTGACAATTCCAGGGGCACAGCTGTGGGACAGGGACCCTGGAGCCCACCTTTGAGTGCCAAGGACTGCATGCAATGACACCTTTTGCATTTCTCTTGAGTATCTTTTTATATAGCACACAAAAAAAATGAGTAGGATAGCCCTTGATTACTGGGAAGTGTCAACCATTTAATAACCAAATTTCCTAAACCAGGGAAGCTTGCACTAGTTAAACTTGTCATTTTACACAAGAAAAGACAGTTATAGGTAAAAATTTTGCTTTGCTTCAGAAAATTCTCACTAGTGGTTTGTAGTTACTACACTAAAGGGTCCTGCACTGCACAATTCTTTAAAAAGATACAAGTAAGTGCATCAGTTGTTTTAGATACACTGACACTTGTGAGGGTTTAAAAAACTTAGAACTAAAATAGTTCCAAATACCTGAAGGTTTCCCTAGCAGTACTTCTGAAAAGGACATACTAGGTCTGATTTTGCCTCCATAAAACAAAACTCAAAAGCCCCCACATGGAACTTTTGTCCCAGGCAATGTGAGCAAGACCAGTACCACTTGTGCAGAGCTGTAGCAAAATGCCCGATTAAATAAATAAAATTCAGATCACCTGCACACATCAGGTCAGAGCTAGATGTCTCTTGCCTCTATTACTTTAGGAATAATAGTGTTATCACCAACACAATCAGTCTTACCTTATTGTAGTACTGCACCTGGACCGAGTGCCACTGTCCATCGCTGACCCCTCCTGGAACGAACGGTGCCACTGTAGTGCTTGTCTCCCCTGCAAGGGCAGGCAGAAGGAAAAAAAAAAGTCAGTATCGCTGCAAAGTGTGCTCTGCACTAAAGCAGGGAGAGACCCTCATTGGGCACATGATGCAGCTGTCTTACTTCATTATGGAGGAATTTCAGTTTTCATCCTGTGAGACAGTAAATAACCCCAGTTTCATGAAATGATTTTGGTGCACAAATACAAAAACAGCTTCTGGCAAATTTGAGTGAATTATATCATTTTTTACTATGCTTCTGCAGAGCGCAGTAGCAGATCCATTTGGTAGATACAGCTAATGCTGAAGTGGTAAACTGAGTTCAAAACACACATGAATTTTTCTGTATTTCTGCCAAAAGTAGCACTTTGAGGTTTTTTTAATACGGCAAGCATTGTGCCAGGATATTTTGCCAGGGAAGGGAAGTCTACTCTTTGTCAGAGCTGACAAAGTGAAATCCAAATATGCTCCAGTATAAAACTCATGATAACCTTGGTCCCAGTAAAATTTTACCAGTGAGTAATGAAGTTACTGGCAGCCTTTCAGCATTTAAATTTGAAAGCAAGTCCTTGCCATTGCAATTGGAAAGCTGAAGCTTTTAAGCCAGGTCTGAGTCAGCAGAATCAGCTCAGTAACCAGGCATATCTGTTCCGAGGTAGCAGCAAAATAAACATTCGTGTTGAAAGTACATTAAAAGCCTGGCATGGAGAAGGTTTTGCTAGCTTTAGACCTTTTCCCTTCTTTCTCTTTGTTTTTTTTAACAGTTGGAAAATTCTATATAATAAACCACAGGAAAAATAACTGCCTTCTGTAAGCTAACAAAGTTCATAGTGTTGTTGAGCTTATTTGAGTTCATGGTATTGTTGAATACTTTCAGCTCTCTATTTGCAACAAATACTTTACCCTGTGTGAAGTATCATTCCTGTGTCCCTTTAACTCCCATCCTATATGCTTCTGTTATTTGAATAATATAGATTTCAGCTTACAATATTTAACATCTTGATGTGACTTTTTTTTATCATTTAGTGATATAAAATCTGTGGTAAAAATTGGGCTTTTTATTCAGCTAGCAAGTTTCTGAAAAAGGAAAAACGCTGGCCTCCAATCCTTTTGCTTTGCTTTCTGTGAAGAAGTTGTTGTGACAGATAAAACAGTCAGATCAGATGTCCAAAACTTGTGCTGTTCGTTAAAAGCCACTTAAAACTATAAAACATAAACCATTCTCCTTCCAAAGAAAATACCATTTGTAATATACAGGACCAGACCTGTTCTCAGGTGCAGCAGTGCAAATCTAAATTTAGTTTCATGTATTTTAAAGGAGTTCCTCCACATTTAAATACATATAAGTGCAAGTAGAATTTATTTTTTTCTCATTCATCCTCAGGGTGCCTTCCAAGCAATTCAATTCAAGTTTAGACAGGCGGAGTAGGGCTACAGAAGAAAGCAGCATGTTATTTCATTACACTAATCATTCAAAAGCCTGCTTTAAAATCTAATTTGGACAACTTTGAGGTATAAAGGGGAAATGAAACTGGGTATCTTGAATCCAAAAGGCCCAGATATGCACTTGAGCATGGGGCTATATGGGATTTACCATGGCGTCTGAGAGCAGCGACTGTCATTAGTGATGAGTGTGTAAAACTGACATGGACTGTGCTTCTGCTTTACTGCTTGTAATGTCTCACTTTTCACAACAATAAAGTAAGAGTTGACTAGAGCACGCATGTCTATCCTGAATATGGATAACGGGAAATAACGGGATTATTTCCTGAGTTATGTGCTTGGCACAGAGGTATAAACATCTCACTTGACCTACATGTAACCCCACTTGACCTACATGGCAACAGCCCTTCCCAGAGATTTGTTTCTGTCCCAATGGAAAACATCCCCTAAAACTGTGACAACTACAGATTTTCTGCCTTCCTGAGATTTAGTAAAGCCATCAAAGCCTTCTCACCAAACTAACAGACCTGTTCCTGGGCTGAAGCAGGAATGCAAGTGGTCCACCAAAAGGGACTCCAAGAGCCTCAGAAAGCCTGCTGAAGTCCAGGAGGCAATTCCTGGTGGCTTCATTGTGCTTCAACTATGCTGTACAGCTGCGTGCTAACAACTCCACCTGCTATCCCTGTCATGGCATTCAGCACAGTTATGTATGAGTTTCTGGATGAAACTTGGGCTTTTTGTAACTCGAGAAACACCTCTCTACTAAGGCTGAAATGGTCAGGGTTTTTTCTGATCACACTTTCGTCAGAAAGAGCTTTGCCACTGCCAGGGCTGATTTTCTGGAGGGAACCTCTCTCCTGGGAGAAGGTCACAGTGACAGGGATAGATGCCACTCTGAGCTTCACTTGTCGGCCTTACCCTCTCTGCTCCCAGAAGCGCCAAAAGACACTAGCTTGGTCATAGGGCAGAAAGCAAGCATTTCTTGTTTCCTAGCCCACCGTAGCAATGAGCAGGCAACTAAGTTCTCCTAAATTCATTGTTGATTATGGCTTCTTCCAAGGTGAGGTGCCCCTACGGTGCAAAAAGCACTCCAACAACAGCATTACTCGTCACCAATCCCTAATGAATGCCAAGCATTTTTCATTTCTCTGCTAGCTTTCCTTTGGCTCATGTGTTGTAGATGTGGTGTTCCAGGACATGGTGTAGTTGTGGGCCTGGTAGAGTTATTTAACAGTTGGACTTGATCTTAAAGTTCTTTTCCAACTATAGCGATTCTGTGTATTTTTTAGATAACACTTACACACCCAGTTTCACTCATGGCATAGTGTAAAAATGCATAAACACACAACATTTATCACAGTGTGATAAAACAAAGTCTCATTTAAACAAACATTGGCTTGGAGGTCAACTTTCAGGCTAGCACCAAACTTTTATAGTAATCATAAACTCTGGCTTTTATAACTGGTATGTTGACAAGCTGCTGCCTACAACAGCGAGTGTAACCACCGCAAACTGCTACGATCTAAAGTACTTTGCAACACCCAGCATCACTTGTTCACTGTACAATATCAGCCAGTTAATCAATTAATGAGACAGCAAATAGCCATGTAAATCATTAAAGTGCATTTCCAAACGGCTTGAGAGGATCTCCTGACCACAAGCAGAAACACTTGACTTGAGTGAGACCTCACCTGCAGAGAACGTGAGCTGAATCTGCTCCTCAATGATCTCCAAGGCAATGAAGTCATGCTTCTCGTTAAAACGCCCATTGTAGAGGAGGAGAGCGTTCCTCTCCCTGGTTGCGAACCTAGAACACAGAGCTGAGGAGTTAGCTCATGTTTAACGGCTTATGAACTAAAGACTGACAGTCAAGTTGCCCAGGTGAGAGACAGCATTGTATTTAGCAGAAAAGGAAGCCTTTGAATCTTTCTTCAGACAGAAAATTATAAAATTGAGGAGTCGGCTGCAGGATAAATCTATCCTTTCACAATTGACAGAGGCAAGCAAGATGGAAATTACAGAAATCTAGTCTGCAGAGATCTTCTGTGGATGCTGACCATCACAAGGGGTAAAATTACGTAGATACACAATGTGAGTATCTGACACTTGCCAAACAGTAGCACTTACTACACTTTGCAAACGGTCTGAAGCTAGAAAGCATTTTCACATCAAAGTAGGGACACTTGATGCCTGCTTGCTGTCTAAATGCTACAGGGTACAAGGAGAGTCATCAACGGATTAAAAAGACCTGATGGGGGAGGTAAGGGGAAAAGAAAGATAAGAGTTACTTTAATGCTGCCATGTAGACAATCAGGGTTCATCAATCAACAGGTCAGTCAACTGAAGGAAGGAAAATAAACACTTAAACGATTCCACTAAATCAGTTCCAATGAGTGGTTTTTGGTTTCATTTTTCTTGTGCTTATAAGATGGGAGGTATCACACCTTCCCTGCAGAAAAAAATGGCAACCTCACTTCTAGAAAAGCCTTTTTTTGTCAGCACAGAACTTTGTTGTTTCAAATTTGGTGTTGTGTGCATTTTATAATTTTTAATTGAATCCTATTATCTTTGAGAATTTACACACAGCTTTCATCTACTTAGAAATGCAAAAAGTTATTACACTTTACATAAACATTTTTACAAAGATTAATATTATATAAAGAGAGAAAGGGAGAGAAACCACGGGAATTTCTTGTGTTTCCAAATGGCAGTGTAGTTTGATTTCATATCTTGCACTTCAGGAAATATGCCTGATTTAAATTAACCCACTTTTCCTACAAATGAATCAGATGTTGAACACAACTAATGAAAACTGCCTTCCACAGACAGAAGAAATGATTCTTGTGCCTGTCATGTCATGTCTACTAGCAAGACTCTCATGCGATGCAACAAAACCTGCATTCAGAGAATGTGAAAGAAGCAGTATTTTAGAACATCAAGCCTGGTATTTGACATAAAAAAAAATTCAAACCCAAAGAATATCCTTTAACAAATCTTGTTTGTCAGACATATGTATGCTGTAGATCACAGAGTAGTGACCTTCCAGAACCAGGAGCCTGAATTTGAGCTACACAGAAAAGGGAGTTTGTATTTCATACATTTATTAATATTTTTGGAGGTGAATTAAGTTTTCTGGTTCAAAAAACAGAAGAAAAACTTTTGACATTTCCAATAAATACAAACTCCAAAGAATATCTATTAAAATTACTTTTAATCAATTTTGAAATGCATCTTTATTTTAAAATTTATTTAACATAATACAAAATATTATAGAAGTACAAGGAAAACTAAATGAATTAAGACAATACTGTTGAAATATTCTAGTAGTATTAAAACATGGATTTAATTTTCACTTTCACCATCAAACATCTCATCCAAAGGAATACAGTTCCTGTAAAACATTTCCCAAGACTGTATTTTTCCATTGGGAACTGCTTCATGAAAACATTTTGATCAGATCTATCCAAAATATATGAGCAAAAAAAATGAGAATAGTATCAGTGACATTTCTTTAGTGGGCAGAAAGATTTAGTTTGATTAACAGTAACAAGAACCTTAGTTCTGCTTGAATATATGTTTATGATATGGTTACAATTCTCTATCATATTTGTACTTATTAAGCTATTATTTATTAAACTACTAAATTATTAAGCTATATTTCTTTATTCCATGTGCACTCAGTTCTATTCTTTGCCAGTAGTAAAAAACATCTTTTGTATCATACTAATATACTAATAGTTATAGCACTTTTGCTTTTGAACTTGTCCGGCTATCACCAGCTGTGAAGGAAAAAAAAAATCTGTTTTTTAATGGAAGGGATATTTTTAATTTCAGGACACAGGAAATAAAAGACACTTTCTTAGAGAACTTTGAATAAATAGTGAGAAAACTTCACCACTGACGGTGTCCCTTGGAGTGAATGAGTAGCAAGTGCTGGAAGTAAGCGAGGAAGATGTTTGGAACAGAAAGACATGCCTGGTCAGTAACATCAATACTTTTTTACAAAAATCAAATTTTAGTCATGAGACTGTACAATGCAAATATCCTGCTCTTTGCCAGGTGCAGGTCATGAGTCACTTGAAGCTGAATGAAGCTAGAAACCCTGGGATTTTACAAATGCTCCCAAATCACAAAATATGTAACATCAAATTATTGTCTAGTCAAACTGCTAATTCTTGCTTATCCTCACATAATGTTTTCTACTGGCACTGAAGCATAATAAAAGCCAAAGAAATAACACGTGTAAATAAAGTGAACTTCAGGTATGAAAAGCTAAATTTGTCGTTACCCCAGACAGCGTGGGATGAACCCCATGATGGTCTAGACTTCTTATAATCATGTTGAGTGGACTGAGCAGTGTTTATCTCATGACTAAATATGGCATCTTGGCTTTAAAGATGGTCAGGAAACCCTGGTGTAAGCACTACCTTGCTAGAGTACTTTGCTGTTTCTCAATAACTCCTGCTCAGAGCATTTGAGGCACTTTAACTTGAAGCACACTACCCGTCAAAGATCTCTTACTGAAAGCCTGAAAAATGACACCATGTGGCTGAGGGGACAAAGCTAAGGGTAGTGCAGGTAAGTCATGCTGGCAGCCAGCCCAGACCGCTCCTTTGTTTGCACTCACTGTAGGTCTGACAAGTCCAACAGAATCTTTTGCTTCTCAGCTTTTCTGTGTACTTAGATCTGATGCTCTAAAATGATCTTCAGAGGTGCAACTCTTGCTTGTCTTGGCTTGTGTGCAAAGCATGCCTGTGCTTTCTGATTTAACTAAAACGTCAAAATTCCATAAAATTTCAGACTTTAGGATTAAGGCAGATGAAAGATAAAAGTGAAAGACGCTGCCTGGCTCCTGACAGATGTAAATGGATGGGATGCGTGCCTGGTGGTGTCCTCCCTGAGCACTTTCTCTGGATAGATGCACAAACATACCTGTCATTGCTGCTGCTGTTGTACCTACCAAAAAATTCCTGGCCTTGCCCTTTGGGGTTAGGGCTAACACAATTTGTGCTATTTACTCACAGTCAACTGTGAGGGAGAACCAAAGGACGACCCTGGAAGGCTAAATCATGGGAAAGCCGGAGGTGTGTGTGCATCCGGAGCTCTGGTTCCACAGCAGGCAAGCCCTATGCCTAACCCAAGAAGTCTTCTCCAGAAGAGGGCTTTTTTTCCCCTGTATGTGTGAGCCAGAGAAGGAGAGCCCTGGTCCGTGCAGTGTGGCTACCATCATTGCTCCCCTCACCTCCTTGAGTGCCACCACGGGAAAAGTGACAGCCAGGCCAGGAGAAGAATCCCCAATGTGAAGACATCAGAGCAGATGGGATGGGGATGAGCCTGGTCACTCCTGACAGCCAGGATGAGACCAGATGCAAGAGCTGGGTGTGAAGGTCAGGAGGATCAAGTCAGTGAGCTGGGACAGTTAGGGTTGTCCCAAGACAGGAATCAACAGAGGGCAAGGACTTGAGGAGTGGCCTTGTGCTCAGCCATGGTCTGATGAGACCAGGTCCTCTCACAGGCTGGAAAACAGGAGAAGGGAAGAGCACTCCCAAACAAACAGCAGAAAGAGATTGGCTCTACAGTTAGCCTGAAAGTCAGGAGGACATAGGCCCAACTAGAAAAAGTCACAAACCCACCACCCACCTTCGTACCTCTCTGGCTGAGGATTGCTGAAAGATAGCCAGAGAGGTTCTGGTGTCCCCTCTCCCCACATCATCACCCCGTGTTGCAGCAGAGGAAAGGTCAGGAGTTAGCACCTCAGCAGGGCAGAAAAACAAGTACTTTCAAATAATGTGACTGTGCTTCACCCATAGAGTCACTGTCAGAAATCCCCCAAGTGATCTCTACACATAGGTAGTTTGGTTGGTGACAATATTTAACAAACACCCGCCCAAGCTCAAGTGGAGAAGCCACCAGTCACAGAACCCTTCCACACTGGGACTTACATGAGGGAGACAGTGAAGTGAAACCGCTGCCGCAGTCCCTTGAAGGTGATGAAAGACTGTGGTGGGAAGCTCCTGGTGGTCATCTCACAGTATGGTCGCTCGTATTCGCCTGGGGGGCACTCACACTTGAAGCCCCCGATCAGCAGGTTCACGCAGGTTCCTCCATTCTTACAAACCCCTGGAGCACAGCGGCCAGAGCGTGCGTTCACCTCACAGTACTCTCCTGCAAGGGAGAGCCAAACATCAGGGAAAGTGACATGTCACTCCAGCAGCAAGCTGTGACACTCAGCTACCCAAGTGTTTCTGCTAAAGGTTAAGCTGCTTCCAAACTTCTGCACCTGAACCCCTCCACAATCCAGGTATGAGCCTGTAATTGCAGGGAGGTAAGGATGCTGTATCGTATCTCAAGACCGAAATTTCAGGGGCATCATAGAATCATTAAGGTTGGAAAAGACCTCCAAGACGAAGTCCAACCATCAACCCAATACTACCATGAGCATTAGACCACACCTTGAAGTGCCACGTCTACACATTTTTTGAACACCTTCAGGGATGGTGACTCTACCACTTCCCCGGGGCAGCCTGTTCCAATGCTTAATAAGTTTTTCAGTAAAGAAATTTTTCCTAATATACAACCTAAACCTCCCCTGGTGCAACTCGAGGCCATTTCCTCTAGTCCTATGTGGGATGTGTGATATGATTTGCTGAGCAATCCTCTTGCAAATATCCAACAATGTTGGCCTCAGTTTTCAGATTCCTTGGCTGCTTTCAGACCTGGTGATAAATATAAAGCTGATGACAGACATATCTATATGGGAAGAGGTAATACCACCAGTTACAAACGTGCACACTCCCCATCAACCAAAATATACGTAAATTATTTCATGGGTTGGAAATTGTGCAAACAGAAAAACAGACAAGCGTTAGCACTTTGCCTTTAGTGGAAATTGGCTTTGGTGCCCATGGTGGCAGCAGGACATGGCTGAGTTTGTGACAATGCTCACAAAATGTTTATAGAAAAAATAAGCAGGATGCTAATGATATATGTATTGCTTCCACATCTTCCCACGCATGCATCCTGCAGGTGACAGCCATTTTCTGAACCCTTCAGAGATGGGCACAATAGCTCTCCACAGAAGTTATGGATTCTGCATGAATCCTGCTGAAGCTGTTTTCCCACCAAATGCTTCATCCTATTTTCAACTCTGATGTCTGTATTAAGATGTGTTAAATACAATACTAAAGAATGAGGCATACATACTTGCTTTGTATGTATGCCGTAATTTTTCCTGCATTTCCCTAAAATCTGAGAGTTAAGCACAGTCTTAAAAAAATAATGTACTTTGAATATTCACTATAAAAAATCTGCTGCTGTTGGGACAAAAGCAGCTGCCGAATTAATCATTGTACAGAAAGCTAAACCCTCTATGTGAGTTAATCAGTTAGCATTTATGCTTTGGCATGTGTCTTCCTAAGGTATAAAGTGTGTTCAGATTCTGCACGTAAAACTGTTCAGAGAAATTGAAGATGGAATATTTAGTTGAATTTTACCCAGTAACAATGTCAGACAAGTAAACCTATAACAAAACTACTCAACTGCTGAAGGAATATACTTCCAACACTTCAATATTTGCATGGCTGCTCACTACCAGATCATGCAATTACATTAATTCAAGCACAGTTAAAGCCGTGCAAATGCATTCCTAGAGGAAAGTGAAAGCAGCAGGAGCTGTGGGCAGTGACTCACAAACAAAGGCAAATTAAAACGGAAAGTTTTGCTCCAGTCACTGCCCCTGCAGCCCTGCTCCCCACAGCTTCCCACACCAGAGCCACTGGTGCTGGGCTGCAGGCTGCATCCAGACCTGGATCTGCACCTCTGTTCCATGCCAGTCTGTGAACTGCAGTGGTTTGCAGATGGCTTAGCCACTGCCCCAGGGGTAGTGATCTCCAAGACAAGGTGAGGTGGACGGCCCAGCAATTTCAGCTCCCCAGCTTTGCTGCCTTTGTCGTCTCGCATCAACATCATGTGCCTTTCAGGAAGGTATAATATACACCAGCAAAATGCAAAAGCAAATTCAAGAGTGCCATGATCATTCAGCCAGACAAATGCATGTCCCATCTAGGTGGGCTCAGCACTGGAAGATGGACTTCTGGTCCTGCTCCATGCTCCCTATGATGAGCACAGCCATTGTACAACTGCCTCCTGATGAATGCATATATGGGTATCTCTTGGCGAGCAATATATTGGGGCGTTTCAGTATATTTAAAAACACAAAGCACAGGGGAGCTGAACACTCTCTATAATAATAATCCTTACAGTTAACAAATTATGAAATAAATCTTTCCCGTCATCTGACAGGGAGTGCAATCCAAAATCTCTGCAGTAATAAACCACAGAGCTGAGAGTTCAAGCCTGTGCTTAGAGTTTTTCTGATTTTCCTATATTCTCATTTAAATATATTAGAATGAAATGCCCTGAAACCCACTTGATAAATATCTTCCTGTTTCCATTTACCAACTATGAGTATCAGGCAAGATTAATTGAATAACACCTTCCTTAATACTTTAAAATGCTCTACAATGTGTTGTTGTATACATCACCTAAGACAGAAAATTCCCTCAGCATATTGGACATGCCAAACAGAGCGTGTACACACATCAGATACTCCAAGAGAATGCAACAGAAAGCACTTCTTCATGATCCACTCCATAAGCACAGTCAATTCCCCTTAACACACACACATCTTGCGTACCAAAACTCTCAAAAAAGTGGAAAACCAAAATTCCTATGGAAAGACTAAGCACAGTTTTGTTACTTTAAAAAAGTAGTAGGATAGATTGTGAAATAACTCTGCAATTCAGAGAGGAATGCAATCTTCATGGCTTGCTGAAAACAGAATGATATATTTGGCAAAAGCAAATAACGCGCAGGCTTGAATACACAGAGAGAAAAAGGAGGAAACTAAAAAGAGATTCCAGGCACTGTAGCAAGCTGTGGAAATGCCATGGCAATAAGGAGGTGAAATATAAAAGCCTAAGCTGAAAGTCATTGATGGTTCTGTATGAACCTTGTGATATAACATGAATGTATAGACCTTTTGTTTAGATACCTATACAGGCATAAAACTATTTAAGAGAAAAGAAGGCTTACAGACAAGTTCTTTTGAATTATGCTTATTGTTGCTTTTCATTATGATGCTTAAAGAAGTAATTTAAAAGAATATATTTAAATAAGATCCTTCGTCCTATATTCATTCAGCTGTAGCATCACTGATGTTCCAGTTACTAAAACTATTCTGAATTCTCCTTAGTTTGCAGTGTAAATGAGAACTGCATTTGATGCACATTCTTTGATGTTGAATTTTCATATTTTATGTATATTTACCAAAATATGTTAAAATGGTGGTTTTGAAATCTCTACAGTAACTCCAAGACATCACTCTATGCTTCAAGGCACAAAGGTCTACCAAGAAACTTGATAAATCCTTAATGAACCTTTTTTCCAAAAGTCCCTGGAATTATTTAGAAACAGGGCAATTTTGGCTTTGTGGTATAGCCATCTGAGCAAACATTCGAAGCAGGGCTTTGATCAGGACTGGCAACAGAACACACCTTTGTGTTGCTCTTGGGTTTGTCACTTCTGAGGGCTACCACCTCATCCTGGACACATCACTGACCCACAGCACTGTCCCATGGGAGCTTTGAGGCACAGCCTGAAAAGCATCCTCAAAATTTGAACTGAAGCCTACATGGACTTGAAGGACAAGCTGGTTGCTGGCTGGAGCCAGAGTCGGAAGGGAAGAGCTACTTGAGGAGCTGAAAAGGAAGGGATCTGCATCCGCCAGCCTTTGGGATGAAAAGTGCCTGTGTGCCTGCTCACAGCTGCAGGTCAGAGGGCTGGGACATGCTGTCAGAGGAGATGTCTTGCAGTCCAGTGGGGAAAAAATAGTACAGAAGGAGGGAGAGCTGCCTTGCAGCCAGGGTCTGTAAGGGTTTGGGTGATAAGAGCATAGCACAGAAAGCTGCTGTACCCAGCCTGGGGTCAGTCTGTGACATTGGTGATGCTGGCATGGCTCATCCCCTCACCCAGCCCATGAAACTCTCTTTCACTCTTCATGGATTTCCTTGGCTAATATAATTTCATTTCGCACACTAGTCAGCATTTTAGGAAACACTTAAAAAAAATAGTTATATATCACAGCTCTTTGAGATCCAAGCAGGAGATGTAAGGCTTAGTCCCTCCAGCTGCAAAATCTAAAGCATGTGCTGTCAGATAACACAGGCCATGGCTGCCTGTTATCTGTTAGCAGATTCCTGGGCTTTGAAAACTTTCTGGCCCTAGCCAGCAAACATTTTACTGTTACAGGACGGTAGCAGATCTTACAGGCTCTCAATCACTATTGATGACTCTTAAAGCTACGGTTCTGTGGTTTTCACGCAGCCCTTTAGGTAGTGCTTCCTGGTTTTAAAGCCCTTGAGATCACAACATGATAGTTGCTTTCAACACTGCTTCCCACTCACAACCATCCTGTCTTAATACATCTCTTCAATTTTAGGATGGACCTTACAAAAATGTTAATCAGAAAATTTCTCTGATTGGCTTTATGTAAGTAAGGACACCAATGATATCATGTGTAACATAACAAGAACAAGCAAAACAGAAGAGTGGCTAGAAGATCTGGTCTTCCTCTGACCTAGTCCAAGTAAAGTAATGGAAGAATTTAATGAATAAATAACAAATGATGATAAAAAAAAGTGAAAAGAAATAAGCTGTCTGAAAAATGAAAGAATAACCTCACAATTGCAAGTAACTTGTGAGCTGAACATTATGCGTTTCAAACAGCACGCTGCTGTGCATCAATGAGCTGGTCTTGGCAGAAATCTGCCTGTGGTTTTGCTGGTGAGTTACCTGACTTTCCAACAACAGATAATGAATAACACTATAAAGCTTGCTGGGAACAACATGAGGGCATTGGAATACAGAATTACCCTACACTTCAGCTTACTGTAATGTGTTTCCACAATATCCCTCTTTACGGGCTAGTTGTTGAAAATTTGTACTATTCTCTGATTGTTTACGATTGAATACTACATTAAATATATATCTACATGAAGAAGGAGATCTACACTGATGTTTTCATTTCTTTTTTTTTCCAGTTTCCCTAGACACATGTTAATTTTTCACTCAGTATCTGTAATTGTTTGACTTGAACTGATTCTTCTAAACTCTATCCTGCCATTTGTTCTAGATAAATATTAATCGTCTTCTCCATGTTTGTAGTTGCTTCACCAGAATGGAAAGTATCTAAGAAGCTGATTTAAGCAGCCACCTTAAAATGATGTACTTTAAAGCGGAAAGGAGAAACAACAAAAAATAGGACGAAAAGAGAAACAAGAAGAAATAAGGCAACTAAATTCTCCAAATTCCCATTGACCCATTGCCCTAGAAAGAACCAACTATCATTAAAAATGTATTTGCTATCTTGCACATTACAGGAAAATCAATCCTGTCTTCCTCCTAAACCGCTAACCTTAAATGACAATTGGCACTAAAGCAGTCAGTGCACTAAGTAATAAGAAGGTTGTTAAAAACAAATTAGCTGCGGAATCAGCCTGGAAATCTCTACTGGGACAAGAGATAAAGAAGCTGGGATCCAACACACCCACTTTAGGGGTGGCTTCACCATTGTTTAGGCTGAGTGGGAGTTACCATAGTCCCCTCCTTTCCACAAACATGTTGCACTTTTCTTCCCCTCTCTCGTGTTGGCATTCATGTAATCCTCAGCTGACTGATTTGTGGAGCTAAGATGGCAAAACACCATTCATTTCTTTCCTGTAGGGTTAACGATCTTCTGATTAGGTCTCTCCTAGGAATGATGGGATGCATAACATAGTAGTCACAAGGGAAGGAGGCAGGACCATGCACCCAGGAATAAGAATGAAAGAAAGATCTTAGAAAGGTTTAACTGCTGCAGAGATGCAGCTTTAAAGAAATTTTAGATGATTCAAGCCTGGTGTAGTGGCTCACGCTTGCCTTAGGAGAACTAGACCAATAGATTCAGTAGATACTCACCTGCCTCCACTGACTCTGCATGGATATACTGTAGGAAAATTTGCCTAAAACATAGGTACAAGTCAAATAATAAAAATTAATACTGGATTTTTTCCATAAATGGAAAATTATTACTTCAGTGGCTCTGTGGCGCATGAGCCTACCCTCCGAACCTACTGGAAAACTCAGCCTTGCCTCCCAGCAAGCGCCACTTACCAATGAAACATTATACAAACAAACCAACAAAGAAAAATCTACTGGTTTTATGAGGGAAGCTAGCCAGAAAAAGTAACCAAGTCATTCCGAATGAAGGAGAAGTCGTATCAAAGAGAAGTTAGAAGCCATTCGTGTATCAGTGGTCTTGATTCATTAGGGGATGATTATGTGCACGTACAATTTATGCAGATGATCCAGAAGTGCTATTTGAAGAGCAAAGGCAAAATCTGGGTCCCTTAGAAACACATGGCCAAATCCCTACTGCCACTTCAGAGAGGCTGTGCAGATGCACTCATTATACTGACACTGATGGTTGTCACTTTGTGAGGTTTCTACATTACACTGCTACTAAAAGTTCAAATTTGAAAATAAACTTTGGTCTTTCCTTTTACCTATTCATTTATGTTTTTAGCGTTAGGACTGATCTAGGAAAACTAGAATCAGCCCCAACTCTCTTACAGGGAGAAACACTAGCTTAAGGTCCTCCTCTTTGCTTTCTGCTTCCCTTTGCTGCTCTCTGCACAATAAAGACATCTTATGAGAAACAGACTAAAGTAAAATAATACATAAATACATACATAAACACGCACAAGATCACACCACACATACACACACTGTTTAGGACTACATCCTGCTGACTTATAATGACAGCTGTCCTTTGTAGTTGAAGTTGGCAACTGCTCCAAATTTAAGAAGATGCATTTGCAAAAGAGTAACCTGAATTTAAAATACTAAGCAAAGTAACAGCAAAATCATTCCTCTCGTAACTTTATATATATTAAATTGCCAAGTAGCTCTCTGAGGTGACAGAAAATCACCATTTTATCTTTGGATCTGGGTTAATTTTTCTGTGGGCATAAGCACTAAGCTCTGAGTTGATGGGAAGAGAGGGTGCAGAATTACTGATTCTGTCTTGGTCATCTATATCATCCCTCTCCTTTACCATCACCCTTCTCCCTTCCCCGTGCCTTCTTCCACAAAGTTTCCTCCAGGCATCCCTGATAACTCACAAATCAGATTTCCAAAAATCATGAGACTGGGCTAAATAAAGATCATGAGATCTTTAATCATGAGATGCTCCAATATAATGAACATGGGAAGCTTTTCATTTTCTTTTATTTGCCTCTGAAGCTGTGGGTGGCATCTGCTGGCCCCAAGGCATGTGAGAACTCTTGGTGGTCAAATCCCAGCCCAAAACACATGACCAAAACCAGATGCTCTGAGGGACCTCTCATTCCCACCCCAAGAGGAAGATGCTACTTGACCCTTCTCAGCTCTTCTCCCCACTGAAGTCCCTGGGGACAGCATCTACACCCTGGCTGCTCCAGGGTCCTGCAAGCTCCTGGGAGGAGCAGGACAACAATGAAAAACTTCCCTGGCCAAACAGGCAAGGGAGAAGCCAGGACCCCATCCCACCTCCTGATCCTTCCCTACAAGCAACCAAGCTGAACTGTATTTCACAAAAGCAAGAACAGGAAGAGCTCAGGTCTCCATCTCTCAAGCTGCTTTGAACATTGCCCACTGATGCACTGCACATGCAGAGCAACCACTGAAACAGTACCTGGCCCCTTGCCAGTCCAAAATCAGGCCCAGGATGCCATGTGCTGTACCAGCCTGAGCAAAGATGTTCCCCTTCTCCACACCTCCTCCCCTTCCCTGGTGACAAAACAAAGCAAAACAAAAGACATCCTGCAGGGATGAGTGGATGGATGGATGATTTGGGCTTTGGGGTTTTTTGTGGTTTTGCATTTAAATGAGAAGGAATAATTGGGGCCAAAAAAAAGAAACAATACGGAGGATTAGTGATATTTGGGGCACATCTGCTGGAGAAATGAATTAGTCTGTGGATTCCAGAAATTTTGAGCATGTCCTCAAGATGATATATGCTCAATTTGAATGGTCACTGGACCTTGTCCTCCTATGCAATCAGTGCTGGCAGGAAGAGAGCACAGACAAAAGTCATGACTGAGACTAATACCTGTGCTCTCTTCCTGGTATACTCATTGAGGATTAAAAATTCTCAGTCATTAAACTTCCATTCTGTCTAAACTAGATAGCTTGCATTTCATCTTCCAGCAATGAGGTTAGAGGTGGCAGCAGCATCAGGAGTGCTGCCAAAACCTATCACAAGTATTTTATTTTTTTTTCCCTATAGCATCCTCATGAGCATTGTGTCAGACACTACAGTAAAACATTCTCCATTTAAGAAAACACTCCTTTTCTAAAGTTCACCTTATGGTATGGGGAAGAAAAGAGGTATCTTGGGATTTTACAGGCAAATGCCTCCAAAAAAGCCCCAATGGGCTGTTTTGCAGAGCTAGAGTGTATTCTCAACAGCAAATTCAAGCAGAGCCATCTCTGTGTAGAGCCTGGGCACTGTTCTGTTGGCTCAGGCAGGTGGGTAGAGGCACACACAAAATGCCTGGCTTTTCCCCACCACCTGCTCCCATGTCACCAGACAAAATCACCCCTAGGCTTCTGAGGAAATGCTGCAGAAAAGCACTTTTAAAAAATGTTTTAGAGGCGGCAGAGGAGAATGAGAAAGAAAACATCCAAGCCTTCAGCCTGCCACAGCTATCTAAAACCAACATTTGCCCTATGGGGTCCAATGCGTAATTTCTTAAAGTCTTAATCTTTACTCTTGGCTGTTTTTACAACTATTTCTAAGCTCTGTAAATTGCAGAACCATTTGTTGTAATGTGCAGTGACCTCACAAGGTGTCATCTCCCTCTACATTTGACCTGTATAGTAAAGCTTTAGAGACTTTCTTAGGTTCTGTTTCTCATCCAGGACTATACACAACATGAACCTACACAAGAGAAAGAAGAAATACACAGAAATTTCCAGTTTATGTTGAGCTCTGTGGCAGGCTTATATGGACGACAATTATCATAATGCAAATTGCACTGATTTGGGGTAAGATATGGCGATAAAACAGTGTCTCTCAAAAGCCTAAGCTTTATCTCTGGATATATTTAGCAGAAGGAAAACATTACTGTAGATGTCAAAGATAAAACTCAGATTATGCCATTGTGTCTGCAATTTGCATTATGTCTTGGAATAAATCTCTTCTTAAAAATCCCACCTTAAAACCAATGAGAAAGCTGGAGGCGTAAGAACAAAACACACCTCTGCATAACACATTTACATTCATTTACAGAGGAATATCCCTTCCTCCATTTATTTTTAAGAGAAACAATCATCCTCTACTTTTACTATATGTACATCCAATACTACATATTTTGTTCTCTCTGCTCTCTATGCCCTTTGATTCATCTCCAGGAGCATTACATACGGAGGGGCACAGGGAGGGAACCGCAGGCTGGAGCAACCACCATGGCTTGCAGGACACGTTCCCTTTGGGACAGCCTTTGCAGCCTGGTCCATATTTGCATCCCTGCGCACCTGCAAGCACTTCAGCATGGGAACCACCCACCATGCCTAGTTCTCATCTCCTTCCACAGGCAGTAGTGAGAAAGAGAAGGTGCACTCATAGGCTCAACATGACTCTGCTCAGATGACAAAAAAAAGACTATTTCATCTCGCAAAGTTGCAATTTTTAATGGGGCAAATGCCACCACTGGCACCGTTAATTCCCCAAGGCTGTTGCTCCACAGGCCATTTCAGCCTCATGCTGGGCTTTTCAAAATATATTAAACTATTTACATGAATGGGGAAAGCAAGCAAGCTGTGGTGGCTGTGCCAGGGGTGTGTGTGCAATAACATCTTTTATCAACTGGAACTAAGAAGCTGGAAAACCAGACATGCTTTTAGGCACTGACAAGCTTCCCGCTCACTTTCAGACAAGTCTCCCTAACCTGCTTTCCACAGAGGACACCAAATTGCTGCAACTCCCAGTTTCCAAATTGTTAGGGAAGGGGAAAGCTCTAGCACTTATTTTTGAGTAAGTTAACGTCTTGAAGCAGTTTAAAAAAGGAAACATACCTGAAAATAACTGACCTCAGAAAGAGAGGAAGAAAGAAAAGGGCTCAGGAATATGCAGAAAAAAAAATCAGAGTTTCCCTTGCAATGGCAAACATTATTGTTTTCTTTAGGAGTCCAGCCCTCATTCCACTAAGATCCCAGTTAATTTTTTCCATTTAGCTTTTACAGACATGATGTTTCAGCTCAGAACAAGAGACAAAGCACAGAAGAAACCATCTGTCCTGGTCCCCAGCAGCCTGCTGGGATTAACTGCACAAGCAGCCTCCTTCCCTTGAAGGAAGACTGGTCAGAGCCTGCATTTTGTGTTTTCCATAAACTAGAAGTTTTCACAAGAAAATCTTACTCTCACATCTTCTATGTAATCCAACACTATGATAAAGATGATGCCTTTTAGAAATAGGCAGACCTCCAACCAAGCCATGCCCCTTAACATCCTAGGTGGTCCTAGAAGCTCTGGTAGAAAGAAGCATAATGGCCAATTAGTGAGAATAATTGAAGACAAGCCATAAAATATTAATAAAGCAACTGAAAAACATGCTTAAAGGGAATCTGCTATTGTAATTACATCTTAAGAGGCTAGGATTTCAGAGCTTTTTTTTTTTTATATGAGAAATATTAGGTTAAAAGAACGTTGTACTTAGAAGCCTTTATTGTGGATTGTAGGAGTTGAGAGGTTTTGCTTGATGGAGTAGATAGAACTGGCAAAAACAATTTCTGTTGCTATACATCGAAGGCAAATTTGGAAAAAAAAAATAATGCCCCTTTTCTTGTCAAATTAAAAGGATTAGGGTTAAAATAATAATCCCATAATCCTATGTTTCGGTAGCCTCAAAAATATTTCATATACAAGTCAGGAACATAAACTGAAAACAAAAAGCAACTTAATCAGGGAAGCTGAGTTTTTCTTAATGACTCCTGAAAAAGGCCTTGTAATGTCACACACAGAAAATCTCAACATCAACATATTTTTAAATCTACAGAATAAGCAGGAATTCTAAAGTTACTTTAAAAATATATTTTAAACAGACTCACTGAAAACGAATCCAGCCAGGTTCCACAGCTTGTACTTAACTCTTCTGACAAAAGTTTAGTAGATTAAAATTTAGTCTTTTTGTAAAATATGGTTTCCTTTTAAAGTCACTTTAAGTTATTATCATCTTCTTAAGAGTTAATATACTTATTGTAAGAGTCATCTAGATTGTGTTTAATTATTAATATAAGACATTCATCTTCATAATAATGTTTCTCAAAATATGCACATTGGTGTGCTGACCCCTTGAAGCTGGGTGGCCCTATTGAAATAAAATACATTTTTAAATTATTATATTGGAAAATAGCTCACATATGCTTAGCTATGGAGAGTTTGAGAGACAGCCTAAAGTAAAGTATCTTTAACTTGATTTTTAGAAACTGGAAATTTGGGCTGATGACTGCTTGGGAAGCTGCAATTCAGGGGTACCGTACAGTGCAGGCTGCAGAACAAAACCTGCTCCAGGAGGAGCAGGGGCTTCGATGCAGCCACTGAACCATGATGCTCTAAACAAAAGAGCATTTGCAACAACAATGAAGTTGTGGTTCCCACCATGCTCTGCACAACTGTATTGCAGAACTGTAATTATCTTGATGTTCAAGGTCAAGTGCCTCAGTCTGGGGCTCAACTGTCAAAACTTTCAATCATAAAACAAAGAACAGACACACAAGAAACTACTTTTTCCTCCCTAACAGGACATCATTCTGATACCCTCATCTCTGCACCCAACCATCCCTTCTGCCACTTTCCTGTTGTTTATCTACTGTTGAAAATAAAAATGCCTAACTTGCAAATTATAAATATGTAGAGAAGCCCAATATGGTTTTCATAATTCAGTCTTACTAAATCGTAAGTGGGCTTCCCAGCTTTGTTTCCCAGTTTTGTATTTACAGCCAGAAGAAAAGGAGCCCCATTACCTTGTTCCTTGAAAGTTAAATTTCTTTTTTTGTTTTGGAAGATCTAAAATATTTAATTCCAGCCTTCCTAAAATTTCTCTTTTTAGCCTTCACCTCTGATCTGCTGTGAAAATTGTGAGGGGCTTTCCAGAACATAAAGCATATTGGAAAACTATCCTATTATGATTTTATCTTCCCCACAAATAACTTAAAGGTAAGTTGTTGGGTTTTTTCCCCTTCTTTTTCTTCTCCTTTTTCCCTATCTGATTTGTTTTCAGGAAAAAAAACAACCAAGGCACCTAGCCACTGGCAAGAAAACCCACTTAAAGGATAGTCTAATATATGGGTTATTTTGACATTTAGCAAGTGTATGTTTGGGTACATTTGAATGCATTTATGTGGCTTAACATCTTATCCAGCTAACCTTTCTGACATTAAACTATGAGGAAAAACCCTCAAGCCTTCCTTACGTTACACAAGGCTCAATCTGGCTAAATTAATAAAAGCCCAATTGTGAAGCCATGGTCACAGAGAAGTTGGCCTTTGTTTAATAAACTGCTATTTAAAATATTTTCATTAAAATAAACCTCAGTGTGTGCAGTTTTCTCTCAGATCAGTGTTCTGCAATGCACATATATGTCCACAATTATGATTGTGTGTGGGAATTCAGCTACACCAGAGGAGGGGTTTTACATATACCTATAAAATTATAATATCAAATAGCTCCACTTTGTGCAATTACACTCCACCTCCTACTTTTTTTAGTTATATCAATGAAGACAAACAAATGCATTATAACAAAGGTTTTCAAAAAGTCTGGGAGAATTGCAACTCTCATTTAGGTCAATCCCATCAGTATAAAACCAGGAGTACAAGTCAAGAGTCTCAGATCTGCTGAAAACTAACAAAGCAAGATCATTCAAAAAGAAATACATATACCACAGGTTAAAGACAAAAAAAGAGATTTCATGTATGCTAGAACAAAGAGAATCCTAAATTTAGACCAGTCCATTGCTAACCAGAATACCAGTAAGAAACCTGAGGTGCTCAATACTTATCTCTCACTGAACACCACTAATGTTAAGCTCATAATCACAAAACATTTTCTTGCCCAGAGGTGGGAAGGAGAGGTCAGGTGCCAGAGGCAGACAGGTACCCAGGCCAGGTTAGCAGTTTGCCTTGGTCAGCCAGCTGCCTGACAGCAAACACAAGCTTAGCTTGGCACGGCTTCAGGGTCAAATGTGTTATTTTCACATCAGGGATTTAATGAGATTTGACTTTAACAAAAGAGACTGAAGCCAATGTTATCTATAGCAGGGGGTCTGGACAAGATGATCTTCAAAGGTTCCTTCCAACCCAAACCCTTCTACAATTGTATCTGACCATTAGGGCTCAATATTAAATATCTACATTGTAGAAGAGTTGGAACAGCTCCAATGCCATCATGCCGCAGCGTGCGTTTGAAGGCTTCTGTCTGCAAGCTCCCTAACTTCAAGCTCCCTGACTTCATACAATACAGCCACAATTAAGAACCTACCTTCTCTCCATATTGTAATGTAACCTAATGGACTTCAATGGTACTAATAGCAAGTAGGCGTAAAAATTAAATTGTAAGTGTGGTTACAGGTTATTGCCCAAGTTCTTTGGATACTGAATTTTAGCTATATGCTACTTGAAATTATCAACAACAGGAGAGAAAGTGTAAAATAATCAGTGATAAACTGCAGGTGACAAATGAGGGGACTGGCTAAATGAAGAGAAGAGCAGAACAACCACACAGCCATCTTAAGGAGAAGCAAAAGAAGATAAGCTGTAATCAGTAAGGAGGATTTCCTAGACCCTGAACTGTTTGGAAGAGCCGAATTCATAAGTATATTGGAGACTAATCACTAAGGTAGCTTCTGAAGCTGAGGCTAAGTGATTACATTGGTGTGTGATCTGCTGCTTGCTTCTACAAAGCACCCATCACACCTCCACTGCAGGAGCACCCACTAAGAACAGAAGTCTCGTCAAATGGTTCTAAAACTAATTAAAAGGAACAAACACAATATTAAGTCTATAGCTAGCTTTGCACATGACAGCAAAGGTCTTTGATCAGTGCAAATATTTCCACGGGCAAGAAGGATAATACGTCAGGCTCCAGAGGAGGCATCCAAACCCCCGGCACTTGCAGCAGTTCAGCTGAATCAAAGATCATCCCACGTGCAGCATCACAGGGCGGGTGGCAAGGGAGGACTCACACATGACTGGGAAAACTTTCAAACTTTCAACAGTAGCTAGTTTATACACTCTAGGATAAGGGTAATGTGATAAAACTCTGCTTGGATTTAGGAAAAAGCATAGCAGATTGATGTGAAGGCTGCAGGCCATTTACACGGTTTGAGAACTAAATTGTCGACAAATACACCACAGTAATCCAATTAGAAAAGGCTTTTTGCATCCTGACAAAGGAGTATAGGTTGAAGATTAGCTGAAGGACATATCCTCCAGATAAAAATCCACCTATAGAAGTGGTAGAACTTTTCAGCAAGTCCTAAGAATCTAATATAAACTCCATTTTTCCAACATTCATCTCCTGTGACTTTGTAACATGGAGAGGAGTATAATCAACAGAAACATGCAATATTTAAAAGTTAAATAGACTTCAGCTTTTGACTTTGTTATATAAAAATGTAACTTCACTCTGTTCTTATTGTTTCAGTTATCTCCTGGATCAAGCAGTCATGCAGCTGTGCTATCTGGGCCATAGCTTCAGGTCTAACTCAGCATCGCCCAGGTCCAGGGCTGTGGCGTGCTGGCCCCATCCTTGCACGCATTAACAGTGAGCCTTGACACATAAAAGTAAGCAAGGACACACTTTAACACGCACAGTAAATCTCCAAATTAAACACTTGGAGAGTGGGTGAGTGGGCACACAGGCTTCTGCTGAGAGTCTGTGTCAGGAAATGTCTCTAACAGGGATCTCCCCCAGACTTCCATTCAGGAATGGCCCAGAGGAGCTGCCTCAGCCACTCTGGACTTGCCCCTGACTGCTTTTACATGACCTGTAAGAGATGAAGATGCTATGTCTCAGCTTCCCATCCCTTTGGTGAGTGGGACAACACCCTTTTGCTCGAATGTGTGCCTCAGAGGCTTACTTTGCTGTTAGCAACTTTTGCAGAGTCCACAGCGATCCTTAGATGAATAGTGTTTAATAGCCTTTTGTACAGATACAGCTTATAAAGATCAGAAGTCATAGTCCTCTGACAATATATAGAGACCCAGAAGCAAGAATTTGGCCAAGTGATACCTCTTAATCTGAATATCCAAAACTAATACTTATTTTCAGGAATTCATGACACAAAATGGACATCATGCTAAAAGGAGAGAAAGCAAAGTAAATATTGCAACTGACTGCTGTGCTCTTCAAATGCAGCATGCACTGCCCAATGGCCAATGGAAGACTTATTATGCATGGTTAATTGCAAAGAGTAGGTTGTATGAGTTCCTTATATGTTTAGGTATTAAGTCTGCTCATGAGACGACATCTGGTGTTCATTGATTTTTGGCATGGTAAATGCAATGGTCATATGGGGAAAGTTCAAAGCACTGGGAGTAAGATTTATGAGACGCTATGTCTCACAATACTTAGCTGAATGGTGAAGATCATAAAAAGAGAAATGATAGGCTTTTCCACCAGTCATGCTCTGAAAAATGTTCAGAGGAGTTAAGCTCTGCTTCTGGACCATCTACTGCATTACTTACAGGTTCCTCCTCAGCAGCCCACTGGCTGTAAGTCTCTGAGGGCTTGGAAGGGGCCACAGGTTGGGAAGAAACAGAGCTACCCATCTGTACACAACTGCTGCCAACCACAGGGACACAGCTTGCCATGTCTACACCAGTGGAGATGTCTGCCTATTTAATAAAGTAGAAGAGGGCTTTCCTCACAAAAGATTCATACTGGTGAGTCAGAGAAAGTTGAAAACTGACAGAAAAGACTGTGCTGGGACATCCGTTCCAGAAAACAAAACTAAGGAGTACTATTCATAAGGATCGTATAAGCAAATGATCATTTATCTCTCCATCAGCTGTGAAAAAGTTACCTCAGCTGCAGAGAATGTCAGGTCCACAGCAATCAAAGGGAAATTGCATTGCAGTTATGAAGACCTAGTTTCACTACAAACATCAAAACAACAGCATGGCATAGCACTGCTGAAAAAGAAGAAAAACTGCTAAACCTCCAACATCATTCAGACCTTCACCAAGGTGCAAGCACCTTACATAAGCTTTCTTGTGGTATTGCCATACAAAAACTGCAAGGAGAGGCAACCAGGTATTCTCCTCTAAGGCACTGAGAAACAATCAAAGTTTTTAAAAGGCTGATAGTCAGCACTCTCACTCAACTTTTCCTGCATCCAAGATGAGCAGAAAAACTTCATTTAAAACTGTTATGACTTTTTACAAGGGAGAAAATATACAGCTTTTCAATTCTGAAAATAGTGCAAATCACACAGAACCTTTATAACTGTATTTAAACTCTTGAAACTGAATATACTATTTTTTACAGTATTAGACCTTGCCTTGGTTGTTTTAATCTCTTTATTATACAAATGTACCTGGAATCCAGTGACAAAACTTTGAAGACCTGGACTAAGGAACACAATACACAAAATATTTTAGCACCTTCATTGCATTGCCTTAACATTTGAATGAGGTGTCAGAGAGATGACTCACAAAGATGTCCCATACTGTGGACAATGTTCCTGTTTGGGAACAACAGAATTTGGTGTCTTGTATTAAAGACAAAGTTGGTCACAGATGTTTTAAAGAGCTGGCAAAGCCTCACAAGCCTGTGAGGATAATCTTTGTTCAGCCTTGCTGTCACAAAACCATGGCCTTTCATAAGCTAAACAAGGAGTTAAAAATGCCGTAAGGAACCTGAAGGAATCAAATTAAGATTCTGTAGTACAGGATTTGGCTGTTACACACCTGTGATCCCACCGCTCCAGCAGAGCTGCAGAAGTGTAACTGAGAGTGGAATTTCAGACCCCCTCTCCAGAGATAAAATACTCATTATGGCTACCCTGGCTGCCAGATTTCTCTACTTGAAAGCTGAAATTCTCCCAAATAAATCTCTTTGGCCTGAAAAATGAGAATCTGGTATCAGACCGAGCTGGGAAATTATTATCTGAAGAATGGATATAAGTAAAGATAACACAGAAGCAAATCTTCACATTTACTGCTATATGTTTTCAAGAGCCAAATGCTGAGAACTTACTAAACAATATGAATAGGGACTTCTGGCACAACACTGTGAAAACAGCTATAATTACCTTCTCATGTCACAAAGTCAGAATTCACAGCAGGCACATTAGATGTTATGATTCCTCATGTCAATATGGTATCACAAAAATAAATTAGGAGGAAAAAAGTATAACACGTAAAAGGTCTCTAATTGCCGTATTTGATTACTAGAAGATTTATAACCACTTAAGATTTCTCCTCTCTCTGAAGTAAAATCCAAGGAGAGATGCAGAGGATATAGGAAATTCTCTGATGATCTTTGTCCCTAGAAATTGCTCTTTGCTAGGGGTTACATAGCAAAGGAGGCAGAGAGAATGCCATATGCTAAGGAGAACTGTGGGAACATTAAATTTCTTCCTTATTTCAAGGTTTGGTGGTTTTTTCCCCTCATTGGAGTGCTTTTGTTTTGTGTGAACTAAATTTTACTTTTTGGGAGCATGACTGTAGAGGAGAATGGTCATGGCAGCTGCTGAGCAGAGGGGCTATGGTCCCTCAAACTGCGGTAAGAGCTGTGGGAGGACACAGCAATGGCAGGAGGCACCCAGATGTGGCAGGGCAATAATTGTGGGAATTCACACCAAAAAAGGCACTGACTTACAGCCTCCATAGGAGGCACCAGGATGGGGCTGGAAGTACAGCTCATTTGGGAATCGCTGAGGTAACCATGCCTCCAAAACCAGAGTGGATGACTTGATGCATTTGCTCTTCAGGGGTTTGCCTCTGGGGAGTACAGACAATTCCACCTCTGTCCAAGCCTTCACCTATAGTTCATCTCAGCTGATTCTGCAGTGCTCAAAGACACTCAAAATAAAGCTGGAAAAATTACACAGGCTTTCCACAGTGTTCAAGTTCATTAAATTTGTTTGCTTAACTTAAATTACATCCTTTAACCCTTTAGCCATGCACATAGCTCCCTGTCATCAGTGGCACAACTGTTAGTGTGCACATAGTTCACCCCTCTACACTAATTTGTAGATAAAGAAAAGTTAAAGGGGTCACTATTCTGAAAAACCATGATTAAAAATATACATCCTTCTTCACTCACCTCCTTACATCACAGGAAGTCAAGCTAATTCCAAATCACTCCAAACTAGCTAGTAATCAGGTTTCTGAAATATCTTGTAAAAGCTCATTTTACCCTTGTGCCCGTAACAGAAGACTCCTGAAGACAGAGAAACTTTCATCATGTATAAATGACTAACAATTACATCAAAACAAATGAAGGGCTTCAAAGCAGGGTGGAAAACTAGGGGGAAATTCCATCCGATTAAGATAGGACATAATTATCTTCTACAGGAAATAAATGCTATATTTTTAACAGGTGACCAGTCAGATTCAGTAGAGGCTTATGCCTGTGTAGTGATTTCTCATCGAGTTGCAGCGTATCTTCCCAGAGAGATGACAGATCTTAGTATTTTCTTGTAATTATTGTTCTACGTAGGCTCTTAATTGGGTAATGGAAACATGAGAGCTATCAGAGCAGGCTGCATTCCACTGATTATTACCATTCATATTTACAATTAATTCAAAGATTTATAAGTACCTTATACAGGTATGTTACTAGACTGAGTTACTACTGCAGTAACATTTCAGTAATCACAGAATCTCCCAACTTCTGGCCTTAGCAATTCTCTGCTCATTCTGATTTATGATCGCTGTATTCCGTGAGCCAATACACACTGCTGTTACCGAACCAATCTATGCTGTTTAAATAGATACAAAACCTGGATTGTTGTAAACAAGAAATATATATATATACAAGTGGAAAACACAGTATTATGATTAATAGATATAAACTGAATTTGCAAATGGATACAAATGTATTTAAAGAAAGGACAAAAATCATAGGTAAAATAACAGTTCTTAAAGGAGATGGGACAAGATTCAATAATGCATCCTCATAAAATATTTCTGGTAATAGATTACTTGTTGATAACAACTTCCACCTTGTTCTGTAGAGGGGATAAAAATCAACCAACTAATGACCACCATATGTAGGTAAGTGTGTCAGGTTTGATGGAAAAACATGGAGCCTAAATGCACTAAAGTAATGTAAACCAACCACAGAGTAGATACTTTCTACTACTTTTCTATTGCATTCATTCAGCAATAAAATGGAAACATCCAATAATATTTGTTTCAATTTACAGAATAAGGGATTCCAAGCCCTCTCGATCATGGCTGGGTGTGTTCTCCCCTGGCCAACCCAGCTGTCATTGCAATCTGAACTGCCCTTCCAAAGAACAAAGTGTTTCACTGAAGCGTAGTTAACCCTGAAACCTAAAGATGGCAAGGATATAAGCAGTGCTCACTCCTTAAGTTCTGATCACTTTAATATCCTGGCAGCAAGACAGTTAATTCTTAACTCAACTATGCACTGAAAATACAGTTACAGATTAAATCTTTCTTTGTGTATGAACAACATGGTGCCTCTCCTCTAAATATGTAGCATGTCTGTTCTGACTACAGCATTAATTATTAAATACATTAATCAATTATTAATGTAAGATTATTCTCTTTTGTTTTTTAAGTGTATTTAGCTTTTTTTTCCTGAAAATTTCTAGCAAGAGACCCTCAAAATGTGATACAGGAATGCAAGTCATTCCAAACCCTAAGACACGGATGAATTAACTCTATATGCATATCTTTGTTTAATGAAACGTGCTACTTCTAACCATTCCTATTTACAATAGAATAGTACATAAACATGTTAAATTAAATCAACCGGTCAGAAAATCTATTTTGTTATGCCCAGTGCTGCACGTATTTTGCATTAGCTGTATGTAATGGATAATGGACTTTATAATGTATTTCACTGTGGAAGTCCTTCATGACAAGTCTGGCAGGAAAATCACTCCCCAACAAAGACCAAATATCCCAACCATCTCACAGCTCTATTCAGGGTTTCACAGTTCAGGTAAAAAATTTGTGTGCATCTCCTGTTGCTCTAAGCCCCGCTCTGACCTTGGGGAGCATCTCCCGTCCTCCTCACTGGGGAAAGCCCAGTTCACTTGCTGCTGCCATGTCTCTGCTCACTGACTCCTGAATCCTTCCACCATCACATTTTTAAGTACAGCCCTGAGCCAAGAGCCACAGAAAGTGAAGAAAAACCCTTCCACCTAAGAGGGCTGGATCCAGCCCAGTAGGCATACACATCATCTAGATTTATTTACATAGAGAGTTAAATAATTTATGTTTTCAATTTTTTGTAACTTCAGCAATGAGAGGCAGCATTGGGAACAGACCCCTCTGCTTCACCCTTTGCTTGCAAGGGTCACAGCAGACATTGCTGAGCTGTCAGCATAAATTACAGCCAGCAGCACGTCAGTGCAGAATGCTTAAATGTGTGTGCAATTTCAAATACATAAATAATCCCACTGACTTTACTGAAGCACCAGAAAACATTCAGCTAATATTCTTTCATAACTTCTCAGGAGTATTTGAGGAGCAGCACTTTGATCTTTATTAGCTGTCAAGTCCACAATGAGGCAAAGTATGTTCCTCAGCGGGTTGCTGGAGACAGGCCTGGAAGCAGCTATGTCATTCTGGAGTTTATCTGGACATTTACAAACCGGAGCTGACTTGCAGTATTTCCTGCAACTGCGTACTGTTGCAGTTTCTTGGGACCATGAACCATCCTCATGCTCTGCACCTGCTGATGACCAAGGGTTGACGACCTCCTACCAAGGCTTTGCACTCCCCACTATACCCTGGTATGATGGGACTGCTAGTGGGCCGGGAAGGTGTTAACGTGCAAAACCATGAACCAGGGGATGTGTCCCACCTTATTCCTCCAAGACATAACAAATACATTTGCATAAAGCATTTTGAGAAGAAATTCACATAATGCAAATTGCTTCAGCAGCTTTTGAGCTCCCTGAATGACCTGGAGCAAGGCATGGTTCCTACCGCAATGCATGCACAGAGCTATGGGGCTTACCCTGAGTGACGTATGACACTCACAAGCCTTCTTCTGACCAGAAGGCAACACCAGTTTTTCTCCCTTTGACTACTAAGAATGTCAGCAATTTCATCTTGACACAGAGCTGGCCTGGCTGATGCTCTAACCTACAAAACGTGGGTCAAAGATAAGATAAACACATACCAGTGTAGTCCTCGTAGCATTCACAAGTGTAGCCCCCTTCTCGGCTGCGACACAACCCGTTGCTCCCACAAGGGTTGGAGTAGCAGAGGTCAATCTCCGTCTCACAATAGTCACCCGTGAAGCCTGGGGGGCATCGGCATCGCAGTCCATTGATGGGATGGATGGGGCGGAACAGGACGGTGTTGGAGCTGATGAATGGGGCCGAGCTGTCGAACTTCAGGACGGAGACGCATTTCATGTAGTTCTCACAGGGCTCACGCAAACAGATGTTGTCGTCAAAGGGCAGCACCCTCTGCGTGGAAATCATGGTCAGCAGGGTCCTGTTGAGGTAGATCTGCTCCTGCAGGTCCTCAGATGGAAAGAACTTGTTTCGAATGCCACCAGGGAGCAAAGCTGAGAAAGTCACGTTCAGGATATTGGAGCTAACGTCTGTGTCATTTTGGATGTTGAAAACGAAGATGCCATCCTTGGCAGTGGAGAGCACTGTTGCCACCCCCTCCACAAACAGGGACAGGAGGGGAGAAAGGAACCTCTCCTGGGACATGTTCTCCAACCGCACTGTGATGCTGTTGGTAAGCATGTCATCTGTGATGATGGTGACACGCAGGGTGCAGACTGCCGTGACACTGTGGACACCATCTGAAGGGAAGAGCGAAAGATAACAGAGACATCAGAGAGCAAGTTTCAACCTATAGACAAGGAGCCTCCCACCATTTCCTGGAAATAAAACAGACCTGTGAGGTATTTCAGGGCACCAGGATGAAGAGGGAAACGCATTCATCTTATGCAGTGATTACCAATGCCTTTAGCCAGGAAAACAAAATAGAATGTCTTAAGGATTGCAACTCAATCAACCAGAGACAACTCATGAAAGCAACTGAATGGATCTTCATACAAGTTACTGCTAGTCTACAAACAGTGCTGAGAAGCTGCTGCTTTCCTTAGTACAACATCAAAATGACCTTGTCAAGGCATGGTCTCAGGCTTAGGGAGCCAGAACTATGCACAGACAGAGAATTGTGACCAGAGCTTTACATAAAAGTTGCCTAAGTAAACAAGTCTTCACATTTGAACACCTGAACTTCTTCATTTCTCACACTTAACTTCTTCAAAGTACTTTATGGAGAAAAAAAAAAAAAAATGCCTGTAGTGAAAAGTAGACTTTAAAAAACTCTCCCATTTTATCCTTGCCTTAAAACATTTCTGATATTGCTAGAACATTCTAGAACTCAAAAAAATATATAAATATAGCACTATTAGCTGACAGTGGACTGAGAGATGTCACTGTAAAAATCTCAGTACACCCTGAGGGTTACAGTAGCACTGTGAATGTACAAACTATAGAGCATTCTATCATTATGAAATATAATTGTGACAGAGTGAGTGCTATAATTAATCCAAATTCAATGCGATCATGGAATGGGAAGTTGCATCATCACTGAAACCAAACCACTTAGTTTAATTCTACCTCCTTCCTAACATTAAGGTCTCATCAAAATACAGACCACATTACAGAAAATATGGTATTACAGAAGCATCTAGAAATCCCAGGAGAGATTAAGACTGGCTTCTGATAGGAAACGTTCATTCTTAAAGATCTCATTGTATAAATAAAAAAACAGAAATGGAGGTGAGTTCATCTCATGAGAGAGATAAACTGGTTTGAGTAGACCATATCTGGCTCACAGTGAAGTTCAGAAATGAATCCAGTTCCCCTAGGTTCCAGCTCCATGCCATAGTCTTGGCCCAAAGTAACTCAGAAATAATCATTTCACAAGTAGCCTGCTATCAACATTTATTTGAATTAAACCCCAAGATATGTGTGAAAATGGGTTTTGAATCAATTGTGAATGTAAAATCGCAGCAGAAGCTGCATTTGAATCAATCTAAACCCAGTGAGAGATCACAATTCTAATAGCATGGATTGCTAAAGGTCATTCTCCTAAGGTTTATTATCTCAAAGTATTACTTTATGACCCATTATGGTCTCTTACAAAAGGTCTTTCAAGCACAGGAAAATCAGAATGACTTCTTTCCTGTTCACTGTCACCACTACACCTCAAGTGCTGTTTTCTTCTAAAAATAAATGTATTGTTGGAAGATTTTTCTCTAATAATATAGTAGCAATGCAGTAAATTATGACAGCATAATTAACCAAATGGCTTTTGATTCCCTCCTCCTCCTCGGATTGCCTGTAAAAGCTCAGCTGTTGACTTTTTTCCACACTGAAGCAGCTTTTATGCAAACAGAAAAATATTTTCTCCTGGGTGCTACTTTACTAGTGCCTGGCTGAAACCAAACAGTCAGAAGAGGTCATTATTCAGGGTGATCTCTTTGATGTGTTCCTCACAGAAGCTCACGTGTCAGCTTTCACTTTCCCCCAAGTTTGCAGAAATCTTCCATCTCCTTTTCCTCAGACTCACTCTAGAAATGTGTAGTTCCAGCCTCCATCAAGACCCAAAGCAACCTTTAAAAATTACTGGTGCCCAAAATCTTTGTTGCAACCTCCTCTTCCTCCTGCATGGTCTGTGGATCTCTGGCCAATGGACAATACAGAATGCATCGTATTTTCATGAATGACATCCCCAGACTAGTTTACCCACTTCTGTCAAGTGCATGGCTCCTTCCCCTGAAAGGCCAGAAGCAGAACAAACTATTCACTTTTTTTTTTCTAAAGCAATTGACATTTGCCTGCCTGTCCCATAGGTTGCCTGAACTATTTTGCTATTTATTGCACAATACGCTACAGAAGTTCCCTCATACCAGCGAAAATGCTGGACAATGGGTCCTTTTCTTAAGAAAACACTATGATCTATAGCCCATGGTATGTATAGTAAGACGACAAAATACAATCCACTGTCTGACAACGCACTAGAGTCCACAAACTGTCATAATCAATATCAACTGTCACAATATGCGAGAGCTTCCCAGCATTCACAACAGCTATTCTGACACAGTTAATAAATCACTGGAAAAAGCCTGGTGTCAGATACCACACAGCCTCCTTGTTCCATGGGCAGCACAAAAGAAAACTGGGCACAGACGTATAGCTGCAAAATGAAGTTGTGTTTTAAAAGCCAGTCCGTCTTTGTGCAGCCCTGTTGCAGAGCATTAAAATAAAAAGAGAGTAAAAAGGAGCTGAGCATGTGTACTACAGGCAACAAAAGAGCGGCACAGCAATACAGATGGCTGGACAAGCACCTCTTTCATATCGCCAGCGAGCCCAAGAGCAGCATCACGGGATCCAATCATCTATTCATTCAGAAATTCGTGGAAAGTTGAAACAATCTGTGGTTTTATGGGACCAAATTAGTATCTATTCTACTTTCAACAGACAACATTCACTTTGAGGGTTGGAACAAGTGCAATAAAGAAAGTGGAAATTTTGTCCTCGTCTTTATTGGGAATTAAGCCCTAAATACACAATAATACACGTGCTTTGAGATTCATGAGAGAAATACTCCATGGAAGTTTCAAATGTTTACTGCCAGAATGTCAGAAAAATAGTGTTAGGAAGTACTATTTTATGGAGTGGTAATACTTCACGGCCTTTCACTTTCTGACACGACTAACCATATTCAGCTATTCGATATACACACACAACCAACCTGTTATTCTGCTAAAAAGGCTCTAACAATCTGATTTTTTCAAAGTTCTTATGATACAGCTATAACAAGTTCCTATCATGTTTTGGCAGATGCAGGATGGCTTCAGTCATGGGTGTGAAACACCCTTCAATTGATGCTACATAGTAGAAACTCTGGCTACACTTTACTCTTGGGAGCAGACCTTCACACATGAATACATACACATGTGCAAGGTTTAGCTGTCACCAGTTCTAACAGCCATCACCTGCTTGGCTTCAGCACACCAGCTGGATGCAGGAGTCTTCCTGAAGGAGCTCTAAACGCATGAGCCATGCTGGCAGATGGGACACACAGGCATCCTGCTAAGAGGGGTTTGAGCAGACTGCCTGGATCTTAGCAGCCCAAGCCACTGTCACACAAATAGCCTGAGGAAAGGAAACACAGGACGGACCAAGGAGGAAGATGGTATTTGAGCCATCCTTTTGTAGGCTTGACTTCTAAACCCATTGGACCAATGGCTTTTGCCACTCTGTCCCCAAGTTTCTTTTCCATCAGGCAGAGAGGATAATGGCACTTACATGTACACTGTGAAGTAGTATGATGTAGTAGTATGAAGGGTGCAGATGATGAAATGCTGAGATGAGATACTGGGGTAATGAAGGCAACACATATATCCTAAACAAATCATAAAAGGTTCTTTCAAAAGCTGCTGCAGCTAAATTTATCAGGAAATAAAAAAAGTGGAAAGACTAAAATAAAAGACTCAGAGTCTCACATACCAGTGAATGGAGAAAGAGGACTCTGGGTGGCTGTACAGGAGAAAGAGGTGTTCATTACAAATGCAGTCTCTGCACACTGCATTTATATCCTGGCCATATTATTTTATGGTATACTTTCTACAAAAGAAATCTCCAGAAGGTGGAAATCAAAGCAGACTGTTGTCTTTTGTGCCATTGTCATTGCTGACTACATTCTTTAAAAACACAACTGTTCATCCTCCATCAAACTAATGAAAAAATTTAATAGCAATCACATATGCTAACACATTACAAAGAAAAGAGAAGACAGTAGGGCTGACAAAAGCTTAAACCTCTCTAAAATGCATGAATAACTAAGAATTGGTTCAATAGTCATTGTTTCTTGATTACCTCTACTTGACAACAAACCTAATCAAACCTAAGACCTTAATCTCAGCTTTCTATCTTCTGGCAGTCCATAAACCAAAGAATTTTATTATCTAGAAATGTAAACATGGCAAAGTTTAACTGAAATGCATATTTGGCAAGGGCAGCACGTGGCCAGAAAAGTTCTTTTGTTTGTTTTTCAAGTTGGCAGAAATAAAATAATTAACACGTTTTTTGGCTTATTACATCCAAAGGTCTTAAGGTTAGTTATGAAAGCTGCATATTTTAGATGAATACTTTATCATCAGAGCTTTCTTTCACAGATATCGCAACCCAAATCTACTCTAATTCTGCTTTATGACACATCTGGAAATAACAGATGTCAGAGTTTACGACAGCCATGGAAACTTCTTGGCTAGCAAAATGTAGAATAAAGAAACTCCATAGGTTCAAATAACCCCTTGCCCTTCCCAGCTCTTAACAAGCAGGCATGCCCATGGGTAACAGCCATCACTTGGTAACATTCCCTGGAATGATCAAACCTCTATCCCCCATTGCCTCCAGCCACGTCTTTATATGTGGGAGTTTGTACACACCTAGTGCAGTACTAAGCCTTGAATTATTGATGAGGATACCACACTTGTAGCATCCTCTCCACTGCCTGGGCAGCAGTAGCACGTGAGTAGCACCAGCTCGCAGAAATGGAGACCACAGGCAATACTTGGCTGCCTGAGCAGAGGCTGAAACCCCAACCACACTTCCCGCTGAGTAAACAGCAGTAAAAAATAGGTGGATGTTCATTAAAGTAAGATGCATAGTCCTGTGCTAAGCTTCAGTTTGCCTCAGAAAGTCTCCAAGTCGTACAGGGCTGACTCCATTCCTTGCATTGTGCTTTCACCACCATGGAAACAGATTTAAAATGCGTAAAATATCAGAGCACTAATGTCATCCCTTCCAAAGCACTGCTGTAGGCACTAGAAAGCTTCACTTCCAGAAGTAGAAATAAGAAGTCTATGAGCACCCATAAGACAAACTCCTTAAAATATTTTCTACATTATGTTAAAGACCAGGAACTTATAGCACAGCACAGAGAAAATATTCCAAAAAGAAGTTAACTATACAGAAAATGGCAGGTGGGAACCCAAGTAAGATGCTTTGCTGAAAAAGCAGAAAATATTAACAGAAAGGAAAATGGAAAATAGGCATAATTGTGAATTTACAGAGACCCTGCTCCGAGGTCTTCCCAGTTAGCAGTCCCACATGAAAAGTGTTTCAGGACAGAAACTGTGTGTACATGGCCCCAGTTTGAGTGTTTCTTCAGAGCACACTGGCAAAGGATGGGGGGGGCTGGTGTTGGCCTTAGCTCTCTAAAAGGCCAGAGTGATAAGCAGTGGTAAATATCCCCTGTGCATCCCTAAGAAGTCCTCGTTTTGTGATAAGAAGAGATGAAAGCATAAATGTCTCTTTTGATAAAGAAAAGTGATACTAAATGGCACAATAACAGATGAGTAATATCCATGAGAAATATACTCCATACTTCCCTTTGGAAAAACATAATTGTATTTCGTATAGCATCCTATCACTTCTTACACAGGCACTAATGGATTCTGTCAAAGTCTCCCTTTCCTTGAGATCAGAAATGCCGCTAATGAGCAATTCCTTTTTCATATCAAGTTGGATGAAATGACTTGGAAACAATTCCCCTTGGCCACATGAAGCTTATGTTATTGATTCTGTCCCTTCAGTTCAGGTTGCCAGTCTCAGCTCCATGCATTTAGGAGTACTGACTGCCAGCACAAGTTGTGGGCTTTAGAAAAGATATCTAAAAATAATTATCTATCATTCACACAATGCCAAAGGTTCACTTTAGAACCACTGCTCTGAAGAATGTTGGAGTCCATGTCTGCTCCAAAGTCAATTACGTCAACAGGAAGATTCCCATTGACTTCAGAGAGCTTTGCTCCCAGACAAAATTGGGCCCAGAGCCTAATTCCCTGAGTCCTTGCCAGTGCACTTGCACAGAGCTTCACTCCCAACCCAGCAGCCCCAAACAAGAACAACAGTCTGACCATGAAAAGGCTCAGGGTTGAAAATCTAGATGGTGAAAGCAGAAAGCAGAAGATGAGGGATGAGCAGGGCAAGCATACAGACAATGGAAACACGCAACATGGACTGCACAGCATGAGTTGGAAAGGCTGTAAGGGTTTTCCTAAAATCAAGTGTCTAAATCCATGCCTTGACATCTCTAAATTTCCAGGAAGGATGAACAGCTGCAGCCTCCCTTCTGCAGATGCTCAGTTTTGAAGACATTGGCCAATGTTGCCTGGTGTTCTTTGAAGAAAAAAAAGTTTGGAAGAGTCATAGAAGGGAAAAGAGAAAGGTATCTGTAGGAAAAGAAGGTATCTGGGATTAAGTAGTCCAGGCCTGGAACGTTGCTGGAGGACAAGCACATGTTGGCACAGACTGCCTATGTATGACTGCACCAGTGACCAGCTCTCCCTAAACCAGCATGAACCACACTGCCTCCAGCACTATCCTGTTCTGATACCAGTGTGGCAGCTCAGAGCATTCGAGGGGTCTGCCCCGAACCACCCAGGACATGGGGTACATACCTGGGTCATGGCTATGCTAGCTCATGGCCTTCCACTGCACTGCCCCATGGCAGCATTAGCCACATTTGCACTTAGAATCACAGAATGGTTTGGATTGCAAGGGACCTCAAAGATCATGTAGTTTCAACCCCCCTGCTATGGCAGGGACACTTTCCACTAGACCAAGTTGCTCAAGGCCTCATCCAATTTGGCCTTGGACACCTCCAGGTATGGAGCATCCACAACACCCCTGGGCAACCTGTTCCAATGTCTCACCTCCCTCACAGTGAAGAATTCCCTCCTAAGTTCCAATCTAAATCTACCCTCTTCCAGTTTAAAGCCATTGCTCCTTGTCCTATCACTACAGGCCTTTGTAAAAAGTCTTTCCTCAGCCTTCTTGTAGGTCCCCTTTCAGATACCGGTCTGGAGAGCAAACATTCTGGGATTTGCACTGAGTCAATCCATCTGCAACTAGCAGGACCTAATGTGGGCATTGAAAAACCTTGACAGCTCAGCAGCAAATCCCAAATGGGTAGAGCAACAAATGATGTCGGGGTCAATGCAAGTCTATCAGACATCTCCAGGTAAATTCACCTTCCTGTAATGCTCACAGGAAGGCTGTAAGGCTGCAGACATGCTTAAAAACATGCAGCTCTCACTCCGCAGTACCCTTGGCAGCAGCAACAGCAGTACCAACTAAATCAGACAGCTTAAAAAACCCCAAAGCTGTGGGAGGACAAACTGTGCATAAAGCAACTGCAAATTCCCGACGTGCATAAGAGAAAAAAACAAACTAATTTTGGCATCATTATCTTCAATGTAGCCTGTGCTGTTCAGAATTATTTACTTTGCACACAATACTGAAAAAGAAAAAAATCCTATTTCAGTTTGCAGTTTGAACGGGGGATTAAAAACAAATTGGTGCCAACTGGATTGCTCAACAGTGTACAAGAGTGCCATTAGCTTTTCTGAAACTAGCACCTGCAAGCTGTGAATTTTGAAATGTTAATTGAGTTGATAACACTAGTCTGGGGGAATATTTCCGGAAGGTGGGAAGTAAGGCAAGTCAGATCTGCTGGCAGGAATAAGCACTCTTGAATTCTGACTGCAGTGAAGAAGGAAATACACCTAACTTCCCTGAACACCCTCCTGCAGCATCACTTCTTGCTCTTCAGGTACCTGGTGCACATGGGTTGTAATGGCTGTGGGGGACGAGATGCAGGCAGGGGAAGCTGGCAGGGACACAGCAGTGACAAGGCAAGCAAGGAAACAAGTCCCAGTCCTGAGCAGAAAGCACAAGTAGGAAGGATGAAGGATACTTAGAGGGAAGTATGATCTGTGGGAAGATGAAGCGAGCATGCTAATAACCAGCTCTTCCAGACTATTTTACTGATAAGGAGATTTTCCTGCTAGCTAAAATGCAAAACTATTTTCCTTCCTGGGCTCTTGCACACCTTCCTGTACCTCAGCTAGTTCTCCTTGTTAGCAAGGACCAGCAAGACTCCTCCACCCAGCCATGCTTGGCAGCAGGGCTGAGTGTGCCCCAGGACCGGCTCTGTCCAACTTCCTGCCCATCATCACCAGCAGCACTCCCCTGCCCAGCTCCTGGCCATACAGGCCCTTGGCGGGGTGTGTACAGCCTAGAAGCCCCTTGCTGCTGCTCCATGGCCAGCTCACAAGCTGTGACATAGCTTTTAAACTCCAGCTGAAGAGGTAAATTTCCATTTCATGCTAATGTCCACAGAAACCATGCATCTTATGGCACTCACTGGACCTGTTCAGATGAAAACCCCCACTCCAGATTGCTACACCAGATAGACTCACAGACCGACTTGCTGGGGACTCCACCACCTCCCATAAAGCTTGATCTTATTTCATACATAATCAAAACTATTGCCTAACTACTGCAATAATTTTTAAGCATCTCTGAACTTTAAAGGGAGAGGGTTTTAATATCATTTATTTTAATTCTAATTAAACGCATAGCTAAATGTCCATAGCTAAAAGACGGTTTCCCAGCAGGCTTGCATTGCTTGCGGCCATATCTCAAAATGCATCACAGTGGTGGACACAGTGGCTTGGATGGGGCACTGCTGGGCAGGGGGAGATGCTGGTGAGCATCAGGATACACGAAGACCAGGCACAGGGAACCCAGTCATCCATTCACTCTACAACCAAAGGACTACTCACAGGCCTCTCTAGCTTCCTAGCTGTAACCACTTATATACAGGAGTCCAAACAGGCTTCTTAAAGGTCCATGAAAGCACTGGACAAACCAAACCACAGTTATGGGATGCTGCAAGCCTTATCTCTATTTCAGGGCATGGTCTTCAAGTAAATGATGTATTTTGTACAGAGTAAGATAACAACAGCGTGTTTACTCTGAGATATGCTTTTACGTCACTAACTCAACTTCAAAAGAGAGAGTTCCTGCTTGGGGTGCCTGGCCATGCTGCTGGGGGAGAGACTGATGGGTTGCCACAAAAACCTCCATTCTCCTCATAGCTATGCATTCCCTGCAAGCATTTTTACTCACTTGGTCAGATTAAAGCAAGAACCTTCCTAGGCAAGCCAGGGCTCCACACAGATCTCTCTCTTTGCAATTCCAAAGCAGGAGTTTTTGGGGATGGCAGGGGTGCGGGAAGAGTTGGGGTGGGAGGTAGGGAGTATCAAAACTGGGAGCAGTGATAAGGAAATAGCTTCTCTGTCACAGTGTTTGCACCCATTCTGCATATTAGTAACCTCAAAGGGATGCTTTCAAAATTGTATCAGCAAAATTAAATCCATCAGGTTTATTTTTCTAAATGTCTCTATATTCCCATGTTCCCTTTGCCTGAAGATACTCCCTGCTCCTTGCTGCAACCCACAGTGAAACCATGGAGACTTTTCCTGCTGGATGGAGTTCAGGTTTGCTATCTTGACCGGAAACAAAGGAGGGAACAATGAAAACAGACAATGGTCACATTTTTCTGATGTCATTTCTGTTAACAGACAAGTTTTCAAAACAGTTACGTATCAGCTGAAAGACTAATTGATATACTGGGCAGTGCAGAAACTTGCTCAGCTCCCTGAATCAGGAAAAACATCAGAAAAATTTAGCTGTGGTAGCTCAACAGATTGCTGACTGTGCTCATGCTCTGCTTGGGAAACTAAGAGGGTACTTAGGCATACGTGTATATTCTTTCATTTTTCTGTAGCCTCAGTCTTCATAAGATCATTTACATATTAATACAAAGCAAGAACAGAGGGCCAACCAGCCAGGGAAGAACAAGCAGTAATGGCTACGTGTCAGCTCCCACATGCACCAGGCACAGGAATGGTTGGTTCAGCTACTCCTCCTGCCCCAGGAGATTCGAACATGCTCGAACACAAGGGACACACACAAGCAGGGTAACTCTCTTGTTGCTTCAGTTCACATCAAATTTGTTAATGGGATCAATGACTGGGGCATGGATGTCCCACTTGTAACATGCATGTACTAACTTTATAACTCTCTCTTTTCTCTCTTAAGTTCAATTCATGTTTAGTAGCTTTTAATAAGTAGATCAAAATCAAGAGAAATGATAAGGAGCATCGAGGTCCATCCGCTAGGATCTGACACAAAATACACTCATGTCCCACGGTTTGAAGAATTTAGACTTCCAATTAGCTTAACTACACTAGGAATCCCTGGAATTGAAATATTTTCTTCAACTTAATATTTCCCCCATTTTTGTTTTCAAAGGGAATAGGCTTTCTTTTTTCTTAGTAGATTTTTAACTGACCAGTTTTGCTGATCTTTTCTGTTACCTGAGGTCTGCTGAGTTAAGCAGAATAAAAAGCAAATAAGAAATTTGAGGAAAGAAGTAAATAAGAAATTGAAATAAAAAAATATTTACTTGCATCATGTGATTAAAATAAAGAAAGAAGAACAGAAAGATGAAATAAACAGGCAGAAACACCCTTACCAAACTTTTATAGTTTTGGGAAAGACTCACCAGGCACTGGCAATACTTTCAGAAAAAATGCTATGTCCTTTGTCCAGCCTCTCTGTTGATAGGCAACCCACACAATCTTTTAAAAACGCAATGTAAAAACAAAAAACCTCTTTGATTAGTTAACCATCTACGTGTCACTGGCCACTGGCAGTGAGATCATTGTGGTTTTGGCTGTATGGTCAACTGAGAAGATTATTCTTGGATCCCTGCCGTTATAACTAGTATGCTGGACACGAATCAAAAAGGACAAAACCTTTGTTTCCTGTTTCTGTAGTCCTGAACCTGCAGTGAGTATTTTTCTCTCCAAAACTTTCCCAAAAAGAAAAGCAGCCCCACAGACAAAATCAGAAGAATGTAAGAGCTTGACTCCTATTCACTGTACGTCATCTTGGGAAGCCGATGCAGAGGAAGGGCAGGCCAAGTTATGACAGATTAAAGTGGGTAACATCCGTGTCTTGGAGCCACTGGTTAAACACAGAAGCTACACCGATCTTCAGAAATGATACTGTAATCTCAAATGCCTACCATATGATTTCTATTCAGCTGAGCTGTAGAAATGGAGTTGTAAGTACATGATTCACTTCTTTAAGAATCAGATAAGATTTTCTGCCAGACACTTTGCAAGACACAGATCTTGAGTATTTGCATTCTAGGACTAACATAAGGCTAAGCAACAATTAAAAGATTCTCTTTAAAGGAATTTACTACACTGGATAAGAGAGGAAAACATTAATAGTCTCAGTACATCTGTGACCTTCCCATAGCATTAGCAGGGTATCACCAGGAGCATGTCAGGCTAGAGTCTGCCCAGCAGTCACAGGCTTCTGGCCAAGGGCAGGGTTACTGGGTCTTTCTCCTCTGGGTAATGGTTCTTTCCTTCCTACTCTGCCAAGGCTGCAGGCAATCCAGAGAAGTGGTATGCGGTGAGCTCAGGGTATCCAACAATAAACAGAGGCTCACTGCTGGTTAGTGCCAACACCCAGCAGGCACATGGCCACCACTGAGCAGGGTAGGATGGCTCCCTGCGCCACCTGCATCATGTGCAGCACAAAGTTTTACTGGTGCAGTGACAATCTATCCACCATGTCCAGGCATCCTATTAAAACTATTGCTTCTAACAGATTGCTGGACATCCTAACATTCAGTAGCAAAGCCCTCGCTTTCAACTCAAGCAAAATTTTGATCTGGAAAAGAGACTCATTCAGTGAAAGCTGGACATATCATAACCTTAATGGTGCCATGGTAGAAGCACTTTCTACAAAGTCTAATGAATATATATATATGCCCTTCATTACAGTAGAAGTAAATTGCTGTTAATATATTTAAAGACATTATTTTTCATTGTTTTAATTGTATTTTATAGAAAAATATAAAATACTGAGCCTATGCAAAATACTCTCAAAAACTGTTACCATTAACATTGAATCTTAAAACATAAATCATTCAGGGAAAACATCAAAATCCTTATTCTAGGAATTCTTACTGATATAGTCCCACTGATATCAGCAGAGCCTGAGCATTGCGGAGCTGTTGGACATGAAGCCTTCAGCTAAAGCTTCCAGACTACACTTTGGTATGACTCCAAAGGAGTGTGGCTTCCCAAGAAACCACTGAGTCAGAAGGGTGAGATTTCACCAAGCATTAGTAGAGGTCATATCACCTTTCCATACAACATACCAAACCTCCATGTCAGCCATTTGTATGCATACAATATGGGATGAATATTATCCCTGAGTGAATATAAATACTAATTTTATTATTAAAAAACCCTTTTTAAACTTTGCACAACACACTGTGAAAAGTAGCTGCCTGAAAATCAGGATTTTCTCTGCAAAGAGCTTATCTGAATTCCTGCAGGATGCTTCATACTGTGGAGTCATTTCCCAAGAGCTTAGATAATTGATGAAGCTTAATTAGTAGAAAGGATTTGCTGTTTCAGTGTCCAGAGCACACTTTTTCACTACCTGAGCTCTGAGGCCATCTTTACAGACATGATATTGTCTCTCTGGACCATGCCCTTGAGTGCAGCCACTTGTTCTCTCTCCAGTGATAAAATTAGGCTTACATCATGGTCTCAATCCAATGATATCGTTCTCGGAAGAAAAGTGTGTTTTAGGCATTTTCTGACATTTTCTTAGTTTTCAAAAACCTCTTTAGCTCTGTTTAGATTTAGGCTGGCATTTCTGTACTTAGCCAGTGCTAGGCATTCTCATGAAAGAGCTTCCTAAAGACTAAAAGGGCACCTAGTTATAATATCTGCAGTCAGGGCACTGGGTTAATAAACCCTGTGAACATCCCACATGAGGAGACTCTCTCCTTCTTTCCACAGGGCATACCAGAAACCCCTCTCTGCCTCCCAGCCTGCAAGAAATCCACTGATATTTGAGGTGGGCTCCTAAGATAGTCAAATCCCATCCATGGTGGTCCACAGCTGCAGAACCTCACAGCACTGCCTGCTTGAAGCATTAATTTCCTTGAATGTCTCACAGGTGGACTCTTGGGAAAGGGAAGCAGAGGTTCAGTATTTGCATGGAAAGAAGTATTTCTCTCTGGACACGACAGCTGATGATGGGGAGAAAGGCAAAGCAGCTGCAACCCAGGTCAGGAAAGGTTTATAGGGCTGCTGGGGTGCCTGAGCTGCACAGGCAGCAGCAGCTCAGCATGGGCCAATGTTAGTGGAAAGGATAGCAAAATTCCCATAAACATGTGCCAGGAAAGGAGGGGGCTTTGGCACGCTCCAGGTCAAAGGCAGCACAGGCAGGAGGGCTGGAGGCAGCATGGTGGCCAGCGGTGACACCCAGCTGTCACCTGACCCTGCTTCACAATTTGTCATGCGAATGTCATTCCTTGTGTCAAATAAAACACAGAGCAGGACACACACAGAAGTATCATGACAGCTGGTTGCAACGGCTGCAGAAAGCATCTAATGGAGAAAAAACATTTCTACCAGAAATCTTCCAATATTGTGTCACTGAAACCAATATCAAGTAACTGAATCACATCTGTTCCAGTGAGACTTTTATTGGGAATGATTTGGATAATATCTACCATCCCACATATATATATTTTTAATGTCTATATATAACTCAAAATTCTGTACTGGTATGGAGTCATATAGATACATGACTCTATACTCCAATCATAAAGAGTCCCTGATTGTGACCTCCCAGTCAGGCTTTCCCCAGTACAGCTGACTCCCATGGCTGTGGCTCTTCCTCCAATACACCCAGAAGAGCAGAGAATTGCCCCAGAGGAGCTGGCTTTCACTCTTTTCTTTCTTCCCTTGCTGCCTTCTCAGCCAAAAAAACCTGCTGCATTCACAGCTACAAGGAAGTGGAGATGGAGCAGGACACTTCACTTGGATGAGCTACGCTGAGCAGCGAAGCAGAAGAAAATCCTGACAGTGCACTTTGGGTAGGGGGAACTGTTCACAGGGATGAAGGCTGTTGAGCGGGGTGTGTTTAGTCAGACTCAAGCCTTCATGACCTCTAACTTATTCTAATGTCATTAGAATAAAATTTAAAAGTGCTTCACAGTTTCCAAACATATTTTCTACTTTAGTTTCATTAAAACCCCCACCCTTTTAATTAAGGGTAGAAGTAAAAAAACACAGTAAAATTTCAAAGAATGTTCAAGCTCAAAATTAAATATTCTAGCCCTGAAAAAATTACCAGTTTGTCTTTGCCTCTTTTTCAGACATCTGTTTGGCAAAGAAGACATTTCACAGCCTCCCCTTATGGAAATCCAGCTCCATGTTCTCACCCCAGGACTGCTGCCTGCTCCATGTTTAATGGCTAAATCCTGTCACATTTGTCTTTGAAAAAGGCTCTTCTGAACAGGAAACTGTGCTGTGACACCAGGCTCCTGTTCTCTTTAAAACAGCTCAAGCTCTGTAAAATGACCTCTCTTGACTTGCTTTCTCAGTTGGCTCAAGACATCTCCTGCACGATGTTTCTCTAGTGGTAACCCAAGGCTTCAGAAAATGCAGTAACAGGTGGGTAAAGTTAAGTCAGCACCCAAAAAGAGGAAACATTTTAATATTACCTACTTAATACACTTTTTTTTCCCCTTACATCCACACTTGTAGCTAGAATTTGGAGTGGTTTTGTACAGGTCCATTACTTGTATCCAGCCACGACTCAAGGTCAATAGATAGGATATTGCAATTTGTGAATACACAGCATCATTAAATATCTGTGGCATTTCACTCACTGAGTCATCTGGGAAACACAGGATGCTTTGGAGACCACAGAAATACAGGGGGGCTCCTTAGGTCCCTGAGTGTGTCTTGTAACTCTCTCTTACAACTGCTTTAACTTGCCAATCAAGTAATGATGTTTCTGTAATTACTTTAAACGTACTGATCTTACTCAGTGCATGCTGTGCACTGCTGTGTAAGTGGTGGGGTTTGAATAATTATACCATCCTAGAAAACACCAAATAGTAATCCCAAGTTACCAGCAGAAACTGAGTAACTTAATAAGAAATAACATGACAACAATGTCACATGAGCATGAAATACAGAATAATTCTCTTATTAAACACTGTAAAATAAATAAGGTGTTTCCCTCTCTTCTCTCTGAGTGGAGAGCAATGCATTCAGCATCACTTAACTCAAAACAGTCTCTGCCCAAAGGAGCAAAGTAACCACTGTGCTCTGCAACAACTTCAGTGTACTGGACTTACACTATATTTGCACACAGGTACCAGAAGGCAGAATCTGGCCAAATCACTTTAAAAAGACTGAACTGCTTGAGATACTAAGACCTGAGAACCCACCTCTTAATACGCCATTGCTCTAATTTCTCTTCTTAAAGCATTTGCACCAGTAATCAGAGGTGATTGCTGAGCTCCATCCTGCACCTTTAATTAAAGTCTGTTTCTGAAAGCCCTGTCTAGAGAGGCTAATCCCTCTCTACTCAGCTGCTAGATTTGCAAAGCAGGGCAAGGAGGCAGATGCACATTTGGGGAGCTAATCAGGGGCTAGTTTGGCAACCCAAACTGTCACAAAACATCTGTTAATACTGAGGCCAACTACTTCAAATGCAAATTGTCAACAGTCAGTAAAGAAATTGAGCTGAGAAGCACAAGCAGGGGAAAACCATGAATGCAGATATGAGAATTAATTATCCAAGGGTAACTACATATGGGATTTTTTTTCAGTACTACCAGTACCAGTACTACCCAGGTCCTATCAGCCCTTGTCTGGAGCAGATGCTTCTGCTGGAGCAGATGCAGAGAGACCTTCAGAGCTTGCAAAGAAGAAAACTGAGGCTCTAAGAAGTCTTCCCTACAGGAGCTCAAAGGAGATGGGAAGGAAAGGAGAACTGGCACACCAACAAAAGCAAATTTAGTCTTCAAAGCAGTAGTATAGTGGGTCATAGGATCCTCATGAGCCAGGGAACTGTGTCAGACAGCTCATGTTTCACTGTAGGCATAGTGCATGGAGATTTCCACACCGTCATGGTCTCTCTGCTTCCTCTACTCGTGATGCATTGCCTCTTACCCTCTGCTCTGCCAACACAGTGGGGCTCCATCTCACAATATTGTATTTCCCCTATGTTTCATCTCCTCTCACATGTCTGCCCCTTCCTCCACCTCCTAGACTGGCCACAAAGTCCTCCCTCCTATTCTCACTGTAAACTCCTCTCTTCCGAGGCACCTGTGGGAAACTGCCTGTGATGGCAGGTGAGAGCAGACACAAGTGGCTTCCACCACATGCTAATGTGGTAAGGGAGGGTCCCAACTTCAAATGTAGATGAAGATGTACATGGCTGACTGTTGACCTTGCCCTTTCACCACCCCTCACCTTAAGTGAGTCCGACAAACTTTTACCATCTCTTTTCTCAGCCCAAGGGATGGATGTCTGTTCTGTCTGTACATCTTGCTCTGAGACTCAGGAGGCTGCTAACATACAAGAGGGTAACTCTAACAGAGTAGAGACCTCTCTGCAGGAAAGGATTTGTGGCGCCAGGGCATATGTTTGTGGAGAATTTACTGTGTGAGCTTAGGGACTGCTCAGACTGACTGAGCTGCAGCTCCCACAGAGACCAACAGAAGGAAAAGGACACGTGTACCTAAAACTCTCCAAACTCACAGTCAAGAAACAAACAGAAGACAAAGCCAAGAGACAGAGAGATGAAGTAAGTGACTGTGACTAGTAGCTCCATGGTGAAGAGCCAAGCCTGTGGTCTGTAACAAAGAGAATGGGATGTGATGTTGCCTTCTAGGAGCTAGGATGGGATTAATACAATAAACATACGGAGGGAAAATCACCTCAGGAATACAGGGGAATTTTCTGAGTCAGTATTTTCAAGTGAAAACTAATGAGACAAGCAGCAGGCAAGTCAATGCTTAATAGGATCATGCTACAAATGTGAGACTAGAAAAGTCAAGGGGAAGAAGTCCTCTCCAAGACTGCTCTGGTATCCATTGCAGGTCAGTAGAGACACCACAAAGCAGCCAAAGCATGCAGGAGTGTCGCAGGAATGGACCTGTATCGACAGGGGCTTGAAAGTGCTTTCTGCGATGAAAGGTTAGTACTAAGATTAAATGGTCTTAAGCAAAGAGGGTGCTAACCTCCCTGTGTTCACAGCTGACAATTCAGAAGAGCTTCAAGATAAGTGGAAAAAAACAGTGGAGGCACATGGCTCAGAGGTCTCATCACTGGCTCCTGTATATAGCATTAAAAAAAGATAAATGAATCCTTGTACTTCTTTTCTAAATATACATTCTCACTTCTCAACTGTATGCCACAATATACATTACAAGAAGCTAAGAGCCACACTGCACACTGATGGCTGGTGTTTGCCTCTGCTGCTGACAGCCCCACAGTATGTAAACATCTTCCTAACGCAGATGTACTTCCCAGGCCTATGTAACCTGGGTTTTCTGCAAGCCTGGGGGAATGGCTGAAGATGTGACTCCGCAAATCCAACTCTCTTTTGGCACTTTTTATGGTTTAAAGAAACCCTCAAAAGTCAAAATACTAATCAAAAGAGTGAAATAGAAGACATCTACATTAATGTACACACACACAATGTAGAGCGTATGGGAAAGAAGCGAGCTATGTTAAAGATAAACAGTAATAAATGATGCAATTTGTGACCTAGGCAACATCACTAAACAGAGAACAATGATTCCTGGACCTGCAATGGAGAGAGAGAACAGAGATGGAGGCAGAGGGGTAGGTGATGCAATACTAGACGTTGCTAACAAAAAAACATACAATAATAATAAGAAGGGGGTGAAGCCTTATGGGAGTGAAGAAATGAGATGAATCCCAAAGCAAATGTAAGAGGAAGCAGAAGTTGGACATCAGGAAGTGATCACAGCACAATATAAACTTCTTTGGTTTTTCACACCCTGCAAAGAGGTAGGGAATTTTAACACACTACGTGTTTTCACACATGTTAACAAAAATATCTTTGTTTTCTACTAGGAGAGCTATACAACAGTTCTGTGATACAGAAATAGTAGAATCTAATTGCAGGAAAAGAGACTTGAGAGGTTTTACAAATTAAAGCAAGAACTAGCTAGTGATGCAACAACATGGTAGTTTAGTACTAGTACAGCAGCCAGCATATTTTGAAGGGATCTGCCAAATACAAGAAGATCTTTAATTCCAGTGATGCTGCTATCTGCAGGATTCAGACTTGACACAAGCTAATTTAACCCAATACAAAACTTCACTCATTGCACTTTTCTTACACAGATTTTAATGATACAAGATAAAAGTTAAATATCTTTAGAGTGTTTTTATTTGAATCACAGAAGTCACTTCCAGCCCACATGAACCTGAGAGATGGCCACAAAACATTGAGTTCACAACCACTGCATGTGCCAATCTAACTGGGGGTACTCTACCCTCTCACATTAACTGTCACCTCCTCTAGTTTAATTTCCCTCTCTCACTGCTGGTTGCAGTGCAGCATGTGGGCTTGGCTCTCAGCATTTCATGAAGTCATCCGGAGAATGCACACTGACCATTTCAAGCTGGGACTCCTCGCCAAGCGTGGGTTTCCCAGCCAATCCAGCTGCCCCGCAGGCTAGCGCTGCTCTTCCTCCGGCAGCTCCCCCCGCGCGGCATGGCCCCCTCAAGTACCAGTTTGTTCAGCTCAATTAAACAGCCCCTTGTCAACATGCCTTGAGAAAGGACAAGCTTTCCCTTCCAGTGAATGACAGAGATTGAAGCTCCTCTATTTATTATACTCTGGCTGGTTTCAGAAGGACGTATGCCCATATTACACAATGACAGGCACCAAATGATGTTTAGGAACTTCAGAAGTTGGAAATAGTTGGTTTCTCTTCTTGATACATTCATTACAAATAGATACTACATGATTCACGTAAGCAAATCCAGAAACACCAGACTTCCTAGTTAATCTATTTGATATAGTGATAAAATTCAAATAATAGGTGATTTTTTGAAAAGTGAATATTTATTTCTGAATCCTTTCTAAGGCCACTTCTCAAGCTATCCGTTAATGCTTTCAGATTTTATCAGTAAAGGGTCTTTTAAAATGATGCCCACCAAGAGGAATGCAACATTTTGCTGTTTCTCGAGTAGATACATCCTACAGTCAGCAAAGCGAGAACATGATCTTTTAATGTTAAGCCAAACCTCAACCACCCAAAAGGCTCCAACAAGTGCCTCATGCTTGACAATACACTGTGCTGTAACTCTCTCACTGCTGCATGGCAGCTCTGTCCTCATCTATCATCCTCAACCATGAGAAACCTTCTGCCACCCTCTCTCTACCTGACAAGCTCGGAAGCCTGTTTTTCTTGACACTGCCACCCCAAAGGAAAAAGATGGTAAATGTCTGCTTACTAGCTGGAAATTAAGTGTACTCCTCCTTGCAGAGCTGAGAGTGAGAAGCTGAAAGGTGATGTGCATGAGAGTCCCTTTGATAAGAGGCCAAGAACTGACACCAACAAGATAATCAGGCCTTCAAGCCAGGCGTGCACATCTGGGATGACTATCTCAGGCTTCCATCTGACAAGAGAATAATCCTATTAATATGAGTCTTTGACACCAGGCTGAGTGCTGCAGTAAAAGACAAAGATTAAATAAGTTTAAATTGACTTCTCTCTGGCTTTTATTGGTGTCCCAAACATCAACTCATGCAGTGCAGGGAGGAGGGCATTTTGCACCAAGAGGTTTTCTCGTGGATAGGTTCAATCCCAGCTTGGTCACTCTGGGACCTTTTGCACTAAAATTACAACTAGAGAAATTTTTGAAGGAAAAAAGGTAGCTTCTCAGACATGGCTGTGGGACTTCACATGGACCACCCAAAAAGTCAAGCCTCGTACGCCGGTCCCTAGCTGCTCATTGGAAGGGAGAGCAGGGCTGTCCCCACGCCACAGAGTAGGACTTTCCTTGACACCCTGTGTGGTGCAGGGTACCACACCCAGGTGACGATGCCACCAAGGGCACAATACAACACCTCTTGCCCAGCAACACATCCAGCAACAGGAACAACCACCTGGGGCTCCAGCATGGGGGGGCTCTCTGTGGGAGCAGCAGGTCATCCGACACAACAAAAAAAGTACAGGAAACATCTGTCCCCAGCTGGTATCAGCAGGTAAGTGGGGAGGGAAGGAACCTCCGGAGCGCAGACTGGGTCAGTCAGGAAATGTGCTAAACCCGAAGGAATGAGTAGCTCTGCTCCTGCGGCTGATGTCAGCTGCTCCTGACTTCTCCTGCCTCAGGTGAGCTGATTCATGCATTTCATAGCCATGAAGTATGAAAGTTGCTATTGTTCCTCGAAGTTCCCCACAGGATGCAGCTTCCACCCTGTTTGGCCCTGTCCTTGCCTCCTTACCATTGGGACCGAACCACAACTCTGCAACCCAACACTGCCAGCTTCCAAGCAGCTCAGCTCCAGGTCATTCCTTGGATAAACCTGATTCTCCTTCTCCTGAATCCAGCTAACCATACCTCTGATCACACATGATCACAGGAGAAAAACTGAACACAGACAAGGCTTCAGCTCAGTCCTAGGTCTTTCAACTCTCCCTGATCTGGTTTTCACTGCCGCCCCCGCCTTCATTTTTTTCTCACCAATCTGGTATGGGTAATGAAGAGAGAATATGTATTTTGCCTCCAGCAAGAGTTTTTATAGTTCAGAACAGCTGCCTCTCACTGGAGTAGATGATTCTGGTACAAGAATGGGATGCAACCCACAGCAAACTGAAGGAACAAAAACCCTGACGGCTAATTTACTGGGTACTTCAAGAACCTGACCTTTTCTTGCCTGCAGCAGCAATGGTGCTTTGACATACTGCTGCTCTCCTGCAAAAAGCAAGACCATACATGCATCTACAGCTGTTCCAGAGGTTGATTTGGGGCTAAGATGCACAAACATCTGTGCTTCTGGAGACAGCCAGAGACCTCCACACTGACCTGGTGAAGGTGACAGTCCCACAGGACACCCAGCAGCCCAGCAGGATGCTCCGCACCTGGCCTGGGACACCCGCTCTATGCATCTAAGCCAAGCCCCACACAACAGCTGAAATCATGGTCGTGCACTGCAGCCTCCCCAGGGAAAGTAGGTATTCAGGTGAAACCCATTAAAACCAGCCCAGCAATTAACAACCCACAGCTCTCAGTACAAGAAAATCAACTACGGTACCACTTGAAGTGTAGCACATGTACGTACATGAAAATATTAAAAGGGAGCTTCAAAAGATACACTGAGGAGAGAGGAGGAGCTGGGGAGGCTGAACACTGCCCAGAAAAGGAGCCTACAGCAGTTTTTGTCTCCTTGCCTTTACCAGTTGCCTTTCATAAACAATGTTTGGGAGAAAAAGCCTCCATAAATGTCAACAATTGCAGTTTATTACACCTTCCATGACCTATTTGTAAACTGACTCAATTTCTTAATTATATTTGCCTCTAGATGGTAAGAACTATACAAAAAATTGGGATCTTTTGTGGAGCTCTAAGTGAGCAAATTACCAGTTTCCGGAGCCTTCCTAACATCTCAGCAACTTCTGGCACAAGCTCATTCAAGGAGGAGTATGGAAAAAAGAATACGTTTGTGAGAAAGAACGTACATCACGTTATTTCCATATTGCTCCAAATCAGATCAAACAGCCAAGCTCAGGTGAAGCTCAGACCCACACAGCATGCCTTCCTATGACACTCAGGAGAGAGAAAATTCAGCTGGTTAACTTGTATAGACTAGCATTTGGAAGGTTTTAGCAACATTTTAAAACATGCTGGGAGAAGCGGATCGATCTGTCTCCACCAGAGTAGCCCAGGTTAGCTCGGGGGTTGGAAGCCATTCAAGGCTGACACTGAGGGGATGTTCTTCCTCCTTTCATCAGAGACTACTTTTGCCAAGAGAAACCAAGCAAGTTCTTGGAGAAGCTGCTTCTGCAAGGGGTAACATGTTGCAGACCCAGCAATTGATAGTACTGAGGTCTGGGCAAGCCAATGGCACCCTACTCCTGATAAATTTTATTGATCATTAGCCTATGTTTCTTATTCCTCATTTTATTGAGTGCATTTCATGAGTTATTTTACAGGACACAGAATTAGCAGAGTTAAGCTGCAAAACTCTGATCACTGAAAGACTTCTTAGAAGCAAAGTTAAATAGCTAAAACTTAAAAAATATTTGTGAGCTGACCTTCTGGCACCAAATAAAAGTTTACCTTGGAAATTAAAGAATAATAAATTGAGTAAAATAACACCTTCATAGAACACAGCAATTAGGCAATTTAAACAAGAAATATGTTTGTTGTGTCTTTTTAAAAACTGAAGACAGCAACAGCAATGTAACATCCTTTCCTGCATAATGGTTATTTCATTTGCCATTCCAGCTTAATTATCTGATCATCGTAATTCTACCATTTATGACACCACATAAAAAATGATTTGAAAAAGAAAACTAAACAGCTTGCAGATTTTTCATCTAGTCTGGAGTTTATTATTATTAAGAGATGCAGCCTATTCCTAAACTGTCCCTCAGTCCCTGCCTCCAGCACTCCCAGCTTGGGCTGCTCAGCTCCTTTACACTCATAGAATCAAAGAATCATTTAGGTTGGAAAAGACCTCTAGGATCATCTAGTCCAACCTTCATCCCAACATCTCTCTGACCCCTAGATCATGTCCCAAAGCACCACATCTACTGGGGTTTTTTAACATCTCCAGGGACGGTGACTCCACCACCTCCCTGGGCAGCCTGTTCCAGTGCCTAACTACTCTTTCAGTAAAGAACTTCTTCCTAATGTCCAATCTAATCCACCCCTTCACAACTTGAGGCCGTTACCTCTTGTCCTGTCGTTAGTTACTTGGGAGAAGAGACAACACCAGCCTCACTACAACCTCCTATTAGGTAGTTTTAGAGAGAAAAGAGGTCCCTTCTAAGCCCCCTCTTCTCCAATCAGGCTAAACAATCCCAGTTCCTTCAGCCACTCCTCATAAGACATTCTCCAGAACCCTCACCCGCTTTGCTGCCCTTCTCTGCACCCACTCCAGCACCTCAATGTCCTTCTTATCCAGTGGCACCTAAACCGGACACAGTACTGAAGGTGCGGTCTCACGAGTGCCGAGTTTAGTACTCCAGCACTAAACTTTGCTAAAATGTCCCACACACAAGTGTCCCCAGGCAGGGCAAGGGAACATTGCAGCAGCGGCTCCCATTCCACTCACCATTGCCTGCTCCATGCCATGTCACTCAAATGCTGCCCTTGTACAATTCCTGGCACGCTGTGGGTTGCTGAGCACCACCCACAACCACAGTTGGTGTAGAGCTCAGATACCCTATTTGCTAAGAACCAAGATACCTCCCAATTCACACCAAGCCTCATTTTGAAGAATTAGAGGCAAACAGAAAGCTAGCTATATTGAAAAATATAAACCTAAGCAACTGGAAAAATCATAATCAGGTCTTGCATCCTACCTCATCATTTAATAAATGCTGGAGTCTCATCTTATGTTCCTTCCCAATTCAATTTACAGTTGAATTATACTTCTAGATCTCAAGTAAATTCTTTTCCTAGAAAGATACACACACACTAAAAACATCCATTAAAAATTTATAGATGAAAGTTTTACAAGATTTTTTTTAATGTGCTGAAAATCCCACTTGCTGCATTCTAACCTTTCAGCATTTTAAAGGGTCTTGTTGCAACTTGTTCGTGGTTCACCTCTGGTTGCTTGGAAAGCAGTAGCTAGTACAAAATATAAGACCAGTGACTAACTAGCATGGGAGCAGGTATCTTCAGGGCATGAGTGAGGTATAGCCAACCATCAGTCTTCAGAAATAGCAAGCATCAACCTTCAGAAACTAAGTCCCCCATCAGCAATTTATGTTGAGGAGCTCGTTGAGGAGCTCTTAGAGGAGCCAAATGGCATTAGCTCTTCTCAAACCTGTTTCAGAAATGCACTGGTTTGGGAGGTGGTTGATGTGCAGACTATTCCCCCAGAGCATTTCTCTCCCTCTTTCGTGCTCAGCTCTACAGAGCTCATGGAGTCACCAGAGATGTGTTTGCAAACGAGGGAAGAAAGGCCAGGATTCTTATTTCCATCGCAAACAGGGTATTTTTGCCCCTTTTTCTTTTTCTCCTCTGTATGTGGCAAATAGCCTTTCCAGTAATGCCTTTGTTTGTGAAGGGTGGAGACATTTGTTTTTACAGTCCTTGCACAGACTATTTCAAAAACACAGCTTTCTTGTGTGATGTTGTGTAAATAGAGAGAAATGATTCACCTATCATTATTTGACTTCAGGTGTTAACAAGTAACCCACACCTTCATGAAGCCTTTTGTGAAAAAAAGGATAAAAAAATATTACTATCCAACCAACCACCTGATTATTATTTGAGCTTTTCTGTTCTACTAAGCTTGTGTTCACACACCTGAGAGGTCTCACAGAGAGCATATGGGACCAGGGAATTAATTTTAGGTAGGTAACACTCCACACTGGCCACACCAAGTATGTCTGTCCTTTGAAAGGAGAAAGGAGAAAGCAGAAAGCTGCTGGCAATAGCTCTGTTGATGTCCTTACAGCTGCAGCAAGCCAGACCACACCACCTTCCCCAGCATCCCTCCTTAGTGAAATCCTTTTGCATAGCACATAGACCTACTGCAGACAGAACAGGCACAGGGACTGACTTAAGACTCTGCATCTAATGCTTGTGTGCACTTAGACACAGAAAGGGAAATGATGTCTCTTACCATACCACTATTTACTCAGTGTCTGCATGTGGTACCTGAAGACCCTGCTAATGTATATAAGTGATGGAAATGTCCCCAAACAGATTCAGCTTGTGGCAGCTTGCAGGGAGTCAGCACTTGCAGAACTTCCCTTGCTGGTGTCAGGCCCTGTTTCTTGATGTAATATGAAAGCTGTATTGCATATTGACTGTGAACAGGAGGCTGGTCTATTCACAAAAGCTCTTTAAAATCTGAAAAATACAGTTATTTGTCAAACTGCCTTTAATTGTCTGTAATATTTGCCATATGAAGTGGTAGAACAGTACAGCAATGCTCCTACAGCTATCCTACACAAAAGCTGGAGGCAAATGAACTCGTATCATGGAGAATCACAACCAAAATGGGAGAAAATGCTTTGGTTCTCCACTGTAAACATTTAGACACAGTATATAAGTTTTCTTCAAACCATATCTTTGTATGGTATCTTCAAACTCATAGCAAAATCATATAACCAAAAATAAACCACGATCAGTCTGAACGACAGCAAAGTTGCACGCTGAGAGCCAATAGCAGCTCTCATTAGTACTTGTTTATTTTTACAGGCAAATTCTGAGACAGTAGTCTTTAAAATAAAGTTTATAATTTTCCAGAATTATGTAAATACCTGCTATGGAAGATCTCCATACCAAGGTCATCTGTGACTGAATTTACTATGTTGATATAGATTGTCTAAGGACTATTTATCTAAATCTACATATCGTCCTAAAATAGACACATCTACCTCAGTCTTAGAAAAAATAACAAAGCGAAAAAAGAAGAGATGTAGCTGACCCACCATCCTCTGACACCTGAAGCCTCTGCACTGTCCCTGCTTCCAAATCTCTGCTGCAGCAACTTCTCCCAGGGAAAAAAAGAATAGTTCAGTCTTTTTATTTTTGCTTCCTTTTGGAAACTCAATAATAACAATTTCAGTTGCTGCCAAAATACAGAGGCCAGTTCTGTGAACTGGACTAGTCTCAGTCTGTTTGGGGCTGAGCACTGCCAGGCATGCTCCATAGAGGCCACTTCATAAAGGCCACTGAATAATAATTAATTGTTTTATTAACGTGCATAATCTGTTTCATTTTTAATTATCCAAGTACTAACTGCAAAACAACCAAAAGACTAATTATTTTCAATTACTTCGATACTCCAGAAACCCCTGAAAAAAAAGTGAACTAAAAATTGATTAGCAAGTGAAAAGAATAAAATTTAGATTCTATTGTTCATCGTGAAGAGAGAACTGCAATGATGTGAATGAGTTTAAATTTGTATCCATTTGCATAATAATTTAGATGCATTAAATTATTTTTTCACTGAGTTTTATTATACTGTTTTAAATGTTTAATAGAACTGTAATGGAAAAAATGATTGTCAAGATCAAGATCAATAACAAGAGAAGGAATTTAAACTGGCATGATATCAATAAAAGTCTTAATCCAGCTCCCAGTGAAAACTATGAGTTTTGGCACTGGCTATAATGTAAGCAGATCTGAGTCTAAGTATCTGTGTTCTAGTATTTTGCACATTTTCCCTTTAGCCTTCAACCTTAATGATACTGTTCCACATATTCATTTTTCTTTCTCCTTGTGAATTCACACTTTCACAGGAAAACCAGTGAGGAGATAAAACATTAAGACCACAAGCCAGATGTTATTCTCCTGTTGACAGATGCCTACACAAAGTAATCCCCATGGTTCTGATGAGGTCTATACTACTGCAACTCAAACCAGACACACATGTACGTATACTACAAAAAGACAAATGCCTTCACCTTCCTTACATTATTAAGGCTCAAATTTCTAAAATCAAATGTACATTTCTGGGTTTTTGTTTTTTTTGTTTGTTTGTTTGTTTTCCCCAGCTTCTTCATTTTAAGGTGTTTCCACTTTCAGGTTTGAAGGTGAACCATTTCCAGCTGCAGATGCTGAATATGATAATTTTCCACTTATTAGAATGGGTTTTTTGCTTGGTTGGTTAGTTTTTAACTCAAAGAAGTATTTTTGTTTACTATTTTCCATCTAGTCCAAATACTACCAAGTAACTATATAACAATATAGGCAATTTCTCACTCTACACTCTCTTCACAGAACTGGAAGTTGCATTGCCATGTAAAATCCCAATATATGACTACATATTACATGGGCAGACATAAACACACACACATATATATGTATACATACACTTATGGATTGAGGACAAACACATATATTGTCAGTCATAATTTCCAAGCAGTGAGTGTAACTCCTGTGTCTTTCACATGCTGGGAAACACAAGAAGTTCCCCCAGATCCATCACATATTCCTCCCCTCCCACTCTCCCACATATTCCCTCTCTTAATAAAGCTGTAAACAGGAATCTCTACATCTTCAGAGACAGACACTTTGCCAGGTCCAGGGTACCGGGTACTTCTCACCCAAGAAGGCTGGGAGGGAACTCTGGGGCAGTCAGGAAAGGAAAACCTTGAGGATTAAGCAAGCCTGTCCAACACCGGTAGCTCCCCACAACACACAGCCTTTTCCTTTTCATCCTGCTTCCTTAATCCTCCCACCTTGGGGGACTGCTTTGTTTCATAGCCAGCACCTTACTCTACCAGTGGTTCCTGTTTGAAGGAAGTCAGAATTAAACTGATGTTTCTGAAACAAAATGTATTTTACTTCTTTTGGAATATAAACCCAAAGGCCCTGGGACCTCACTTTCTCGAAGCTCTGTACATCACAACCCTCTTCCCTCCAGGGCCAGACTGCTATTTCTGTCCCAATTCACTAAGCAGCAAAGGTTTTCACTATATTATTCAATACCACTTTGTGAACCAGAACCAGATACACTGCTTGATTTCTTAAAGAGGCTTTATCATGACACAGGGCTGGAAACACTTCATGCATACGTTTGTACAAAGTAGTCCATCACAAACTTCAAAAGACTATCACCCAGAAAACTATGTACCTAAACTCAGACAAGTCTCCACAGTAGTGATATCTTTAAAGCCAAAGTAACAGCCGTGCTAGTTACTGTTCTGGTTCAAGCCTGAAGGATGCAAAATAAAGCTTTCTTCCTTTCCCATAGCTCTTCTTCTGATGAGACTGTCAAATAGATGTGGAAGGTGGGTCATTTTGAATCACTGTTGTATGGAAATGTCCAATGACTGCTTAAAGCAAGAGGAAAAAAATAAGCAAACCTAAGAGCTGTACATTACAGTGACATTCACCCTTTACAATTACTTCTGTATTTTTTCTTGCTCCTATTTAGTTCTTTCTGTTTATAAAGAGAAACAACTTCCATAGATATCTTGAGTAAATCTGCCTTAATGCTTGCTTTCAATTAGCCTAATTATCAAATAACTCCTTAGGCAAAATTTTCACTCAGTTAAAGTATATATCTAAAGGCCTGACACATGCACTTTCATACAGCCACAGTCATGTTTTTCTGCCTGGACAAAATTGCTGGGAAGAGAAAGGAGACATGTTCAAGAAAACCTAGAAGTGTGATGACTTTGTAGATAATTCTTACTGAATTCATAAGCAAATTAAAACAATTTACTGTCTATCTGATTTGCCAGTGCTTTCTGAAAGAGGGTGAAGCTGAGACAGCACTCGACAGACTCCTTTTACAACTACTGTATATAAATGAGCCAATTTCTAGTAGATAGTATATACAGTAGAATAAAAAAAGGGCTTAAATGCAAGGTTTCTGCTATAAATAACACAGGAATATAAGACCAGATGTCCAGTAACTGATTTTGCATCTAATAAAAGGGGAATCTCAACAAAGTAGGATGTTTTCTTTCTCTCAGCATTACAGAAAGTAAGTTCTTCATTCACCAAGACAGCACATCAATGAACTTAAATCCTAGGTTGTAGAAGATCTTTGTTACGAACACAAAGGTAAAAACCTCCCGGACTGAACAAAGTATCGTAGAATCATAGAATGGTTTAGGTTGGAAGGGACCTTTCAAGATCATCTAGTTCCAAACCCCCCACCATGGCAGGGACATCTCCCACTAGACCAGGCCGCCCAGGACCTCATCCAACCAGGTCTTGAACACCTCCAGGGATGGAGCATCCACAAATTTCCTGGGCAGCCTGTTCCACCCTCTGAGTAAAGAATTTCCTTCTAATTTCTAATCTAAATCTACTCTCTTCCAATTTGAACCCATTACCTCTCATCTTATCACTGCAGGCCTTTGTGAAAAATCCCTCTTCAGCCTTCTTGCAGGCCCCCTTCGGATACTGGAAGGCTGCAATAAGGTCTCCCCTGAGTCTTCTCTTCTGCAGGCTGAACAAGCCCAATTCTTATGTACTCAGCATCTTGACATATTAAGTCTTCACAGTCTTAATATTTTTCCTGAAACCAAACCTCTCATTTTAATTTTTTTTCCAATTATTGCATTATCAAAATTAACACACAAGGATATAATGCCTGTAGTTTTAAACAGAAGTGCACCTCTCCAGTATGCAAGGTTGTCATTTACTCCTATTTTGGGTTTAAACAACTCTACATAAAATAACTTTCTGGGCTTACACAGCCAGTAGTTGTTTAAGGTCTTGTGTCCCTTTCCTGGTGGAACAAAGATAAATCATCCGATGTTAGCTCACGCCTTTCTGCCTGATCACTTTCCAAAGCTAAGAATGCATGGAATTGTTTTCCCCCAAAACACCCAACAATGCTAAGAATGCACTCCTGCCCAAAGGTTTATAAAAGCAACACAAAAAGAAAAAAAAAAGAGGACTAACATTTTGAGTTGAAGACAATGAGCGGAGACCAAAGGGGACAGTTACATCGCCCCACATACCACAGCTGGGAGATTGATACGTGGCTCTGTGTAACACAGTGTGTGTGGTCACTTTAGTTCTTAAAGATCTATCTCCACATGCAATACAGGAAGCTCATAAATCTCCGTATTAAAAGACTTTTCTACTCTTTTGATCCTAGAAACCTTCACACCTCTGAGGAATTTCACTGCAAGGCCTAAACTGCGAGAAGTTATGGCCCACGCCAAAGAAGTCAACTCAGGTCCACTCTTCTAAGAGTTACTTCTCAGAGAAACACTCTGCAATGACCCCTGGTCTTGGTCTAAGAAGAAAAATCTGATGAAGCAAGGCTTGTACGATCAAGGTCTTACTCAAAGCGGCATAAACCAAGCTCTTTCACTGTAGTATTCATCTCATCAAAGCAGCATGGTTTCCACCAGGATGAGAAGTCAGTGCTTTCCCTCCAAGCAGCTCCCACAGACACCTCAGAAGCCATAGGCACCTTCTTGACAAGCTACCTCAAGCTGGCCCGGGGCCATCCATCCACCAGATGCCAAAATTTTCATAGTTTTCACTCATTGTCTTCAGGTGAAAAATTTACTCATGAAAACAGCAAAATAAAATTATTGAAAGAGTTCTCTATTCATAATTGAAAGCGGTACATGCACATCATTAAAATCTTTATAGAACTTACTGTATTATGTTGTTCAAATAATACTCTTTTTTTAATAGATGGAAGTTTTAAAAGATAATTTATAGATTAATTATTTCTCTATTTACTTTAGTAGAGAGGGTTTCCTGCTTTCAAGGGGAACATATTTTTGTCCTTCCATTATCTCCTATTTTCAACATTTCAATGCTGTTGGACACAGTCCTCACTCAATACTTTGGAGAGCTCAAGACTAATGAAATAAGAAACGTGTTTCTCTTGTGTGGAAACAAGAACCACCTGAGATATTTCTGTGGTACAAGAAATGAATCTTTTGCATGACAGTTGCACTATGCAGAAGGTACGGTAGACTTGGTATCTACTGTATTCCAGCAACCTTACACATAAATTTGATAATATATACTGGAAAGCAAACATACCAACACTTCATACGAATCCAACCGCATCTTCAAGTTAGGCAGCAAGTTTTCTGAGCAGATGTTATATTGTTAATTATGAGTACCTTTTTTTCTCTGCATTTCTCTGAAAGTCAAGGTAAGACCATGATAAAAATGCTATCCAAAAAGGCACAGCATCTATCAGCAATCTGATTGCGGTCTACAGAACTGCAGATAACTATTTGCCAAGATAGAATCAAACAAAATCACTGAGTTGGTATTTATGAATAAACAGATTGTAGATTATGGACTTCCCTAGTTGCACAAAATTTTCAACCAATGAACAAAATGATATGTTAAGATGTGTGACTTGGAAAGCAAAGGCGACTCTAATACTGGACAGCTAATGACCATCCCTGCTCTTTGTGGGCTGATGTCCTCCCATAGCATTTCAAGGCACCATTTCTTCACCATGGCACATTCTACAATGCTAGCTGCAACACAGTCAGGTGGAGAAGACAAGACAGACAACTCACTTGTTTGCCAACCAGAAAGCACTCAGTGAGGAAAGGAGGCAGATCCATATTCCTCATCCCATGAAACCAACTCTTTAACTATTAGAAGATAAACTGTAAATGCTGTTGCCTAATGCTGTCGATCCAAATCTTCTCAGTGCACCAAATGAATTCCGTTAACAGAAGCAAACCACACGCAGTTTGGCTGGTTTGTTGGGGTTTTTTTTAAGGAGAGAGCACTCTTCCCTCCCAGGCTAAAACCTCCACCCTATAATCCCCATTCACCTCGTCTCTCCCAGGTTTGATTTCTGTGGCTGTCCTGACCTGAGGTCAGTGTAACCACCACACCAAGGCTACGCCAGCACACTCAGTAGCCATCCTGGTCAGAGCCAGTCTAGGTCTATGTAAGCATACACCAAGATATTCTGGCTTCCAACTTCAAAATAATTATCCAACAAGATGCACCTCTGGAGTCAGAAGGGAGCTTAGATGAGAATTCAGCTCAACAGCTTTATAGGGACAAATGACAGAGAAACCTACAGGGCAACAAAACATCTTTCAAACAAAAGCACTAAGACACTCCGTGAAGAACAACCCCCAAAAATAAAGAATATCATGTGAGCAACAAGTGGATTTTCTTTACATCAATCTGATGAGACTAAACTCTTTAGCATGTAACTTCCTCCTTTGAGCTACCTGCAAACACAACACACTAAGAGGAGTTTTGTCGTCAGAGATTCTTGCCACTCCCTCTGAAAGAAAATCTGATGAAAGGCGATTAGTGTGTTGTATG
>VYZX01014691.1:542982-574830 GCA_013401335.1 Brachypteracias leptosomus
CTGACTGCCTCTACCTGCATGTTTGCCTTGGAATGTCTCTCCTTGCAGCACCTCCCAAGCTCTACATCTGCAACTCCCAAAGAATCTCAAGGAGAGCATCTCCAAAAACCCACATTGTTAGGCTTCACTGAATCATACCTGGTTTGGGAGCTTCCCACAGAAGCAAAGAGGGAACTGACAAAAAAGTGGATACAAGTTTAACTGCATTAATCACTTTGAATGGTGTCAGGAACAAAACCAGAGTGGATGGGGCTCTTCATCTCCTCCCTGGGAAAAGGAGCCAACACAGCGTGCCACTGTCATCCCTTCTCCTCTTCTGACCTAGGGGCAGGACCTCCCTCCACCATCAGCACCAAGCTGCCATCTTCCCACTGTACGGGCTGAGGATCCGCTCAGAGCCATCACTTGGATTTTAAATTCAGTCAGGCAATAATTTCTTGAGTGTTTTCATTAACCATATAGGTGCTGACGCATTTTCCATGTAAGCACTGAAAGAATAAAGGCAGTGAAGACCTGAACTTGCACATACTAGGAGCGGTAAGAAGCAAGGACTGCTCTCCAGATCCTCAGTAGAGCTCAGGGTGAGTGTCTGAAGCACATAGAAAAGGGGGCAGAGTCTTGGCAAGGTGGAATAACCCCAGCACCAAACCCCTTCCACTTCCCCTTCAGCCAGGGCAGCATTTGGGAGCACCAGTGCCCTCCCCCATTAAACCCGTGCCTGGAACCAAACGTTTTAAGTAATTCAAGTAAATAATCATGCGATACAGAATAGCTACATATGGTCCATGGATACAAACTCCTCTGAAATTTAAAGTTATTAAAGTACTGTAACAGTGAATGTAAGACAAAGTACAGTGGTAAATGAAGTAATCTTGTCATGTCTCCAGTGCTCTGGCCCCAGTTTCTGTTATCCAGTGACATATCTTTTTTGTAGCAGATAAGCAAACAGTCCCAACTGAGAACACCCTCCCACAGGCAGGTGACCCCAACCTTTCAGGCTAAAACATGTCTATTGTGAGATCCTGAGGAAACTTACAGTTCATCTGTGGTTATGTTGCTGTGACTATGCAGACAATGTCTTGAGCTCCTTTTCTGCAAGTTCAGCCTGTAGCTCAGGGCATTCAATGCGTTAATTCCACTGGGGCCAGATGAGTGATACCCTAGAGCAGATACAATCTGGCTACTACCAATGAAAGACTCATTAAAATTTTCTTGCTGTGAACACGCAAGCACAAGAACAATTTCGAGTGACCTTATACCTCTGTGAACAGCTAACAGCCAGCAACCAAACCCCTACTGCCATGCACGACCCTTATGCAGAGCTAATGAAAACAAACTTAACAAGACCATAGCTGCAAGGGAATACCGAAACTTAAAAACTTTCCAACATTTTCCCTCATTGCGAGGCAGAGGGATTTGCTTTCCCATGGAACAAGCCTCCGCTTCATCTGCCTTGTATCAGATAACCTTTTACATCCCGACTCCTGGAGTTTTGTCTTCTCTGGGAGCTGTGAAAATTCCTCTGGAGCGGTGGCTATGGTCAAAGATCGCATTTACAAGCAGAGCGCGATGCTGCTGGTAACCACAGTAACCGGGTGCCCCCCGAGCCCCGCTGGCCCCTCCGGTTGATGAGTAACTTGGGGACAATGGCACGAACCCAGCACTCCCGCAGGTCCCTAACGCCCGCCTGGCTGGGAATGAGGGATGAAAGGCTGCAGCATGAAACAAACCCTGGGGAAGGTGGACCAAGAAAGTTGCCAAGCTGAAACTGCAGCTGGAGAGACACCTGTAGCTGTCGGGAGTCATTGTAAAGGGAACGTTAAAGTCAATTTTGCCAAATGCCTTTATTATTCTTCCTAAGGGATTTCTGAGTAAGCATTTACAGCACTGTTATCCTCCACATGTAAGAGGAACTCTGAATCAGATCCAGATTTTGGCCCTCCTTAATTTCAAGGCTTTCAAGAATGGGCAAACAAAAAATTGTTCATAACATTGTTTCAACCACAGTTCACCTGTAGCAACTACTTTGCCAAGTGTAAGTAAGTCTGACCACCTTGTGCTGCTTTAAAAATCTATTATGAAACACAATTCAATTAGCCCAAGAATATTTCTTAAGCATTTAAAACCAGCTGCTTATGTGAAAGTAAAAACTAGTCTATGAAAGTAGTCACCAAGCACCTGCTACAGCATCCCAAGAGCAAGAGAAGGTAAATACTGGGCAAGCACAGATGCGTGCTGAAATCATAAAACCCATCTCCTACTATCTAAGGTCTTGCAAGCTCAGTGACCCTCCCATGCATTCTCCTCACTTGATGAGACCCTGCAGACTTGCTCCAGCCTATAACCTGACACTCAGGCAAGGATGGACAACCAGGAAACTCGAGGTCAAGCACATATTTGCCTCCAGGCTGTCATGGCAGCACAGGCACATGATGTAGACATGGAAGTGCAATAGGATCTGTAAGGTGAAAGAGCAAGGGGCTGACAACCTCTCTCTATGCATTTCAGGGGTCCCTGGTCTCACCTGCTCTGGTTCAGCCCCAAGGACTGGCTGACAGTAGTTAGAATGCATCCTCTGGACTAGTTTCCTCTAGCAGGAGCCCAGTTTGTGTGCTCACAGGCAACTGTATGATGCACACCATAGTGGAATAAACAGGAATGATCAGCATATCTGCTTCAGAAGTACACTTTTGATTTGAACTAAAATGGTAACACAGAGGCACCCACGGTGAGACAGATTTAAACTACACTGAAGCTCTGCCCAATTCCCCAGACACCCTGATGCAGTACAAAAAAAGCAGTCCCTGTTTTCCATTCATATGCATTTTCCCATACTTACAAACCCTGAAGTTACTATTTTGAAACTGATGAACTCTCACACAGGGTATGAAAGTAAAATAAATGGCTGCCAAGTCCTGCTCCTTTCAAGTCGATTGCAGAAGTCCCTTTGACTTCAGAGAGAACAATAAGAACAATAATAGGTTCTCATTAGGCCCTGTTCCCAGCAGGGCTTTGGGTACTTCCAGAAATAACAAGATCTTCCCAAAGGTCTCTTTCTTTGTCTCTTCCTTTAATCCCAACAGGATTGGAATTTAGGGTTAATTTTGTTGCAGGAGTAGGCATTGAAATCCAGCACAGCTCACATCAACACCTCTCATTCTGCCACCATCTCCAAATATCTCAGGATTAGACCTTTCTTGTTGGGCAGACAGGTAAAAAAAAGCATGTTTCTAACAGATGGCTCCGGGCTAGCCACGAGTTTAGTTTTCATCTAATTAATATTCCTTGCGTGTGCATGTGTTATGAAAGAATTGAAAGTAGGTGTATGGAATAAGGCACATCCAGACTCCAAGCAATGAAAGATATAATTGCCAGGAGACTTCTACAACCTCACCCCAGCCTCTGTGCATATTTTATTCCTAGCTTAATTGTCTTCTGATCTTTTCCTAGATTATCCAACATGTATTTCTCTTCACTTTACATAATGAAGACCCTATCCTATAAACATGTGCCTCCTCATCTTATTTTGGCAAACAGAAATACAGCACAGGTGTAACAGTGATTCAAATGTATAATTACATCTCTATATAAAAAACATACTGATTAAATGCTGTATTTCTAGATTTAGTATCAAAATGATTTGTTCATATTCTCAATTCTCTCTTTTTTTATCATCACACTGTTCTGTCCAGACCCAAACACATTGGTCATACATGTGGATCTGCCTGCTTGGGAGCTAAGAGTGAAGTCCTAACCTTGTTTAGGTCTTTTCAGGCAAAAGACCAAACTTCTACATGGAAAGATTTCCCAGGCTGTGCTTTTCAAGCCTGCTCCGAGCCAGTCATTCAGGGCTCAGTTTGAGTGTCTTCCTTGAATATTTTCCTACTAATCTAGAGAATCAAGCTGTGATCCTGGTTTAGACCTAAAAAACCTGGAGCCTTGCAATGGCAAGGAATTGGAACTTAATTCCCATTGAGCCATTTCTTGTAGAAAGTAATTAAAATAAGCATTGATACACAAACAGCACTCCAGAGTCCTATTGTTTTACAAGTGACAGAAATCTGCATTGAGACAATGAAATAGGCTCTTCAATTTAAAGGGTCCCTTACTTAAAAAAGAGACTTACAAAGGTGCATCTTGCAGCCTACTTTTCCTAAAGAATGTCTATGAGGAAGTTTCAATCACTATGACAACCTCTTTTTAATGCCAATGCTTTCCTAGCCCAGACAACTCTCTCCTGAGAAAGGGCATGTTTCAAGGCTCTGCCAAAACTGTGGTTAAAAGCCTTACTGACAAGAAGATAATCTATGAGGTTACTGTTTTGGCAAACATCAGTTTTCGAAAAGAACTGGGAATTTTGTGTTATTGCTGGCCAAAAGATTGCTGCTGTAAAGGGAAAAAACAATCTGCCATAAGCATCATTTGTGTAAAACATGGGCTTTTTGAGGTCTAATGGTTTGGTACCTTGGGAGTTTGCAAACCTATAAAGATGCATTGTGTAGGGACAGATAAGAACATGAGGTATCCTCTCCAAATTTGCATTTTACTTCAATCCACAGTAAAGATCCTTTAACATTTGTCAGTCTCTATCTGCTAAGTCTCTGCTACATCTCCATCAACAAAATGAAATTCAACCATTTCTTGCAACTCATCTTTACAGACCATTTCTTGTACTATTATTGCCATCTCTCTCTAGAATAAGCAAATAAAGGGTTTCCCTTTCATCAGTGATTTGATGTTATTCCATATGAATTACCTCATGGGGAATACTATAAAAGAGGCTCTTCAACATTCACAGCACAGTTCCAACCTGGTGCCAATTCAGAGGCTCATGAGCACAGCCCCGTATGGGCTTTGCATTCCCGCGGGATGGTTTGCAGCCACGTGGCCACTCAGTTTTTCCCTTTCAGTGAACATCTGCACCCACCAAGGTTCCAGTAAGCTCGCTTTCTGCTCTTATGTCTGACCGGTTACTACTTTTACAGGGATATCAATTAACACAGGTTATGTGGCATAGCTAAAAACAGCTCGCAGTAAACGAGTGGCAGATGCAAGATGAGGATTTTGGAGTCTTACCCTATACAGTCTCCCTATCCAGAGCTCGCACACAGCCTGCTGCAGGGGTGAAGAAACAGGCAGAGAAAAGTTTTGCAATCATAGCTGGCACAAAAGCCCTGGCAGTTGCTGCTACTGAATTGGAGGGATGAGAAGTCTATATGTACGCTCAACCAACCACCTCCATTGGCAGCTGATGGTTGTAACAAGGTGTTGCAAGAACTGTTTGCTTTTACAGCAGTGATGTTCTTCATGTGTGTAGGTATGTACACAAAAAAAGAGGGTTTCAATGTTATACAATAACAATACAGTGCTATACAATATACCATAGTTAAAAGGAAGGAGGCAATTTTATGTAAGACATGTCTGAGTAGAATATACTCCTGCAGAGTAGCCTTTGACTTGCTAAGAGTACAACTACTGTACTGAGCCTTCTCCTCTAGAAGCAGCACATACTTTATAAGGAAAAGAAATGTAAAAAACCCAAAACAAATAAAGGGCTTGGGGAAATGCCTCTGTTTCTAGAAGAATCCAAATAAATCTGCAAATCTGTGACTGTGACTCTCACTAGGATCTGCTGCTTCTGAAAGCCATTGAGAGGGTCAAACTAATACAAGATACTGTCTCGTGTTACTGCCACTATCTATGCATCAAAATATTGGAAGAGTAGTGGATCTCTCAGTATTTTGACTTCAAAAATAGTTGCAGTGATACACTGGAATATGGTCCCATACAGACACACAGTAAACATGAAAAATGTTGCAATATAAGGATATTTACAGAACTCTCAAACTATATAAGAAACCATGTGTTGGCCATGCTATCATCAGAGAAAAGGAACCTAAGCTCCAAAGTGTTCAGCCAAGGGATCTGAGGAATTTTTCTAGAAAACACTTATGAATGCCTGTACATTTGGCTAATGAAAATAAGTTTTGTCAGAAAAAATTACATCAGTAAAGGGACAGGCAGCCAGATCCCACTTCAAGACACAACACCCAGTTATAGCTTTCTATCCACAACCCCCCAGACTGAGCAAAAAGGACATTTAGTGTGGACATCTGGAAGCAGGCAGGACATGCCGACGGGGCAGGACTGGCAACGTTGCTCTCTGTTGAATTATGAAAGTGACAAATTCCTTTCCCAAAATGCAGCCTCTTGCTCTGAGGGCAGCGGAGTTATGTGAGAATACATTGCCCTGAGCTATCTATAGTTTCTGTACATAAATGACATTGTCTCTCAGCTAAGACAAAGGTTGGTCCTTGTCTAGCCCTCCAGAACGGATGCTGGCCAAGCTGGGAGCAGCTTGAACAGTGACAAACCTGTGCATCCATCAAAGTCAACAGAGGCACAGGTGCAGAAAGGCAGGCACAGCCCCACCGATCTGCTGACAGTGATGGAAAAAAAATCAGTCCAGAGGGCAACACCTCACAGACTAAAACTGAAGACACAGGTTAATTAATTTAGACAAGAGACAAAAAAGGAAGAGAAGACAAAAGTAAAAAATTTTGCTGGCATAGTGTCACTGACCAGGTTATTTCAAGAAAACGTGTTTATGTTTGGAGACTTAAGTCAAGATATCCTACTCACAGAGCACCAAGCTCCACCAGCAACAAGGCTGTGCAGCTCTCCAGCTGGTCCTCTCAGCGTCCTCCAGGAACACGTGGGAAAGCTGTGGTCACGTACTCAGGGCAGCCACTGGCAACGTACAGTTTTGGTAGATGTTAACAGTTAGGAAACCCCTCCAGTACCCACTGGTCTGCCCTGTAACCAGCCTCTTGAAGGCACTGCTTAGACATTTCCTATCACAAAGTACAACAGGTTTCAACATCCTCCAGATTCCTGGAGGGTGATCTCAACCTCTCCAGGAGCAAACAGCGAAGAACAGTATCTGGTTCTGCTGCTATCACTGCTTCCTCTGTCTGCGGGGGTTTGGCAACCTAGACAACTTCTTCCTGAAATGATCTAAAATCTAGATGTTGCAGATATTGACATCAAGGACATAATTTCTATAGTGGAGGATGCTTTAAATGACAATGTAAGAAACAGGGGTTGTCCAACATCCCAACTCCATTTTGATTTGATAAGAAAGGTTTGGCCACAATGTACTGAAGACCCTGTTCCTCAGTGCAACCAATGAGCTCTTCTGCTCAAGAACTACAGTGGTGCAAGGTCTGAGATCCCCCAGAACAATGTTGGCTATACAGAGAAGGAATGTGCAATGGTGAGGGCATCTCTCAGCAACAGTGAGGAGGGAACTGCTGGCCATGGAGACCTGTTCCCCAGACCTCAACCACACCAGGGCCCTTGCAAATGTCTCCATCACAGCTCTGCATTGCTTAAGAAAAGACATGGAGCCTTGTCTCCAGGGTCCAAAGTATCGCTCTGTTTCAATGATTTATCAATCTGGCAGGGCTTAACATCATCAGAGATGTTCAGTTCAGCACCGATGATCAAGGTGCCAGCCATATGGAGGGGTCAGCCACCAGTAATCAGTAAAAACCAAATTTTATGATTCAGGTAAAGACGGAGATAGTCCATAAGACTACAGGAGCTTTGCAGTTGTCCTGGTTTGAGTCAGAACCAAACTAGTTCTGTTCAGAGATTTTACTTTCCATCTGAGTCTCCGCTAACTAACTGCACTTTCTGAAGTTAATGGCATTTTCTTGCAGTCAGTGTCTGCTTCTAGCAGGGATAACGCTCCATGTTTGGAGTTACTACCAAGGATTGGTGTGCAGACCAAGGTCACTGCTAGATCTTGTGTACCACATTGGGGCCGGGGGGGGGGAGCAGAAAGTGAAAGGCCACACCTGTGGAGAGGAGCAGCCAGGACAGGTGACCCTAAACTGACCAACGTCTTAATGTTCTCATAACAGCTGGGAAGACTCAAGTCACACTGCTGCCAGGTTCCCTCCTGGAGGCTTTTGGAGTGACACTGACAATTGGTTTTAATATCCCCGACACTGATGTAGGGGAAGGTAGCTAGGCAGTAACTCCAGAGCACAGAGCTAGGGCTGCTCAGTTTAAACAAAAATTGTCTCTCTTTGTGAGCCCTGCCTGAGGTGGTCAGTGTCTAACAAAAGGGTACTGACAGTCCTTTGGTACGCTCTCAAGCAATCTGAACTTTCCAAAGCTTTTGCAGTAACACAGTTCACTTAGAGCTGACACAGGCAAGAACTTTCCAGTAATCCTCATGTTAGCTCTTATGCTGGGTTAATAATTCCCTGCTCAATCATCTGTGACTGAGACACCACCAGTAAGGTTCTGGTTAAGTCTCACCTACTAAAAGTGTAGTCAAACACATATATGGAAAACTTAAAAAAATAAATAAACCAAATGCTCTATCATACTTGTAAGGCAAAGCAGAGTTGCTAGCTTTTTTCACTTTATTATAGTGATTTATAATCCAAAATGGGATCAAGACCAAGACACTATGCTCCACAAACATAAACACAAGAAAAACAGCAAACACTTCTCTTTTGATGTCCTTTGAACAATGTTGCTTAAGATTTTCTGGGTTTAATTTTTTGTCTTTTTTTTTTAACCAGTAAATAGAGACAAATTTAAACCTAACACCTAAAAATAACATGCATCTAATGTTGTCAGCCTCAAGGCAAGCTCTGATCTCCCATTTTGGGTAAAGTTGTACTTGAATGGGCTGGTGACAGGGCTCCCATGAAGAGCTTCTCCCCCAGCACCATGAAGCCCCCAAAGCCCTGAACTCCACAGGCTATCTAGATAATATTCTCACTCCCTTGGTCTGTTTTGGAAGCCTGCAGAAATCTTCCTTCCTGAACTGATTATGGTTTAGTAAAGAAATTCAGCATGTTCTGATTTTAGTGGAAAGAGCTCTTGAAAAAAAAAAATCTGGCCACATACACTCACCTTGGTCTTTCTATCACAAAGGGCTCAGCAAGCAGTCTAAGAAACCAGGCAGCCACACCTGACCCTCCTCAAAGCAAAATCCTGACCTGAAAGGCAGCATTAATTGTTAAAGGAAAATACAGGGATTTTCCTTAGCAATTCAAAGGCAATTCATATAGCAATTAAAGTATCAGGTTCAGATGCACTCACAATTAATGTGGTTATAATAGTGAAAGTATCCAGATATATAAACAAATAAGTAAACCAGCAAACAGGTCGAGCTCTTCCCTGTGGCTGAGAGAGCCACGATGGTCCCTGTTGCCAGGCATGGCCACCAGTGCAGGTGTGACATACACATGCTGGCTTAAGGTGAGCAGAGACCCTGAAGTCTTGGGTATCTCCCACCCTCCCCCTTCTCCTCATTGTTTCCACAACCAGCAATTACCTGGAGATGTGCTTAAACGGACTCAAAAGTCAAACGGGGACAAACATCTTAATTTTAACAAGAAACCTAGCCTAGGTCACGGCTACTGCATATCACCTGCAGCATGGGGAGAAGAGCAAACACTGCTTGGCACAACTCTCCTGCCCACGTTTGTGTTGGCAATCTGTAGGCTAAGAGCCTGCCAACAAATACAGATAAAAATGTAAAAATACATTTGCTGCACCTGGTTCTTTATTCTCTGAAATACACTACTAAGTTTTGCTCTAAAATGAGCTGGAGGCAATATAGCTACTATTTGTGTATTGAAATGAGTATTAGCTGTATCCAAAACACCCTAGTTAGAGGGATGAGCAAAGAGAATAACAAAAAACTAGATGGGGCACCCTGCTGTTTTTCAGACAGTAGCTAGCAGCCACCAGCAGCAGCCATCCAGGGATGGGTGTTTCTACAGCCGAAGCTTTGCAAGTTTTGGAAAGGAGTTTTAAAGAATGATGTAAACACAGTAAAATTTAAAAAAAAAAAAAAAAAAGCTCAAACCATCTGAGAACATCACAGGCAGTTACCACCTCTGTAATTTGCCCCTTCCCTGGAAATGGTTTGGGTATAAATACACCCATTTACAGTGGGATGTTTTAATTTACACCCTCCTGGGCCAGTCAGGCACATCTGGAAAAAGTGTCTTCACAGTACATTCCAAGAACCAGAAGCACTCCTTGTAGGATGGGAAGACAGAGGGCTAAGGGGAGGCATGGCAAGGAAATATAAAGTCAGAACAAGAAGGGGAAAAAAGAACAAATAATCCCTGTTCCTAGCAATATAAAAACTAAAGATCACCCAGTGAAATGATCAGGCAACATGTTTTAAGAGAAAACAATTTCTGAAAGTGTGTGCATCTGAATGGTGAGGACTGAGATTAGACATTGGGGAAAGCAGACACCTCAGAGAGGAGTTAAATTAAGAGATGAGGGGGGCATAGATTGCGGCACTGACTCACCCCATTGTGAGTCCACACCATGATTTGGGGGAAGCCTGTAGCCCCAAAAGCCCTTAAACATCTGCCTGATGGGAGCTGGGACAGTGCAAGAAGGGACGGACCAGTCTGTACTTGTCCTGTTTCTCATACTCTTTCCTCAATATTTGTTACTAGGCAGAGCTAAAGTAGGAATATTAGTTTACAAATCCCTTTGGCCTCATATAATTTAGCAGGTCTTCGAGGTACTGCTTATAGTAGTAAATAAAACAATCCACCGCATACGATTACCTGCAGCAGCAGCAGCAGCAGCACTGGACCTGGTGCAGCTTTTGGCCAGTGCCGTAGCGCCCTTCCAGGGACAGATCCTGGCCACACTGGGATGGGTCCAAGCAGAGGGAGCCAGGCTGGCCCAGCCAGACTCTGCCATTTGGCCTCCAGGGCAAGCAAGGATCCCTGCCTTGCTTAATGAGCTCTGCAAACACTAGCAGGGCAGGCCTTTTCTAACTTTAAATCACTTAAACATGCAAAACAGTGGTTAAAATCATCTAAGCTGTTTTCTGCTATCTGTATGGCACTTGGGCTCATTGATCTCACCCATCAATAAAAGGGACATTTATGCTAATTGGAGGGTATACCTTAATTACCTACACACAGCACTGAATAAGGAAGCCCAGCTAAATCCCAGTCCCCGTGAGGCCTCCTAGACCTAAAACAAGCAGTACCAAGAGATCCTCTTTCGCCATTTACCTGCCTCTCCTTCAGACTCACTTCTGGAACAGAAGGAAGTCAATGTACGTTTTGACTAACAAACACATCCAAAAAGGGTGTGTTGTACCTCAGAGAAATTGTAACTCACAGAGCAGGATACACCCAAAAAACCTCTCTGGTGAGCACCGGCTTTTCCCAGAGGCTGGTTTTGTGCATATTATATTCAACATTTTTATGAGAGACTGTCTGCAGAGGTTGGTGTGAGGGAGCCCTGGGGTTCCTTCCCAGGAGCACAGCCCTCAGGTACAGTGGCAGCTCCTGGCTGCCACACCTGCTCTGTGTCCCAAGAGCTCTCATCTGCACTTCAAACCAGGTTCTCCTCCCAGGGCTTTGCAGCTGGGTCTACCTTCCAGTTAACTTCTTAAGGGGGGTTTTTCATGCAGAAGGAAAGCGTCCCTGACTGGATTTCTTCTGATAGATCCTAGGATAAGCAGCAGAGTAATCCTGGTGTCCATCTGGCCGTGCTCTCCTTGCCTCCACCTGGCTCCTCCATGTCCATTCAGATAAAGACCTGTGACTTTATGTCACAAGAGAGGTGGAGATCTCAGCATGCCGTAAATATCTTTAACACAAGGACACCCAAGAGAAGTGTAAGAGGGAGGATGGTGTCAAATGAAAACACAGCTCAAGAGACATGAAAGCTGCTTTCCCTGTTGTGCTACATAAGCCCAGCTTTGGGCAAGCAATTGCCACACTTTCTAAACCAAAACACTGATTATTGCAGGCCACTTAGCCCAGCGCTACCTATTGTGCAAAGTCCTCTGTATAGGTTTCCACACAAATGAGTGGTTTGTGGTTTTTTGGTCACCTTTGATGTTGGAGGTGGCAAAAAGGGAAACCTCACATGCAAGGACACAAGTTTAGTCTTGGCAGCTGCCTTGCAGTAACATGAGCGTCCTTGCCCGAAGCCCCTGGGCAGTTAGATATCAACCAAGCACAGTCACCTTTTGCATTGACTGTGGCTGACATGGACTTTACAGGTTTTCTCCAACAGCTCTGAAGAGCGGCAAACCAAAGGGAGATAATGATTTCATGATTGTGGCAGCCCATTTCCCAACTCTGAGCATTTTTATACACACAAACCATCTCACGAGCCAGATTCTGATGAATCACCCTGTTTAGTTTGACTCATCTCTGCTCCTCACAAAATGCAAGCCAGTACAGGCTGAATCCTACTCAATTGATACTGTCTCGTGAAAGCAATTACGGCAAGCTGCTCCTCACATTGTCAGGCCTTCGGGTGCAGCTGACGAGTGTAGTGAGGGAACACATGTGGATGTATCCTGCATACACAGTTTGTCTCCATCCATTTTTTTCTTCACTCTCTGTCTTTTCTAAAAACGCTGATTTCCAGTCCTGTGATTCTGATGAAACAAAGCAGGGGGGAAAAGAGCAAAAGAGAACAAGTATGGACAAGGCTCAAGGTAGCTCTAGATAAGACGGTGCCTGAAATCCCAGCAGCCTCCCTGGAGCCACCTCTGTCTTCCCTCTTTTATCAGCATGCCTACTGGTGGGGCTGCACACATCTTTGCAAAGATAGAAGCTTTTTTTTTTTTAAGTGTAGCCAGAGTTATGAGTATAATCCTCTGAAGCCAGTAAGGTTTCTTAAAGTGTGAGATAGACCAGAAACCAGTCTTTTCTATTCCTCCTCTATGTTCAGATCAGGAATTTGGAATCTAAATCCCAGACACACCAGGGCAGGCAATGAGCCCTGCCACTGTAAGAAGCATCTTAAAGAGTTCATGAGGCTGCTTGCCAAGAAGCTGCTGCGAGACAAGGTGAACTCAGCTCGAAAAAAGCCTGTATGTATATAAGACCATTAAGATAGCAAATAAAAAACCTGTCCTGCATTGTAAAGGAATGTGATAGTTACTGACTGCTCCCCTATAGTTGCAAAGAGTCCTTGAAATATTAACAGGGTTATCAGCATTCACTTATCGGTTACAGTAGTGTCTAGGTAACTCAAAGAACTGAGACAGAGCTCATAAATATATACACTTTCTCAATGCAAAATCCTTACTATCAGAGAATTTCTTACCTTTTTTCAATGAAAATTTGTTGGCTTTTTTAAATTATCAAACCTAGAAAGACAGCAATCTACAGGGAATGAAGAATTAAAATTATCTGGTTGTTTATTTTTATATTAATTTATTACAATACTTTCTTGTGCTGTTTCCAAGACAGGTGTTTTTAAACACATTTACTGAATCTCCCATGGTTTTGATGACAGCACAATGTAGCTGCATTTTGCATCACAAAATATGTGGTAGGTTCAAACTGTAGAACTTCTGGGTGGCAGAACTTCATACAAAGGAAAGCTGGGAGGTTTGTACCCACAGAAGAGAGTGGGGAGTGCTGACACACTTGCCTACATGGGTTAAGGTCTGAGTACGGTGCATAGAGCACTGGAACAAATTCTCCCCTTAGTTTGAGTCAATGTGGTCATACAAGCCTAAGGGAGGGACAGAACAATCTTTTCATATGTTGACATAACTTTCTAGAGACTTTCTACCTTCCAGAAGGAACAAAACACAAGCATGTGCAAACTTCCATAACCTCCTCCAAGAAGAAGCAACTGAGAACCCACCAAGGCAAGGGCAGAGCCTAAACCCACAATTACTACCTCCTGTTTTACACCACCCCTGGTATCTGTCCAACCATGTCCTGAATTGTTCCAGCACAAGGTAATAAAAAATCCTACTCAAAAAAAAACCCCAAGAAAAATTAATATTTTTCATTAGGCTTTAGCTACAAATGCACAGCAGCCCTAAGCTAACCTAAGGGCTGCCTGCCACAGTTTCTCCCCTCCTCTGAACTTGCACTCATCTCATATTGCATGGAACTGTTTCTTCACACCAAGTCAGAACTTTTTTATTTGCTTGGTTTTTACTGGTAGATTGGCTTTTTATCAACTTTCATTCTCCCTCATACTGTCTTTGATACTTGTTTCATGGACTGATCTGTTTCTTCATGCTAAGCTAGAAGTTTGGTTTGGTTTTTTCTTTTAACAGCAGGTTGGCTTTTTAGCAACTTGGAGCATGGAAACAGCCCAGCACAAGGTCATATAGGTGCTGGGAAAGGAAGGTCTGTAACAGCCAGAAGCAAGATTGGCTCAGGTTTGCTGCAACTTGCAGCCTGTGACATTTGTGAACAATTTCCAGCCTCATTCATGTATTTGTTGAACCACACTGCATTGTGGAGTCTTTATCTGCTTTTGATACCAAGTTTAGGAGGAGATGACAATGCTGCTACCAACACAAACTTACACAAGTTCAGGCAGTTCAAAGAGCTAACTGCATTTACAATTTGTTAATATGTGTATTTAATTTCTGCAGCAAAGAGAGAACAGGAAATAATTTTTCTACCAACAAGTTTAATTTTTTATTCAAGTAAGCTTCTCAAGGAAATGTGTTGTATATGCATAATACTACTTAGAAACTATCAAGCGTTCATTGATTTATCAAGCTTCATCTTAAATCCAGCTATACTTCTTTGGATCCCTTCACAGAGAGGTTTTCCAGAAATTGCTTCCCTAAAGGTTTCAAACTACTTTCTAACATCCCACATAAATTTATTGCAAGTCGGTTCACTTATGGATTTTTTCCTTTAAACTGTTCTTCTTTTAACCTTGCTTTCCATAAATACTTCAAAGAGGTAGGTAGCAATCATAGTCCTCTTTGGTTTTCATTTTGCAATATCAAAGATGCAATCTTCTACCATAAATTATATCTCCAGTGAAATAAATTCTCTGTCCCCCAGTCTGTCCTCTTTACAATAAAAATGAGCTTTTCTTGACTAGGAACTATCAGAATAGTACAGAGATGAGATATTCACAGTTCCTTACACAACAACATGTTATACCTCATTTTCTTTAATAAATCCATCCTGCTTAACAAACCCCTGCAGTGGAAGCCCCATGTGCCAACGCATTTTTTCAGCTGGTCTGCTACTTCCATCTTTCTGAACCAACTCAAACACATAGGCAGCTCTTGGACAAGAAAAGCCACCCAAATAGCGTAATTTCAGAAAATGGAATCATTTTCCATCCCAGTATTTGATAAGCACTTTAAATACTACGTAAGTTGGTGGAGGGCCCTTCTCCAAAGAGAGGGCAGCGTGATCCTGGCACACCACACCCAGGTAACAGTATATTGCTTTCCTCAGGGAAGTGGCAGTGTTGCCTCTAAACAAGCAGCAACATACGATCTAACTGAAGGAAATGTGAGAGGTGCTGAAATGCTGTCACATGGAGGCTAACCTGTTCCAAGAGGTTTCGTGACTCATAAATTATCATAGAGAAAATTAAGTGCTGCAAAATGCCTAAGAACAGAAATGGAAAATAAATTAATTAAGATGTCTTATAAGGAACAGAAGCAGTGGCAGTTTCTTAGTGTGGGATTATTAACTACTGTGCTTTCCAGAAGTGATTAAGTTACCTTGAAGTTTTAATGGATCAGCATCTCATTTGCTAGAGGACCAGCTCTCAGCTGAGAGCTCAAGCACTCACCCCAGGACCTGAACATCTCTGCATGGTGCCTATGCCCATCAACTTCTCCTATCACACCATGAGGATAGAGTATTCAACAGCTAAAGACCCAGTCCCAGGACCATCAAATTAGCTGCTGGCTGACAGAAGCCGGAAGTGGGGAGGGATGACACTGGTCACAAAACTAGTCAGAGCCCTGCTTTTAATAATCACCGAATCGTAAAAGAGAAAAATACTGCAGAAAGGAAAAAGCACTGGAAACGCAAACGCAGATGCATGGCTGTAAAATCATCAGGCTGAGCTCTTTGCTGAGCACATGGAGGGATTCAGTGACCCTGAGGGAGCCCTACCTGCTGAATGAGCCAAGAATACGCCTCGCCGGGTATTAGGCAATGTCGTGTAATATGACTACAGTAGTAGGCACAAAGGCTCTACAGTGCAAAGAACAACACTGTGAATTTCACAACTGCTGAAATCTCAGACTGATTTCTTTAAAATTCAGTTTCAGCACAGGAATAAAATTTAATTAGTCTTTTCTTATCATTAGTCATTTATGTAAGCTCATTTAAATACTTGAAAACGTGCAATAGCCCAACTTTATGCAGCACTTCAGCTAGTAAAACACCATCCTCAGTATGTGATGTGTAGAGTGTGGGTAAAGTTACCCCATGGGATGCTTTCCAGTCTGAGAAAGCTTTCAAATTGGCCATCAAAGTTGTCGCTTTACTTTCCCTTCAGGACTTGAAAAGAGCAATAGGATCTTTTGACAGCTAAAGTCTGATCAAGGAGACACAGAGCAAAAATCCAGGGAGTCACTGACACCACCGCAGAGCAGGTGAAACAGCCTGTCCAGGAGGACTTTCCCCCAGGAAAACAACAGTGATGTATGCTCAACTGCCACTGTCGGCACAAAGAATTTTATCTGATCATCTCAGCACCTCAGCTTTAGCACAGTTTGATGCACAGTGGCTGAGCCAAGGAGTGAATCAGTCATCTCAGCTTAAGAAATCCCTAACCACTTGGCAGGGGACGTATTTTTAAAGCAGATCATACAAAAGTTTGTAACATGCATTCATACAAAACAAACAAGTTCATTGCACAGAATAGAAAACATGTCCTTGTCTCTCAGTTCTCATCTGAGTTTATTGCCATTAATCGGTCATGTCTATCAATGCTGTTAGTAGTAAATAGGAATTTCTTAGTTTAAAGCTTCTTAAAGCTGAATAAAGTCCCAGACACCTCTATTAAGTGAGCCATAAGGGAGCTGACACATGAAGGAACCAGCCAGTAAAGGCAACTGCAACTTGTCACAAGAGATAGGAAAAAAAATACTGTCCCTGTCTAGACCTAAACTGAGCTAAATTCCAAGTTCATGGGTAGAGGTGTTACTCCCACAGACTGTAAAGATGACAAGCATTGACATTCAGCATGCAGTGTGCCCTGCAACCTGGGACTGTCCACAGACGTCCCTTGACTGCCTATGCCAGGGAGCAAAACCCCTCTGGGACTGTCACCACCTTGTGCCGTAGCCCCTGAGACCCTGTGCAAAGAGAGGGGCAAAGGATCATGGCTGCAAAACCTCTGGAAGCTGCAACTGGCACCCAGCACTGCTGAGGTCTCAACTCCAAAACAGCCACTGGGAGTACAAGAGCTGCATGGGTGATGGATGGCTGTGACCGGTTCATCAGGACCATTTCATGGGGCATTGATGGAAGGGAGGAACCCTATCCTTCACCTTGGGCCAATGCATTCACCTAATAGCAAGAAACAGCACAGTGGTCAGAAGAGGGTGAGGGGTGGATGAGAAACCTGCTCTGCCTCCCCAAAAGCAAGAGGGAAAGCAGTGAGAAAAAGTTCTGCCACACCATTGGCAAGCACCGTGCCTGTTGGGCAACCGCCAGCCAGCTCCCAGCTCCTGCCAGACACACCATTGGCCAGGCCTGGGGCAGTCCCCAGCACCACCGTCCATAGCTGGCTATCTCATAGGGCAGTTGGTCAGTTGATGTCTGGTGGTTATCCTGATTATTTACAGCAGGTATTACAAAAGCAGCCCCCGCTAGGTCGCTGTGCACAGCTCTGCACAAACTTGCAGCAAGCAGACTCCACAGACACAGCTCCTTGCTGCAGAACAGCACAGGACAAACAGATCCAACCAACGCAAAGGGGGAGGGGAGAAGAAGGAGGGAAGAGGGACACCAGCATGTTTTCTGTAACAAGTTTTCAGTATCCACCAGGTCCTAAAATGTACCTAGGGTTCCCACTTTGAATAACCAGTGCAAATAACCAGCACCTGATGTAAGCAGCTTGGTCAACAAATCCAGGTGTTAGATTGTGAAGCTCAACAATGTTGGGTAGCTCAAATAATGTTGGGTAGCTTAGTAAGCAGAACCTAGAAGTTAACCCATCTTACCTAACATTGAAAAAAACTCACAGAAATTTGCCCACATTGCTTTAGCTCGTAACAAATCCTTTTGCAAACAGCCTGTAAAACCAACCAGAAGGCACCAGCAGGTTTCATGATCTCAAGAAACTGAAGTTAAGACGGGATTTAAACTAGCAGGCAATTATCTGCCAGATGGAGAGCTCATCACACAGAGCACACATTGCTAAACTGCAAGTGTAATTGTAATCTCTCAGTAAAAGGAGACCAACATCAGAAATACACCTCCTGAGAAGGGAAACCAAGTCAACCGATGGGATAGTTCAACCCAGTCATTGCTGCCAAGAGACCTTCACTGTATGTTTCAGGACAGCGTGGGCTAGCTCTAGCGTCAGTGAGCACATCGCGGGAAAAGCCACGGGATCCAAGCGACAAGTGGCAACATGTTGATAATTACTAGCAAGACTATCATCACAGCAAACCGCAGTGAGAAAGAGGATTAAACAGTAGGCAAAGATGGGTTGAACTCTGGATATTTAGCAGTGTAATTTAAGTCTGAGCCTATGAATCTTTCCATAATTGACCTTTTAGCCCATCTGGGGGATGCTCCACAAAACACATTTACAAATAGTTGAAGCCAGAAGACAAACAGATCATCTGTGATCAATAGGAAAGTACTGCCTGGAAAGCACTGAGGTTCTTGTTTATTTTACCTTTGAGTTCCCAAGTGGGAAGAGCTGAGTCCCTGGCTACAGCTAGAATTGACCTAGTCCTGACATGGCCTGAACAATTCATGATGCAGCTTTTATTACGGGCTAAACAAAATCCAGCCACTGAGGGTCAAAGTCAGACTGCTCACACTGCTGCTCGACTGAAGCTGAGGTGTGCACATTAAAGAACGTGAGCCAGGAAGCCTCCTCTCCGGCGCCCTGCAAGTGTGAGCATGACCGTGTAACTTACAGCATTTACCAAAGAGATGGGAAATGTGAGTCCTGCAACAGCTTCTGTACCTTATTCGGTTCCTCTTTAATGTATAGCACAGTGAGAGCTTTCAGATCAAGGGCTGGAGCCCAGCCCATCTCTGTCCTCACTAAGTGTCCTGATCGCTATGCTGAGTGAAGTGCCCAAGCTGTCTCAGGATGGTATTTCAAGTACTCCCACTTTATAGGACACTTAACTGCCTAAACCAGGATACTGCTGCAGGGAACAGGCACCTAAAAGCGAGGCACTGTGGCATTTGATGGTTAGATGTCAGTCCTCTACTGGGCCTAAGCTGTGAAGGGTGCCTAACATCTCTTCCCAGCCCTGCTGAGCTGTGCCTGCAGTGTCTGGAGGCTGGTAATCATGCGCTGCTAAAGCAAGCAACACACTAGTGTGGGACAGCTTTTACATGATTTAAACTAAATTCAGACAGATAAATACATAAATTGAAAAAAAAAAAAAAAGAAATCACAGCTTCAATGTTAGAGGATCTCCTTTGGAAACAGACCCACCATGAACATTGGTGCAAGCACACAGATAAATGAGGGTCTGTGCTGTTTCCTAGAAAGTCCAAAAATGCTATGACAGGATTTCGATCCAATATACTCAATGACTTGCTAACATCACTTTTAGATAGGGTCAAGGAGCCTGATCTGGAGCTAGTGAATGGAAAGAGCAAACTCAACTGATCCAGCAGCTCTTTGTACCCATGATGCATGGTCTGGTGGCATGGCAGCTACAGAGAATCACTTTAAGTACATTTGCTTCCAAATCTAACAGCCCCTTGAGATTTAACAACAAAGACAGACTGCTAGGTGTTGGCCATCAGGCCTGCAAAACTCAAATCTGATAATACAGTCCCTGCTTTGCCCCTTTTGGTGGGGTCCAGATACTTTTTTTTCTCCCTGAAACTGGATCTAGCCCACAGACTCCACAGCAGATAGGAGATGCTGTGTTGACAATGGTTGTTAATGATGGTCTCTCCTTCTCCTTAAATATTTTGACCAGATGTGTCATTTCCAAAAGTGCTGGAGATCTGACGGAATGTAGCATCTATCATGCATTCAGGAACGGTGTTGAAAACAGATTGCTTTCCTTTGTATTTGATAAGCATAACATGTCTATATTTATTATGTGCTCCCCTGAGGATTTATTACAGGTTTACCATTTCATTTATGTGCTTTTCTTGTGCTTGGCAAGTGTAAACACTGGAATAAATATGAAGGTGGTTACAGCTTAGCAGCATTAACAACTTGTTGAAACAAAGTCCAAAAGTTTTCCTTTCTCTCCAGCAGGACTATTCTGTCCAATTGCTTTTTTTTTCTCAAGTGCAAAGATCATCTTTCTGAAGTATTTTAAAACTGCATTTCTTTGTTGAATGCCAAATACCCATAAGAGCATATTTTCCCCTTCACTCACTCAAACTCTTGACAATATTTAACGGCTGTCCTAACATTATTCATGGAAAAACTTTTTCCTGTTTGGAAATTATATCCTCCCCCATTCTTTCCACCTAGTCTGCTAAGCCTGTTACTACAGGTAGTTTGCTTTACCAGAAATAAGCACAATCATCACTACAAAAGAAAACAAACCCTTCCGTCCTGGCACACACACTCAGGGTGGGTTCATCCACTGAACTTTAGCCACCTAACAACAAGGCAATTAGCCCAAGTCAGTCCCTTATGTTCCCTCTGTCATCAGAGGGGTGAGATGGGCATCTCCAGCCAGCAGCCCTTCTGCCTATTAACCAATCATGGCTGCAACCTACATGACTGCCTTCGAAGAATTACTTGATTTCTTGGGTAGATCGTGGTAGGTGATACAAATATGACCATAAAAGCCAAGCAGTGCCTTCGATAATGCTATTTCACTCCAACAAAATCAACACATTGCAATGAAATCTCCACCAAAGGATACGCATCCAGGTGTAACAGAAAAAGGTGTTAGGCAAATCTCACCAAACAAACAAGAGCTCGCTCAACCACAGCTTTCAAAATTTTCCATCCTGGTCCTTTTGGAAACTTCTGTTACAGCTGTAAATAGTTCCATGTTTTTCAATACTGGAAAAGAGCTGCATAGGGAGTAGGACAGAAATAATACAACTGTCACTTGTCACAGAAACACAAAGTGGCAAAACTGAATTTAATTGGGCCTCAAGTGTTCTTTCTTTCAGGTGGACAACCACTGTGAACAAGGCTTTAAAGAACACAGCTCCTCAACAACTTGTTCTGTAATCTTATTTATGCAATCTTTTGGCAAAATAGGTCTCAAAAAAAGGAGCAGACAACAAAAAAGCCTATCATTCGTAAAAGACAGCACTGCCATATTTGTTTTTAAATGGCAAAGTAGATGTCAGTGTAGTTGGAGTACTATTTTACCTAACAATCCACAGAATCCAGGACAGAAAAACTATAGCAGGGAAGATTGTGATTCTGTGATTGCCAAAAAGGGTCATTAGATCTAATCTGAATATCTTCAGCTCTTCTAACACTCCCACATTTCCTAAAGACTGCTCCATAGATATTTTTGGAAATACAAGTAGGTATGCCAAAGGAAGCCAAGAAAGCCAGTTGCCCAAACCCTGCAAATTAGGCAATACTGAGGTAAGCAGATAAGTTATGTTGTTATCGCAAGCACCCAAATTTAGTGAGTTTGTCCCCACCAACCGGCTCTCAAAATCATTAGGACTTATAAAAGAGAGTGACAAGGGATGGTGAGCATAGATCTTGTGTCTGATATTTGATTCTCTCCTGCTCATCCTCCATGCATGAGCATTACAGCTAGAGTTGCCTACACTGCTGAATATTGAAAAAGTATTTGTAGTACGTAGGTTTAGAAGAGGTTTCTGCTTCACATTTGCTTGCCTCCTCCCCAGAAAGTCATTATGCTTCCAACTTCTAGAATGGTCACATTCCCAGAGACTCTGTATCAGTCTCACCTGACCCACAAGGGAATCGAGGGGCTCAGTGCAATCGTAAAACGAACCCGTGCTACTGTGCAGTCATTGCTGTCTGTACCCAAAATAACCAGATGAAAACAAGCTCTGCTAAGCCAACATATGCAGTGACTACACATCTGGCTGAACTGTAAACACCCATGAACCCTGAGCACCCAGCCAGTTAAAATGCTGGAGGCAACCATCAACTGCATGGGTGTCTGGCAGACCTGCAGCACACCCCGAAGAAGAGGCAGAAGACCACAGATGAGTCTCTCCAACCCTTTCTTGAAGGTGCTGGGAGACACGAGGGCCACACTCTGACCAGTCTGGTGGAAACCTGAGAACGCCTGGGTTCCCATCCAAGTGTCTGCTAAGGGTGTCACCAGCAAGTGCCCTACCAAAAGAATGGCGAGCACGCTACTCACCTTCACCTAATGTCAAACTCCAGAACCCAGCATTGCATTCCTCAGTCATGGGATGTCTGAGAAAATCCAGTCGGCTCAAAGATAGCAGTAAACAAAGAACACAAGTTTCAAGATACTATGTATATATGTTGAAGGAAAACAGATCATTCAATAAGCAATTTTAAAATTATACACTTTATCAGCAGCTAGCCACTTCTTCAGGTAGTGTTTTGGATGCTGAAGATAAAGTAGTATAAAATCCCACTGCTTCATATCACCTACTTTCCACACCGCTACTTCTACTGCAGGTTTACTATCATCCCAACAGCCAAACCTAGAAACACTGTTCCTGTTTTCTAAACAAAAGGTTCTTTTGCCATTACCCTTGATAACAATTCAATGATTATTTTGTATTTGGCAGTTTGCAGCAGGCTCCACAACCCCAGTCAAACCCAGTTTTGAACTACAAAGAAATGTGTGACCAGAACAAGAGCACTAAAGAGGATTCTTCCCAACCCACAAGTGCAAGTCAGAAGTAAGAGCACTTCGGGGACTTCTAAGAGGGAAGCAAATCATAACAAGGGAATACACCAAGGAAACCAATTGATTAATACACCCTGAAGCTTAGAAAGTAATAAAAAAGTATAAACCAATTACTAACACAATTAAAATATGGTTGTTACAACTATCTCCCCATTTACACATCATCTGAAAATAGAGGAAGAGTTTTCCAGGTAAACCCACCATCATACTTTGTTAAATTTAATTTCCTTCCCTTGAGACTTGTTATCAAGTAAAGACTAGGAACATTCTAAACAAGATGTTGCAAATATAAATACGCTGTTGGGTTTTTAGACAGCATTGCTGAGCTTGGGTTTATGTAAGGCTTTGATACAGATTTTTTTTTTTTTTCCTCCAGCAACTGATTGTGACCTCTAGTATTTATGGTTCAAAGTTTCACTTTGTGAGATGAGGTTAAGAAGTGCCATCTGCATATGCTTCAGCCACTGAGACAAAATAAAGTAGAAATAATCTTGTTTAAAAACATGTAGCAAAAAAATGGGAATATACAGCCTGCTCTGTACACAGAATCAGGGAGAAACAAATGTTTTTAGTGATAGCTATGTTGCATAGTAGCATTTTCTGAAAGAAGCTGACAGACAAAATTGCTTTTATCTGAGATAAAAGATCTTATTTACTTTTTAAAGTGTGCTGTGGTAAACATTTCTTGGTTTTTATTACTATGAATCACTGTTTTAGCAAAGAAATCACTTATTTACAGTAGCTTGAGCTGCAGGTATCTCCCTATTTTATTTATTTACACGCAGAAGATATCTTTTATCTCAAAAGTTACTTTGTCAATCAGCCTTTCACTAAATATTTTTCTCTCATAGCCATAGACGTTTTCCTGTCTTTTGAAACAAAAACACACCACTCCTATGAAATCCAGGGATGAAGGGGAAGGAAGCCCATAGGAAAGCAACACGGCAGCCACAGCTTTTTATCGGCTGGAACACGCTGAAGAGGGAAAGTCACATTTCTGCAGGCTGGAGGGACACACATCTAACATGCACCTCACCTATAGAACTGATTAGAATACAGAACCTATATATGGACGCAACAAAGGATTTAGGTAGCTACAGCTGATCCAGGAATTACTCTAACTTTAAAATTAAGGTCACTGCTCTTGATTTGCTACTTTAGGAAGATAAACGTAAATGTTCAAACCCACTTCTACTAACCATTATCAGTCATCCTTCACTTCAGCCCCACTCAAAGCACCAAGTAACGACTGGGGCTGCAGTCCTATAACTCACAGTATCATGGCATCTTTCTAAACAAGGTATGTCATTGTTGCCTCCCTGGTCTTTGTAGCCTTTGAGCCGTTGCTTTCTCGCCCCTTGCCTTAGCGCGGGATGCATGCGTGAAGTGCCCCAGGTCTCTGGGAACTCCAGCATGCAAAAGCCCTGCAGCCACACAACAGACTGACACACCTCTCCTCACCTAGAGGGAGGGAGAAAGGAGCCTCCACTCCTCCATTTCCACTATCTACTAATTGTATAATCTACAGTGATCTCACCCCATCCTCTATGAGAATGTGTCTTCCTGGGAGGGGGGACCATGGAAACCAGTTTTGGTGCTAATTGCCCTCCACTGACCCTGAAAGCAAGTCCTCGAAGGCAGCCAGAAGCATCACCCCTGAAAGAACAAGCTGCTCTGCAGATCTGCCCCCCAAAACTCACAAGGCCACAGCAGCCCCATCCATCATGCCTCCCAAAGTCAGGGGCATGAGGGCAGGGTGAACCCCAATGCAGCTCACGCACTTGGCCCTCATCCCAGGCGATCATCCCATGTTCACCCTCTGCAAATGTGCCTCAGCACTTACAGAGATGCCTTTTCTCTAGAGTTTCTTTTTTGCCTTTAATCTCGAATCTTCACACACACAAGTAACCCCATAATGCCTAGCATCTCAGGCACAGCTGTGGCCTTACCTTTATCAGAAGGGTTAAACTAAAGTATTGCATCTTCCCTTACATTTGTATGGAGAATGCACAGAGCTGGAGATCCAGGATCATTAGCATAATGACTTTTAAATTACAATCATAATGAAGATCCTTTACCAAGCCTTCAGCAAAAATCCCAAAAGTTTATTGCAACACAAACGAGCTCTATCTCAATTTGCATTTGCTGATAGTCAATAAACTCGCTGAATGCCACTAGAGATTAAAAGCCAAAGAAATGTAAAAGGCAATACTTGAGCTCACATGCCTTCAGAAATGCTTGGGTGTCTATCCCTCACTTTATGAGAAGCACTACCTTTCCAAAATTGTATATTGTACATTGTATAATGATATTTTACATTTATCTGGACCACTCAAAAGCTGTGGCATCCAGTCAGGTTGGGTTTTGTCTGCACTGATGAATTAGGCTGGGTTCCCAAAGGAGTCTGCACACACATCTATTGTATCCCATCGAGCTGTCATTGATGATAAGTGGGACTACTTGTGGCAGCACAGCCAAGCAGGTGCCAGCTGCATTTGCAATGTGATACCCAGGCAAACTTGTGCAACATTTGTGCAAAGTTGAGGCTAGCACCAGCCTTCCCCCCCCAGTAACAGTGGAGACCGTGATACCATGTTTAACACAGGCAAATGAAATGTGGCTCGAGCAATGTTTAACCCATTTTTTTCCTGCCAAATAAATCCCAACTTAATGTTACCGTGAACATCAACGTGGACAAAAAGTAATTGTTTTTAATAATCCTATCAATTTAAGACTCATATTTATTAGTAACACTAAGAATTCACAGACTGATTGACCCTTCACCAACTGTTTCAGAAGCCTAGAGTAAAATCCTGTCCCCTTGGAAAACAAGGGCAGGACTTCAGCAGGGTACAAATTGCACCACAGTTGACAGAAGAACATAAACCTAACAACACAATGCACAGGCATGGGAATATAAAGCCAAGCTCTGCCTTTCTGTAGGAAAGCCTTGAAGGTACAATGGAAAAAGGAGAATGCATCTTTTTAAGGGACCTCTGGAGCACATCTGGATTAGTTCCATCCAAAAGGGGTTCAGCTTGTTCACTCAGACAGCTCTGCACAACAGGCATGGGCAGAGGGGCACCCAGAGAGATTCACTTCAAAAGAGACTGACTTCAAAAGCTCCCTCCCAATCCAAAGCAAAATGCTAATATCCATACCACCCACATTCCTGCCTCCTCCGCTTGGGTGGGTTCCTGACCAGCTGCGGGGGCACAGCCGAGTAGGTACCACAGCACAGGGCAAAGGCAGAGCCACGAATGCACTGAGCCTGCCCAGGGCTGCCCACTGCCCCACGCACCTTCTGATGATGCTGACGCTCCTACAGCAAGTTTTAAATGCCAAGTGTGCCGTTTTCAGGTTTTATGAAAACGATTAATCTCCATTTGCTTGGTTTTCATGATTCTTAAAATTTTTTGTTTATATGCAGAAGGTCAAAACTACCCTGCTTATTTGAATAATCCCCAAGTCACGTGAAAAAAATGCTGATTTTATCCAAATATCAAAGTCTTAAAGTAATTCAGTTGAGTAGCACAGCTCCTCACTAGAATCGCACACACTTGCATGCCTCCACAGCACAACACATTGCGAGGTGGAAATAAGATTTTCATAGCAGCAATGTTACTTCCGACTCATATATAGCTCAAATTCCCCAAGTTCATAAAGAGCTACAATCCTTCCCTGACCTGAAGAGCAGCTGTTAGTAGGGCAGGACTTTTGTGTTTGTCTGGGTTGAAAGGTTAATGGCTACTCCACAAACACGTTTTTCAGTTAACTGGCAGGTCATTTTAGCAGATGATTTGCTGGTATTTTGCAACACTTAGAGATAACCTCTGTCTGAGCTTCTTCTCTGTCTTGTCTTTTTTTAAAGACTGCATCAGATAAACCAGAGAAAGCAGGCAGGTGAGACTTTCCTGACTAATCACACATTGCCAAACTCTGCCCTTTCAATTTCCAAGCAGCAAACTTCTCCAAATTAACGTCAAATGGAGTTCAGTACTTATCACAATTATTTTAAAATCCTACCCATTAAAACCTTTAATCTTTCCAATATCTCAAGACATGCAGCAGACAGCCAGTTTTGATCAACATCACAGCAGAGTTGCAAAGTTCACACCTTCATCAAACATGAAAATGATGCTAGAACAATCAAGCTCCTGTTACTTAAGAAAACAAAGGTCTTCATTCCTACCTGAGATTTCATCCACTTAAACTGCAGTCAATCATTAGACTGAGAAAGGCACGGTTCATGTCACCTATTTTTCTGTTCTGAACACACTCCTCTTCAGCTAGGCTAATGAAACAACTTTTCCAAGCTCTGTGCTCCAAGATGAGCTCTTATTTTCTGCTACCAGATAAAGAGCTACTGGTTCAGACAGACAGGGACCATTCAATCACCTGCACCTTAATCCAAATGTTTTTCTTTAAGGTCACAAGCCAACTGTCTGTTTTTTCTGCAAGTCCTCACAGGACATGGAAACAGCATTTATGAGCTACCTTACCACATTAGCTGACCCCCAGCTCCTGGAAGAACCAGGTGATGCACCACAGTAAATTCAGTCAGTTCTGTTAATATCACTTTCATTTTCCTGAAGCAAGAAAGGACCTCAAGCCTGCAAGCACAAGGGAGAGCACAGCTCGCTCCCCCGGAGGCCCTGCTGATCATCATGACTACTTACAGTAAAACAAGCACTGCCAGCGTTATGCCACAATTTGATTATTATTTTTTTAATACAACCATCTGAAAAGAAGCACCTCCCAAAGCGTCATTTTACATACCTAGTACTTTCAGCTATTTCTTTGCAAATAGAATACAAATATTAATTTTAGGTTGTAGAGAGAAGCAGCAAGGAATGTATCTGGTTAACCTTTGAAAGTCAGCAGAATTATGGGATCAGGTCCACAGTAAACTTTATAAAGTGGCACCTGCAGAGGAAATTACTCATTGCATGATTGATGCCATAATTAGAGGCATAAAAAGTAATTCCACGATAAACAAGCACTCAAGCAGAAAAAGAATAATATCCTATGAGCACATATGTGCTCATATAGAAGTATATATTGGATGACATCGAACAGTCTTCACACACACAGAGACACAAATTCTCCAAGGAAGTTAATGGCATGGTAGGCCTCCCTCTCCCCTTCTCTCCCTCCCCAGCAGCACTGATTTTGGGGCTGGTTTTGGCCAGTATCTGCCCCTAGCACTACTAAAGCAGCTCCAGTGCAATTAGCCATGTTACACAGCTATTACGCAGCCGTAACTCATTGCTTCCAGAGCTGCCATTTCCCACAGGAACACCAGCCAGCAACACAAACCAGCGCAGCTCTGCCAGCGTCACATCCACCCGGGCCACACCAGCAGAAAAAACTGGTCTGAGGTCTCAGGTTCCACCAAAGAAACCTCCTGGTAAGCAGAAGAGAATAAATATGTTTTGTTGCCAAAAAAGTGGAGGTAAATCTCAACCTTTTTTTTTTTTTTAAAGAGGAAAAAAAAAGAGAGAGGGGAGACAGCATTACACATACATGAGCATTCCCTACATCTTTGCAACTCACATAATTTATTACCTTTATGCAACCACATCAGAGAAGCTTCAGCCAAGGTGCCACCTCAACTGAGGGAGTATATACCCTTCCATGCACACTTGTATTTATTTACCCTTGCAATCCACATTTACTAAACAACTTCAGCGCGCCACTTCAATCCACAGCACATGGGCTTGATGCATTTTTGTGGTTCCTCTCCAAAAACTTCACAGATACATTGCTGTTTAAGGAAACCAAAAGCTGCGCATTAAACGGCAAGTGAGTTATTTGTGCCCATGCCCCGGTAGTGGTCTGACAAGAATTATGCATTTTATGAATCTCAAACACTTGCTTACCTGAGACTGACACTTTCATAAGGGCTTCCAGGGGTCTGTTGTTGTCCAGATCACGGCTGAGTTTGAGTTCCCCAGTGGTAGAGTCCAAAAGGAGCAAGTTTAATTCATTGCCTTGCACAAAGGTGTAGGCCAGGCTGTCAGACACATCGGGATCATGAGCTGGGATCTTGCCAATCACACCAGAGGGGAAGCTGTTTGACTTGTTGGTCACATAGTTATTGAAGAGGATCTGGAAATCCTGCAGCACAGGTGGGTTATCATTCTGGTCCAGGAGGCGGATGTGCACTGTTGCCCGGCTCACAAGAGGGGCTGAAGTGGCCTGTACTACAATCACATACTCTGTGCGGCTCTCATAATCCAGATCCATGAGGGCCGTGAGGTCTCCGTTGAGCAAGTCTAGTTGGAAGACCTCAGGGATGTTCCCCTCTACTATCTGGTACATGATCTGTGCATTGGTCCCCTCATCAGGGTCAGCTGCACTGATTCGTGCCACAATAGATCCCACGGGGCTGTTCTCTTCCACAAAGATGTCAAATTCATCCTTCTCAAAGACAGGGGGGTTGTCGTTGATGTCCAGCACAGTCACTTGGATATCCACAGAGGCTTTCAGTGGTGGGCTGCCCCTATCCACAGCAAAGGCCCGCAGGCTGTAGACAGCCACATTCTCGCGATCCAGCTTACGCAGTGTGCGTATCACTCCAGAAGTTGGTTCGATGTAGAAGTCTCCATCTCCATCATCACCACCTTGGAATGTGTAGAGGAGGCGGCCATTGAGGCCCGAGTCACGGTCGGTGGCAGACAGCTGCAGGACACTGGTGGAGAGCGGCACATCCTCAAAAACCGAGCCCTGGTAGCGGTCACGCAGGAAGTGGGGTGCATTGTCATTGGCATCCAGGATGAGGATCTCAACATAGGTGGTGTCTGATTTCTGGGGGATGCCGTTGTCATGGGCTGTAATGGCCAATGTGTAGGAGGCTTGGTCCTCATAGTCCAGCTCCATCAGTGTGGTGATGGTGCCTGTGTCAGGATCAATGCGGAACTGAGGGATGTTATCATCCAAAATGTAAGTGATTCTTGCATTCTCCCCTGTGTCTTCATCAGTGGCGCTGATGGTGACAATAGAGGTGCCAATGGGCTTATCCTCACTGACACTCACTGTGTAGTGGGAGCTCTGGAAGACTGGGCGGTGTGTGTTTGCATCTGTGACATTGATGAAGACCTGAACAGTGTCAAAGCGAGTGCCGTCAGAGGCAGTGACTGTGAGCACATACTGTCTTTCCTGCTTGTAATCCAGGGGCAAGGCCAGCGTGATCAGCCCCCCTCCGCTCTGACTGGTGATGGCAAAACGGTTCCTGGTATTGCCACTGGTGATCTGGTAAGTCACAACACTGTTAACGTCCCTGTCCACTGCTGTCAAGGTCAGGACACTGCTGCCCACAGCCGCATCCTCATTCAGTCTTAGGTGATACACCTTCTCTGTGAAGGTAGGGTTGTTGTCATTCACGTCCAGAACAGTGATGGACACACTGGCTGAGGAGGTCATGACCGGCATACCATGGTCCCTGGCCTCCACCCCAAAGTGGTAGTTCTCCACAGTCTCTCGGTCCAGCTCTGCAGCCACCGTGATCCACCCCGTGCTGTTGTTGATTTGAAAAGGGAACCCAGAGTCACCTGCTACAGGGGCACCTCCAGTGGATGGTGCCATCTCTATGAGTTTGTATTCCAGGCGGGCATTCTCCCCAGAGTCAGCATCCACAGCCTGGATGTGCAGCACTGAGTAGCCCAGAGGAACATTCTCCAGCACTGTGGCCTGGAAGGGAGTGCTTACAAAGATAGGGGCATTGTCATTCACGTCCACAACCTGCACCGACACCATGCCACTGGAGTTGATCAAGGGAGGCCTGCCCCCATCCTGGGCTTTGATCCGGAGCGTGTACTCCCGAATAGTCTCATAATCCAGAGGGTTGATCAGGTCAATGGCACCAGAGAAAGAGTGGATGTAGAACTGGCCTTTCAGGTTGCCACTCACAATGCTGTAGTGCACCTGGGCATTGCTGCCCCGGTCCTGATCTGTAGCTTGCACCTGCAGTATCTGGCTGTTCACTGGGGCATCCTCTGGCACCTGGACCAGATAGCGCTTCTCACTGAACTGAGGGTAGTTGTCGTTCTCATCCTCAACAGTGATGTGCACCATAGCTGTGGCACTGCGTGGTCCTGGATCCTTGCCCTGGTCATTGGCTTCCACCACCAGGTGATACTCAGAGACCTCCTCACGGTCCACTGGGGCTCGAGTCCTCACAACCCCGGAGCGTGGGTCAATCTCAAAGACCCCATCACCAGCTCCTGGCTCCAGCAGGCGGTAAAGCATGTTGGCGTTGGCTGGAGCATCACCATCAGTAGCACGGATAGTCAGCACCTCGTAACCCACCTCCAGGTTCTCCCGGATGCTCTCCCGGTACTCAGGCTGCTCAAACACCGGCTCGTGGTCGTTGGTGTCACTCACGGTCACTGTCAGATAGGTGGTGGCTGAGCGGCGGCGCAGGGAGCCGTGATCAGAGGCCGTCACTTTCAGCACATGGGTGTCCTTCGTCTCTCTGTCGAGGCTGCGGGCGGTGACCACGCTGCCCGTCTCGGCGTCGATGGAGAAGTAGTCGTTGGAGCGCTCGTCGAAGAGCGCTTCCATGGAGTACGTCAGCCGGCCGGCCTCCCCCTCGTCGGGGTCCTGGGCCCGCAGCACGATGACCGCCGTGCCGGCTGGCTCGTTCTCGGGGATGGACACCTGGTAGCTGGGCAGCTGGAACTGCGGGGGGCTGTTGAGGCTCCGCGTCCGCCGCGCTCCTCGCNAGCATCTCCGGAGCTCAGCGGGCAGCGATGCCGGGCACAGGGCTGCCGCACAATCCATCCACCCGCCGGGCTGCCCGCCCGCCCTCATCCATCAGCCGCCGGCTCGGTCTCCCCCACCCTCCCGGCCGCCCTCGCCGCCCGGGCGCCGCCGGCCCGGAGCCCCGCGCCCTGTCCCCGGGCAGAGGGCTGAAGAGTTCCAACTTTTCCACCTTAAACTTTGAAGTGAGTTCAAAATGGCTCCTCTCCTCCTCCTCCCACCGCCCCTCCCGAGAGAGCGATTAGCATAAA
>VYZX01014691.1:574854-609701 GCA_013401335.1 Brachypteracias leptosomus
TACTCCCTACACCAAAAAAAAAAAAAAAGAAAAAGAAAACCACAAAACCAAAACAAAATAAAAACAAAACCAAAATTCAATTCCGAAGCCCCATCCCGCGGCAGGGTTGGCCCAAGGCAGCGCGGTCCCCCTGGGCTGCGCGACACAGCGGAGCTGCCTCGTCCCCTCCCGTCCCGTCCTTGCCGCTCCGCTGAGCTCCGCGGCGGTGCGGAACGCGGCGGGCGCTGCCCGGGGCGGGGTTTCCTGCCGGCCCCGCCCGGCCCCTCCCGGGCGGCGGCAGCGACGGGGGCCGGGCCGGGTNCCGCTACCCCCGCCAGAAACGGCGCTGGGCGGGAAGGCGCCGGCGCTGGGCTTCCCGCCGCCTCCCCGCGTAGCAGCACCTGTCGTCTCGGATCCGTCGTTCTGAACAAAGTTAAACTGAGTTTCGTTTATTCATTTTGGAAAAAATTCTCCCTATGGAGGGGGAAAAAAAAGTAGTAAAATTACTTTTCAGGGCAAAATTAGCGTCAGCCGCCGGAGTTGGGGACTGCTGAGACGTGCTCCTGCTTCGCTCCGAGCTGTGCAAAGCGGCAGGTAGCATCCGTAGCCCTGAACCGAACATTTCTTTGGGGCAATTGCAAATAATTTGCTACAAGATGCAAGCTCAGGTAGTTTGTGGGAAGTAGCAAAGTCGAACCCCACATGTAAGTGTTGCACTGGCGATTCTAATGTCGATCCTATGGATTTATGCTGAACACCTCGTATCGTTTCACGTTTCTCTTTGTGATGCAGGCGCTGGAGCGCGGCGCCCGGGCCGAGCCCCATCCCCGCGGCTGCAGTGTCCTCTTGTGGGTGCGGCGGGAAGGACGCGCCCCGCACCGGCCTGTGCGGGGGACACCGGGTCGGCTGTCTGGCAGAGAAGATCACAGAATCACAGAATGTTACGGATTGGAATGGACCTCGAAAGATCATCTAGTCCAATCCCCCCGCCGGACCAGGATCACCTAGACCAAGTTGCACAGGAACAAGTCCAGGTGGGCTTTAAACGTCTCTAGAGAATGAGACTCCACAACCTCCCTGGGCAGCCTGTTCCAGTGCTCTGTCATGCTCACCATGAAGAAGTTTCTTCTAATATTTAGGTGGAACCTCCTATGTTCCAGCTTATACCCCTTGTCCCTTGTCCTATCATTGGATGCCACTGAAAAGAGCCTGGCTCTGTCCTCCTGACACTCTCCCATAACATATTTATAAACATCTGGGATACCTACCTGTGGTGCTCATCGTGCCACCGGTGGCAAATACCAGTGCTAATCTATAGATATCCTCTGTACAAAAGTTTAACCTATGGAGGAGACCCAGGGGGTGGCAAGCAATAGAATCATAGAATCATGAAGGTTGGAAAAGACCTCTGAGATCATCAAGTCCAACTGTCAACTGAACGACCACTAGACCATGTCCTGAAGTGCCACATCTACATGTTTTTTCAACACCTCCAGGGATGGTGACTCCACCACCTCCCTGTGCAAAATAAGCCGCCAAAAGTTGCCTACTGGGATTTTGCAAAACGCTGAGCCTTGTAGGAGCTGAAAGGCAACTTTTAGAGCAATCTGTTGCTGTCAATTCAGGCTCTTCAGCACTTACAAGAAAAGTGTGAATTAAAAGATTCTTTCAACTGCTTTCATCCCCGGAACTGCATTATGGCAAGGGGAAAAAAAAATCCACCTGGATTATTGCCAGTATGTCTGTCAGGGGTAAAAAAAGCTTTATAGATTGCAGTTTTGGAAGATGTTTAGCTGATTCAGCTTTACTCAATTAGATTTTTTTTTTTTTAAATGGAATTTAGGAGCTTAGTTGGCTTTTCAGGTCCCCTGATGAAAATGATAGTTCATGAAAAGGAAGAGGAAAGAAATAGGTTAAAAAAAAATTAAACATAACTTGCCCTTTATCAAGTTTGAGTGGATGTAGTCATCTCTTTTGTTCTCCAGAAATCAAGCAACTCATTCTGTAGCTGGTTTAAATTGTATCAGTATTAACTTGGGATCTGCAAAAGAAAACCCTAGTTTAAGCTGGTACTTTTCTTACTTCTCTCTACATTTTCTTTCTGTGATGTTTAACGCCCACATTTCAAAAAATAAGCTTTTGTTACAAAATAATCCTTTTCTGCGGCTTTTTAAAAGTGAGATTCAAGTAGATGTTTCCAGGGCTTATATTAGTTAAAATAGATCCACAAGAAAAGGCAGTTTAAACGTTTTTTCTTTCCATTGTATACCACAAGAGGCAACATCCATGAGTCAGGAAAGGGAAGATACTGCAAAAGCATCTGTATGAAACCAATTATGCGCATAATTACACAAAATTCTCCATCCTATTCCTGTTTGTGTGGCTTGCCCTCTGTTCTCAGTTAGTTTTGCCTTTTCTGATGTTTCACTGTTTTCTCATTAATTGTATAATCCCTATTGTTTCTTTCATGAGTTGCACCACTTGTCATCATTTTACCATAAAAATAGATTTCAAATGTAAAATAATGAAAATAGTATTGAAGGCAGACTTGTTGCCCTAGTGAAAGGAGTGGGTTAAGACCTTGGCAACTCAAATCACTGTTCAGAGACAGACATGGTGAGATGTCTCACGCCTGTTCCCCCATGGCTCCATACAGAAACGGGGGTCACTGCTTGGTCAGAGGTCGGGGCTGGTGTGATCCATTTCTACTGCTGCTGCTGCTGCGGGTCCTGAAGAGTCAAAGAAGACAACAGCAAAACTGAACAGTTGGTAAAGGCAACTCAAGGTGGGGAGGAAAATCAGAAAATCAGAATTACTTCATGTTTTAACTGGCAGGTTTTCTGTGAAGGCTGATCCTTCTAAGAAAATCAAATACTCCCTTTGGATCTGATTCTGCAGATTTTCTGGTTGTAAACTGCCCTTTTCTATAGAAGAAATCACACTGACATCACCATGATGGGTGACATCCATAAAAATATGCAAGTGGGTGAGGTTTTGTCTGACCCTTTGTTTCCTTGGTACCAATTGATGACATATTCATTTCACAGTTCAAAAAATGCTCTGTTTCAACTTGCCTGGGAGTGAAGTATTTCAAGTTTATTTCCAAAGTGAATTTAAAACAAAACTGAGAACCTAAAAAAAAAAAAGATAACATTGTTACCCAGCACCATTCAGTGCTCAACTCTAAAAAAGACATAATAAAACTTCAAGGGATTTTCTTAAAATGTGAAGACCAGGGGAGAGACCAAGAATCAAGCCTTAATTGAAACTCTGCTGTGAGATCTGTAGCCCAGAGGGAGAGGAACGCAGAGCTGGGATTATCTAGATTCTATCACATTTTTAAGGTTGGGAATTAAGTGATTCAGTGTAACATCAATCCCTGCAAAGAAGGTGGTTCTCTGGAAGGAGATGGAGCTTTTCTCATCTTGGCCCACCAGTACTTTGAGAAAAGACTTAAAAATTCACATTCACTAATGCAAGCTTTCAGTCATGGGATTTGTGAAGCATATTGCTGAAAGCTGATATGCAGTGTGTCCCCCACCCCACCAACCAGTGGTTTTATCTTCTGAGCTCTTGCTTGGGGGGAGGTTATGCACAAGAAGAAAAATTATCCTCAAATTTAGGCATCTATGCAACACAAACTATATCTTGTACAGGATCTTAATATGCATAGTGTTAACATAAATTGATACATGTAACATGTATTCATAACTACATTTATTTACTTCACAAATGCACCAGTAATCTAAGCCTGCTAAAATAATGCTTTGAGAAAATAATCTGGGAAACCACATCAGGCAGCGATAAAGCAGCTTTTAACCACACTTCCTTCTTCAACCTTCCAATTTTCCGGCACCTGGAAAGAAACTAGAGGTTTTGTACCACGCATTAGAAGTGAACAGAACTGGGATCTGGAGGGAAAGGTTTTTTTATTACCCATGATTTCAAATAAACTAACAACATATTAGACATGAAAAAAAAACCCTGAATAACAAATAACTTGCTAATTTTCAGGCTACCTGTGCTAGTTACTGTTACATCCTACCCTCAAGGTTTGGTCTTTTCGTTGTCTGGGACCACATACCAGCAGAGATCAGTCTGCTGTGATCCCAGACAAAGTCTAATTAAAAAAGAGAGGGGCAAGCTAAGAGGAATTCCTCTATTTAGAAGGTGAGCCTTGCTCTGATGTTGTCCCCCTGCCCATGGCAGAAGGCAGGTGGGAGCACTGGACTGCTGCTGGCTGATTCACCCCTGGATCTCTGGGGCTGGACCACTGCAGAGGGGATCTCCATCTGCCTGAAGCACCTGCAGGAGACCTTGTCCCAGTGCAGTGTGCAAACCAGTCCAAGGACCAGAGCTGAGTCCCAGTGTTATTCTAGTGAATTTAAATTGGATAAAAACAGGATTTTAGACAATTTCTCCAATCGCTACAGAAAGAAAACATGACAACAAGTTACTCTGTGAACAGACAACTGGACTGCCAATCTCCATATGAATCTGTTCCATGACCAGCCCAAGAAAGCTCAAATGAGCAAAAGCAGTTGTTGGTTTTGGTTTTGTTTTCACATTTTGTCTGAGTTTATTTTAAGAACAGAAGAATTAGTTCAAGCTCCATAAGGAGAAACTTGAACCTTCACCTATTGCAGGAACCACAAAGGTTTGGAAACGTTTCAGAAAATACTTTTATTGCTAACATTCATTATTCTTAAAACCAAGAACAGATTCCCAAATGCTGGGATCCTTATCACAGGATTGATGTTCAAGACTTCTTGGCTATATGTAGCTTCTCCTTTGTAGAAAGAGAAGAAACAATTTAGAGCCCTTAGATGGCGAGTTTGTTGTATCCAATCATAGTGTTGCTTCTTTTAAAATCCTCGGTGGAGGTGGCAGCAATTCGGTGTTGGAACTTGTTTATTTCCTTAGACTTAATACCACCCATTTATAATTTACCCTAAGGATCTCAGCTCCACCCTCCTCAAACACTGTCTGTGAAATTTCCTCACTCTAAATTGGTTTGAGTATTTTTTTCCCTCTTCACTTACACTAGCTAAAGGCTCCACTAGTTACAACATGCAACTAGACAAATAAACCAATAGAAGAACAATTTCATGTCCAAAAATTGCATGGTGGCCAAAGGCAAATAAAAGCTTAATGTGGCTTTACTTTTATTTATGGGTAAAGCAATGCAGAGGCTAATGCGTCGGTAATGTAGTTCTACAAGCTAACAAGCTCTGTAGCAAATTCAGCAACAAACTAGTATATAAAACTTGAGACTAATGATCCAGTTCAAGTAAGCAGAGTAGAAAGCCCAGATTTATATGATTTTCTGTACTTTCCAGATCTCTTCTATACATTTACAGAGGTACTGAGTGAAAAACAAACCCTTGGAAACTACCTTTTACTGTTTGTTTTGCAGGACTTGCTCCTTCTCTCTCACGTAGTTTCACTCTATGCTGTACAAACAGAATAAAAAATCAGCTCTCAAGGCTTTGTCCAAGAGGTTCAGGTGAATTTGCAAGTTTGCTGTCAGCTCATCACAATAAAGGTGCAGCAGGACAGGTTTCTTTGCTTTGCTAGCTCCTGTTATTTAATCAGTGGACTGGGAGACTAATTAATAAGAAAAGAGTGCAAAAGGTAGACACACCTAGCTTGGCTAAGAGATAGGTTAGGGACTGGAGCAGCCTGGACTCAACACATTACAAACATCCAGGTGTAGTCACCAAGGAGCAGTTACAGATGGTGGTACAAGAACATGAGGAGCAAAAAGATGCCATGGAAGATCAGTAGATTGAGTAGTGGCACTCAAGTAATGATAGAGATGTTCCTGGCTGTGCATCACACTTCTGCAGGACCTCACAGCATGCTCATGGGGTAGATACACTCTGCATTTACATGGGAGTATGGGAATAATGTTCTTGTACCACCATCAATAACTGCTTCTTGGTGACTACACCTGGATGTTTGCAAGATTGTTAGACTCCAGCCTGCTTCAATTTCTCCCCTAGTAATTTCTTAACCTGTCTCTATTCTTTTGACACCCATTTAGTATTGAAACATTGTTTTCCAGGGATTTTAATGCCTCCAAAATATTTTTCTGGAGTGAACTAGTATTTTCTGATCTTTTTATTGTTTACATAGGGACAGGGTTAGATTGTTTCCTGCAAAAATCCTAAACTGAGGAAGTGTGGACTGGACGAACGGGTAGTGAGGTGGACTACGAACTGGCTGAAGGAAAGAAGCCAGAGAGTCATGGTCAATGGGGCAGAGTCCAGTTGGAGGCCTGTAACTAGTGGAGTGCCCCAAGGGTCAGTACTGGGGCCAGTATTATTCAATATATTCATCAATGACTTAGATGAGGGAGTTGAGTGTACTATCAGCAAATTTGCTGATGACACCAAGCTGGGAGGAGTGGCTGACACACCAGAGGGCTGTGCTGCCATCCAGCGAGACCTGGACAGGCTGGAGAGTTGGGCGGGGAAAAATTTAATGAAATATAACAAGGGAAAGTGCAGAGTCCTGCATCTGGGCAGGAACAACCCCAGGTTCCAGTATAAATTGGGGAATGACCTATTAGAGAGCAGTGTAGGGGAAAGGGACCTGGGGGTCCTGGTGGACAGCAGGATGACCATGAGCCAGCACTGTGCCCTTGTGGCCAAGAAGGCCAATGGCATCCTGGGGTGTATTAGAAGGGGGGTGGTTAGTAGGTCGAGAGAGGTTCTCCTGCCCCTCTACTCTGCCCTGGTGAGACCTCATCTGGAATATTGTGTCCAGTTCTGGGCCCCTCAGTTCAAGAAGGACAGGGAACTGCTGGAGAGAGTCCAGCGTAGGGCTACAAAGATGATTAAGGGAGTGGAGCATCTCCCTTATGAGGACCGGCTGAGGGAGCTGGGTCTCTTTAGCTTGCAAAAGAGGAGACTAAGGGGAGACCTCATTAATGTTTATAAATATATAAAGGGGGAGTGTCACGAAGATGGAGCCAGGCTCTTCTCGGTGACAAACAATGATAAGACAAGGGGTAACGGGTACAAACTGGAACACAGGAGGTTCCACTTAAATATGAGAAGAAACTTCTTCTCAGTGAGGGTAACAGGACACTGGAACAGGCTGCCCAGGGAGGTTGTGGAGTCTCCTTCTCTGGAGATATTCAAAACCGTCTGGACATGTTCCTGTTTAACCTCATCTAGGTGATCCTGCTCCGGCAGGGGGATTGGACTAGATGATCTTTTGAGGTCCCTTCCAATCCCTGACATTCTGTGATTCTGTGATTCTGTGAATCTCTATTACTTTGTGCTTATCAGCACCAAGCATCATCACCATTATATTGCCCAATCCCTCAGGACCATGAGATTCTTCTTCACTCCTCCAGAAGCTGGTTAGATTTGATGTTATTAGATCCAACAATCCTGGCTATTTTTGTGATGTCTATATACTCGTTCACCTTTCTGTTCAACTCTTTCCTGCCACTGGGGCTTTGTAGCCTGTTTTCCATAAGCTTGTCATGGGCTCCTTGGACACAGCAACCTCTGCACAGGAAAACTATTGAAGTTCTTTCAACTGCTTACAAAAGAGTATTCAAAGAACTTCTGGTGGATTGGTATGAAGGCAGAGTAAAAGCAAGGACACTGTGACTTTGGTCTAAACTGTTCCTTTTCCAGAAATTCAATTGCATTCAAAGATGAGGTATTTCAGGCTCTTTGAGGGGAGGCGGGGGGGGGAACATACAGCTGTAATGAAACACTTGCAGGCAGGGGATTAATTGACCTGTTGGAAAAATAAAAACGTCAAGTGAAATGCTTAACATGGGAATATGAAGTCAGCGTAACAGGTTGCTGAGATAATCGTGGCATTTGAGGCTGCAAAAAGACCAAGAAGGTGATGTTCAGCATCTCTCTTAATCACTGTATTTTTTGCAAATGAGGTATTATGGCTATCACTATTTCCTCCCCTTTCTTAGTGTTATTTCATACCTAGAGTTCAATGGGAAGATGCAGTCTTGGTTTCTAGTCCTGGTCTGGAAGCACACCATGCACCAGAATCACTTTTCATCTTTCCCAGAAGGCCCAGGAATAGTAATTTTTTTCTTGTAGATGCATTTCGTAACATACTTCTGAGTGTTCGTCATCATCCCTGGGGCTTGGCACCTCTGATTGTGATAAAATAGAAAGTGTTTGAAAAAACAGTATGCCAAATTGCTTTTAAAAGTGCCAGTAAGACTGCAATGGGCCCCAGTTTATGCTCTCTCTGGCTCTGGGATGAGTATGCAGAGGCACCACATCCTCCCGCAGACATTCAGAAGGATCAGGCCCAAGTGCTGGTGTAGGACCAGTGAGTTTCACTGCTGCCGTGCTCTCAAGCTGAGCTTTGCCCCATACCAGCTCACCCCCTTGGCCAGCCTGTGCCAGACTGGGCTTAGCACATCCCTGGGACCATGCTCAGTGACAAATGTGGATGGGGTTACCCTGTGTACATCAGGAACAGTAAAAGAGCTTTTGTCTGGGTGCAAGCCGTGCAATTGGCCTCTGTGTCAAATAGCGGCCCCTGTCCTGATTTGTTTCCCAGTCTAAACAAAGCAAAAAGATTCATTTCACTCCAAATCAATGAAACATACTGCATTTTCAAAATCCAATGTTTTAACTGCCCACTTTTCTGCTCCTGTGCTAGCTATATATCACCAAGGTTCTTTCTGGGGATGATCAGTTGTTCTGCCTCTCCAGCAGCCTTCACTTGGCTCATCACTTATTAGCAGATCGTGTCTCCAGTTGCTGAATTTCTTCAGGGATCACTCAATATTGTTTCATAAAAGAGAGGAAGAACATTTGCACTCAATGGATTTAGTTGTCATCACTTGCCCGCTTTGTGCTCTGAGGTCTCATTTAGGTAGCATAATTGTTATTATATTTTTATATAGGTAATTATAATCTGGGAAACAGTCCAAATTTGCTTTTTAAGTAAAATTGATCAAGCCTATTTGTGGCAACTGGAGCCCCTCTGCACGTAGCAGTCTCACTGGCAGCACCACAGTGGCTGAGGGAGGATGTGCCACATGGAAACAAGGAGACCTGCTTTCTTGCTCAGGTACAGCCTGGGGTCATTTCTTATTGTGTCTGACATCCCCAGAACACTCTTATCTTCAGACATTCCAGCCTGGAAGCTGCAGTCAGGAAAAAAGATTGAAAAAAATCACTGGTTACACAGGCTGGGGAGTGGGAAGGTCATTAGGCTGTCAGGCTTGTATTCCATCCTTACCACTGCTGCCAGGCTGATTTTCCCTATACTGACAGACACAGACCTCACAGTCCTCAAAGAAACAGAAGCCACACAAGACGGTTTCTCATGGGGTGGCTTTGATATCAAATCCCACCATCACTCTTGCCACAGCAACAGTTCATGGATGAACAGCACAGGGCTTTGCAGAGATGAAACAGCACCGTAAGCAACCTTCTTGCTTCTCCAGACCTGGCCTGCAGCTATAAACACTGTCTTGATTATTTCTTTGTCCTCAGATACAAAAAATACATTTTCAGGTGAAAAAAAATCCCCTGGAAATATCTCTCACCATTCCTACTGGTGTGTGAAGTATCAATCCTAACTGCTCTCTCTGCAATTAGTTGCACCTTCTGCCTTGTCACATTAGGAAAACAAAAGGTGCCCTTGGGTTTTGCAGGTCATGGGTGAAGTGTCAAGACTTCCACCATCATCTCTGCTACTCATCCAGGGAGCACTGCTGTAACATTAGAAAGCACAGATCTCCATTTCCACCCACAGGGCAAAAAATGAATTATTTTCTGAACTACAAGGAGGCTGAGAGACTCAGAGCTAAAAATATTCCCACAGCTGCCACTGTCACTGATGATAAAGGTTATCAAAATTGGCTTATTCTGAAAATTTTAACCAGCAAACTGTGCTGTCAGCACAAGCAGGGGCAGAGAAGGGTCCTAGGTTAGTCATGGGGCATAGTGCTGGTATGTTGGACTTCTCATGGGTGGATATCACTACACTATTAATAAGTTGTTTCTTGGGAAAGGGGATGAAGGGAAGCCTTCAGTCTTTTTGCTTGGAAGAGATAATTGTCCTATTCTCCCTTTGCTTTTTCAACCAACTGCATGTTGTGTATACCTCACAGATCCAGAGCATCTTGGAATACTAGGGATGTTGATGGCATATTGCCCTGTACCTGTGTCTTATTCTAATACAACCAAGGTTGCTTCCCGTCCTAATCCATGATCTCCATCCGTTATACTGTCATATGGCTCTCTTGGAAAGGCCTTGCTTCTCTCGTATACTGTAACTTTTGGTCAGATGGTTTGTTCACCCCTAAGACAGCATTTTTCTAAAATATAGAAGGGGTCACTCTTGCTACTCCATTAGGTAGGAACTTGGTGACTATTAGAGTATATTCAATGAAACCTCTTTTCTCAGGTGAGCTCTGCAGCATTTTTTTCCAGGTCCTGTGCAGTGGAGGGGTGTGCAGTTAGTCAGGTTTTCTGCTCATTACTTTGAAGAGTGTTTCTTTGCCTCATTTTCCTTGCTACTTCTGGTGAGGAACAGTTTGCTTTTGATGAGGTTGCACAAGTCTTTTCAGCCAAACTGCAGTACTGAATGTATCTGCCATGATCAAGCTTAGAGCCAAATCTCTGTTTCTGTACCTGCTCTGTTATACTGAGCTAGCTAATGGAGCCAAATTCATTCTGATCCAGAAAATCCTCTTAAATATGGGAATAGTTGAAAATGGAACTTGGCCTACTGTGCACAGGGCCTGGGTCAGGGCTAGGACTACAGAGACACTGATGTGCCTTCACTGCAAAGCAAATTAAAAGTGTCCTGGGCTGCATTAGGCAAAATATTGCCAGCAGGTTGATGGAGGTGATCCCTCCCCTCTGCTCAGCACTCTGGAGGACACACCTGGAGTGCTGGGTCCAGTTCTGGTGTTCCCCAGTACAGGAGAGACATGGGTGTACTAACATGGGTGTACTAGAGAGACCCCAACAGAGGACCACAAAGATGATGAAGAGACTGGAGCATCTTTTTTATGAGGGAAAGCTGAGGGAGCTGAGACTGTTCAGTCTGGAGAAGAGAAGGCTCTGGGGGATCTTATCAATGTATATAAATACCTCAAAGGAGGGTACAAAAAGGACAGAGACAAGCTTTTTTCAGTGGTGCCCAGTGACAGGCCTAGAGGCAAGGGGCACAGACTGAAACACAGCAGGTTCCCTCTAAACATCAAGGAAACACCTTTTCAGTGTGGCCCAAGTTGACCAGGAAAGTTGTGGATTCTCTATCCTTGGAGATACTCAAAAGCTGTCTGGCCACGTGCCTTGGCAACTGGCTCTAGGTGGCCCTGCCTGAGCAGGAGGTTGGACCAGATGACCTCCAGAGGTTACTTCCAACCTCAACCATTCTGTCATCCAAAACAGGGCAGTGAACAATGGAGAAGGGGCAGGATAGAACAGGGCAAGAAAGACGGAGTGAGGTGAATTTCTGAGGCAGAACAGAAGAGAAGGATGTGACTGCCAGGAGACATCCTCAGTTACCGTTCCCTCTCTTCTCGCCCTGTCTGAAACTGGTGTCTCTTAGGACTTATTGAGATCTAATCCTGTAGTAGAAAGTGGCTGCAAACTGGAAAAAAACAATAATCTCAGAATCTGGCAGGCTTCCTACCTGATGCTGAACTTCTAAGGATGGTTGTCAATGATTTGTAGTCAGCCTGTGCCAAGCCAGACCATCCTCCTGTGATACTAGGCCAGTGAAACCTGGAAGTGCTAGAAGAGCTGCCCAATATCTGTCCTATCTGTGCACTTCACCACCTGGGTATGGACACAGAGGTTTCCTGTGGACGTGCAGGGGTGATGGCAGGGTGATCAAAGAGGTGTGGCTCCTAATCAAGCATTTTTCTGTGGTTTTCCCTCTCCCCTGGAGTCTGAATCCAGGCAACTGGAACTGCTATGGGGCATGCGTTTGCAGTGCTGCAGAGCTTGATCAGAAGCAGCTGGCACGTCAAACACACAGAGTGCTGGGTGGACCTCCCCAGCAGGCCTCACCAATGCTGTTCATTTAGATTGCTGAATTATCTGTTGACAGTTTTGCTAAGTGAGATACGCTAGGATGTGGTAATCATAGCTGACGTGGTGTCTGCTGTCAGGTCTGAGCCCAGCTTCCTTGCTTGGGCTGGATTGCCGCTGGATTACTGTTATTAACAAGAGTTTATCTGGCACCCATTGGCATATCTGAAAGCCATACATACCTGTCATCCTGCTCTTGATGCTGCCAGAGGCTGGCCATGCAGTGAGGACCATGCCTACAGGTGGGGTGGCCATGGTAGTGGGTGCTCAGCATCTCTCAGGATGAGCCTGCCTAGCAATAGGTTGTATCTCTGCATATTGGAAGTTAGAATTGGGTTTGCTAATGGGCTTTACTTAAACTTACTTACCTTTTATCTGCAAATATCACTTGCTATTTTGCTGTCCAGTTTCTGACTATTCTGAAACCCTTTTGCAACTGCTGAATTAACTTTCATCCTTATTACTTTGGACAGCTGAGTACAGTTGACTGATTTTGACCATTTTCCCTGAAGGTGTATTATTCACCTTCTTTTGCAGATTTTTTTCGAAACTGATTGCTCAGAACAGCCTCGGCACATGTTAGTGTAGGACTCCAGCTGGGACTCTCCTTCCCTGTGACTATTGCTGGTGTATTCCTGTTTCTTGCCAAGTGCTTGCTCACATGAAGACACTCTCTCTTAATACACAACAGCTACTTTACGAGCTGCTGTTGAAGGATTTCCCCAAAGTCTTTTGAAAATCAAATTGACTGTTGTATCTGTTGGATTTGGCTTGTCTGTTGACATTTGCTTGTTGATGCTTTCAAATAAATCTTACAGATACGTGTCTTGACTGCTGACACTAACTAGCTATGATGAAAATATCATACTTATTCACATATCCACACCAAAAAAACTACCAATCCCTTCCCGTAGTTTCTTGACCTGACTGTGGAATGAGGAAGAAAAAAAAAATAGTCCCTGGATAGTGATAGTTTAGAGTGTTTTTCATGTTTCTCTATGCACTATTACCCAAAAAGACAGCCTGCCTCCCACCAAAGAAAAACTAGGAATCATGCAATTCATCTTCCAGCCACCAGGTAGAGGCAAAAGCCATTACAAAATAGTTACCCAGGCGATAATAAAACACTATTTCTGAAACACCGATCTGATTGACATAAAATGAAAGCTTCTGGCCAATCTGTCTTCATGGTTCTTAAAATAGGTCTGGAGAAATTCAAATACAAAAATTAATTTTGAATCTCATTAGTTCTGTAATCAATTAGTTAATTAGAGAGCAGTTGCAGACAATCAGTATGAAGCACACTTTAATTATCCTTTCCTACCCAACGCATGAAAAATTAATCATGGTAGAGTTGCTCTACCTTTTAAGACAATGATGAAAACAGTGGAGTAAGTGCTAGCTGTCTCAAAGAGCAGACAGTGACTCTCTTTAGAAGGATGTTTTTTTTCTTTTTTTTGCAGGAAAATTTAGTAATTTGCCTGTTAAGAGTTTTTTAAAACACAGACTTTTCAAATCCAGTCTTATGAAAAGGATCAGAAAAAAAAAAGGCCAAATCTTAGCACCAAAACAAAGGTATTAAACACTAAATATGTGCCACAGTATCTATATTATATTCATAGCCTTTTAATGACTTTTCAGGGGTTACTTACAAGGAAGAAAACCATAACAAATGTAAATTATTGGGCTACCCAGGACAAAATTTACATGTATCATTTATTCTCTTTTACAGGAGCTGCATCAATCCTGACCTTTCAAAGACATAAATCCATTTTTGTCCTTATATATCAGCTATACCTATTATTCTCATTGCAGCAGCTCAATGAAGCCCCTCATGTGGATCAGGACCCCATTACGCTACAGACTATAAGCATGTAAAAGCTTGAATGAGACTACCCATAATGCACATCTGTCTTGGAGGAGAACGATTGTGAATGTTCAGCTGTCCCCCATAGTTACAGCACACAGAACTGCTCCTTCACCAGTCAAAAAGTCCCCACTAAACCACAAAAAACCCCCTCAAAACCGTTGAATGTACTTTTGAGTAAAAATGTTGGAAAACTTTGAAATGCTATTAAAATTGCAGTTAAAGTACAACAATATTTCAATTTAGTGAAACTGATATTTTTAAAGGTTTTTTCAGATATTTTTATGAATTTTGATCTTAGAAGAAGAGTGAAGTGATATGCTTGCTGGTTTCCTAAAATCTATCAGAGGAGCAGAATTTGATACGTGCAAAATAATGCTTCTGATTATGAATTTTATATAAATATAACTGAATACAAATGACTGGAATTTTATGATAAATAAGTAATACAAGTTTATATGTTTTGGATAGTCTCATGGGCCCTGGGCTTAGGGTGCTGGCAAGGGCAAGCAGTGATATGCACCTCCCAGTGTCTCCTGGCACTGAGGAGGTGGATTTCCCTGGCTCCCCTTGCAGCACTGTTGGGGCTCAGGATGGGAGGACACCACTCAGATGGCTACTGATGGTATGGGAGGTGTTGGATTTCTCCCTGCCAACAGTGCTTTATTGTAAAGACTTCATCTCATGTGAAGTATTTGCTGATTTTACCATGTAAAAAAATCAAAAGACATCCAACTACATCAGGATGGGTTTTGGCTATAGGTGCTAGGAAACTTCTCTCAGCAACCCAAAATTCAAAACCTAAACACTCTTTGGGCCACTCCTTCTCTTTTCCCAGAATCAGACCAGAAGGAAAAGTCATCAGTTGTCAAGCTTTTACCTAAAAATGCCAGCCCCACAGAGCAGTGAGTGTAAATACTGAGCCCAGTCCCACACCTGGAGCATGCTGTGGGAAAACCCAGGGATGGGGACATGGGTCATGATGATATGGCTACACCAGCCAGGTGCTGCTCAAGAGGTCCAAACATGGCCACACAACACCCTCTCTGCTATCTGAGGATGGCGGGCAGCACTGGGAGATGCATGGCCTGGCAGCATGCTGGTGGCGCTCAGCACGCTGACTCTCCTATCAAAAAGCAGCTTCTGGGTTTCTTTTCACACCACCCTCCTGCCATCACAGATCCCTGAAAGCCTGGGGTCTGTCACTTACTGAGGTCTGGTCACCTCTTCGCAGTGCAGTGTGGTGTTTTGCTCTGAAGCCCCAGGACTGGGCCTTTAAATGCATTTTATTCCGTTTGCTGGTAATCACTCTGAAACCCGACTGTGCCTTGCAGGGTGAGACCAGCCTGCTGGGTCAGCCCCTCCAGTCTCCTCACTGCAGTGTGTTTACAACAATAATTTATTGTGTTGAAACTGTTTTTTCATCAGCTGAGAGCTACACAAGAAGAGTGGTAACTTCTTTTTTTGTGTGATTACTTAACAAGAATAAACCAAAGAGGAGCACTGTGAGTCAGCAGTGAGACAGTGATGCCAGGCAGAGCAGGAGGACCACAGGGAAGGAGTTGAGTTTCAGCCAGCACAAGAAGTAGAGCTGGCAGTGACTTGGTCTGAAGAGCATGCTCCTTTAATTTTAGCATTTGTTGAATATTTAGTAAGGCAAAAATAATATCCAACATCTAATAATATCCCCAGGATAAGGATGCTGCTTCAGACATAGCGTAGTGGTGCAGGCCAAGACTTGGGTGAAGATCAGCGCTCAAAGCCCCAGGTCCTGGAGTGATGTGATTGTATCCATTTTTGAGCTATCTTCTGTACCAGTTTCATTACATTTCAGAGGAAGCCCTTTCCTTTTCAGAATGGAAGAGGGATCATCAGTGCTTGCTTCTTCTGACATGAGCAGAAAGCTTTGTTATTCCAAGGAAATGGTTGTAAGACCCTTTGGCAGATAGAGTCAGAGATGACATGACATGATTTACCACTAACAGCTGAAATTTGACTAATCTGAAAAGAGACATCAGTATCAGGATGATCGGGCACTTTAGGCTTTGATCAAAGCAGAGAGAGGCTTAATCTGTCTTCCCAGATGAAGGAGAGGGGTGAACACGTGGTGATGAGGAGGAGGACAAGGAGGAGAAGAGCTGCTGGGGAGTAGGAGCCATTTTTGGAGAGCATGGGAAGCAATGGAGAGCACTCAAGGTCCTTGACAGGCAAGTAGTGAGGTGAAGCAGTGGAAGCCTTCAGTGTTGGTCCTGGTTCCCTGAGGAATTTCAGCAATTTGCAGCTTATGAGAGACAGGGGGCCTGAGGGAAGGGTGGTGGAAGAGGAACATTGATGTACTGAAAAGGCAGCCCAGACTGATTCTTTTTTTTAATTATTTTTCTGGACTGATAAGATTAGCTGAGCCTCAGGGAAAGACTTGATCAACCTGAGGACTTGCTCTCTTAAGTGGATGATCCCAAAATGGGAGCCGTGACACAAAGTGCCAGCTGTGGTGCCCTATGTGGGTGCATGCCCAGCATTGGCTTGGGGCCAGGCTGGGTAAGTCCCAGCTATGCAGTTCCATGTAAAAGCCCTATTTTGAAGCCCCCAAGTGTAACAACAAGGAATGAGGGTCCTGTGCTGGCAGCCACTGGGTCAGCAGCATGGAGATGCAGGTGACAGTTGCCTTCACTTCCTTAGAATCACAGAATGGTTTGGGTTGCAAGGGATCATCAAAGTTCATCTAGTTCACCCCTCTGTCACAGACAGGATCATCTATCATTAGATTAGATTGCTCAAAGCCCTGTCCAACCTAATCTTGAACACTTCAATGATGGGGAAGATAGAAGATGAGCTTTCTGTGCCCAGGGGGCACTTGGATCACAACAAAGCATCCTGCTTCAACAAAGGGGCTCACTGCTCACTGCTGGTAAGCTTTTTTCATGTGTAGCTACATCAAAATTCTTCCCATAGATGCTCAAATTAATCAGATAGATCAATCAGGTACTTATTCTGCAGCTCTCAAGTATGGCTTTGCCTTTACCTTGTTGAGTGTTTCACAGCTGACAGCACCTACAGCCCCTCTCCCTTCCTTTCTGTCTGACTTTGGAAGAACTGCAGTGATGCCTCTGAGCTTCACAACATCTAGAAGTCCTTTAGTGACAAGAAATAACATGTTGACTTCCCTGCTTCGTCTGAACTATTTGCTAGAGGTTGACCTTCTAAAAAGCAAGAAGGCCAAAAAGACAAGAAAGTTTACTTGGCTGGGTAAAAAACTGGCTAGATGGCCAAGCCCAAGAGTGGTGGTGAGTGAAATTATATCCATTTGGTGGCTGGTTGGAAGTGGTGTTCCCCAGGGCTCAGTATTGTGGCCAGTTCTGTTTAATGTCTTTATCAATGATCTGGATGAGGAGATTGAGGGTACCCTCAGTAAGCTTACAGATGACATCAAGTTTGGTAGGAGTGTTGATCTGCTTGAGGGTAGGAACGCTCTACAGAGGGATCTGGACAGGCGGATCAATGGGTTGAGGCTAGTGACATGAGGTTCAAGAAGGCCCCAAAACTGAACAACTGAGCCAAACAAGGCTACAGGCTTGGGGAAGAGTGGCTGGAAAGCTGCCTGGCTGGAAAAAGACCTGGAGGTGTCGATCAACAGCTGGCTGAATATGAGCCAGTGATGTGCCCAGGTGGCCAAGAATGCTGTTGAGCATCCTGGCTTGTATCACAAAGAGTGTGGCCAGCAGGAATAGGGAGGTGATTGTTCCCCTGTACTTGGCACCTCGAGTACTGTGTTCAGTTTTGGGGACCTCACTACAAGAAAGATCATTGAGGTGCTGGAGTGTGTCCAAAGCTGGTGAAGGGTCTAGAGAACAAGACCTATGAGGAGCAGCTGAGGGAACTGGGTTTGTTTAGCCTGGAGAAAAGAAGGCTCAAGGGAGACCTTCTCATTATCTACAGCTGAAGAGAGGTTGTAATGGGATGGATGTCTGTCCCTTCTCTCAAGTAACAAGTGATAGGACAAGAAGAAACGGCCTCAAGTTGCACCAGGGGAGATTTAGACTGTATAGTAGGAAAACTTTCTTCACCAAAGGGGTTGTCAGGCACTGGAACAGGCTGCCCAGGGGAAGTGGTTGAGTCACCATCCCTGGAGGTATTTAAACAATGTGTAGATGTGGTGGTTAGTGATATGGTTTAGTGGTGGACTTGGTAAATGGAGGTTAAAGGTTGGAGTCAATGATCTTAAAGGTCTTTTCCAACCTAAAGAATTCTATAATTCTAGGATCAGGAAGGTCAGTCATGTCTTATGTGTGCCCAAGTTTCTTACCAGTATTTACAAATAAAGTGCATGCTCTCACATTACAAGCCTATAATGCCCAGTCCAAAAGTCAGTGTGGATTTTATTTCTGTGCCTGATTTGCTCCAAGAGCAGGTGGTGTTGAAGCTGTCAGAGAGATGGAGGAGGAAATCTGAAAGGCGCTTGGCTGTCCTCCCTTGCTACACATAATTAAAGAGAACAAATATTTGTCATTAGCTTGTGAGTCTTCCAATCTGCGTATGAGGAGGATTCATACTACCCAAAAACCTGTGTAATTAAGTGCTACTAATCCCCCAAACTCCCACTGTAGTAAGATCATGTTAGTTTCAGGGAGAGATGCAGCATGTCAGATTCTGTTCCCACAAGTACCTTATGAAATATGTTGCAAAGTATGGGATATGACTTGCAAGAATAATCAAAGGAACCCAGATCTCCAGGATCTAAACAGGGAAGAAGGAACACAGCCTGCTCTGCAGCCTGAGAAAAGTGCTGTGCTCTCCTAGCTAAGGGAAGCCAAACTCAAATGAAGCTGTCTTCTGCCCCTGCCACACTAGTGCAATGGAGAAGCTACATAGGCTTCAAATAACTGTCCCTAATCCTCCTGCCACCTCTGTGCAAGTGTACAGATTTGTCTGCCTCAGGGCATCTCCAAGACATTGGTAGAGGAAAGAATCTGTGCTCCCACCTTCAAAATGATGATGCAGGGTGAAGCTAACACTCACCTTGCAATGGAATCAAAACTCTGCTGCATAATATGCCCATGGGTGTACACCCACATTAGCCCTGTGGGTTTGACCAGTGCTGTTAAGACAGAAGAAACACTGGAGGGAGAGTGGGGATGACTGAATACAATGTTTGGTCAATCTGTGATGATATTTAACCACTCTCCATAAGCTTCAGGGATCTATGCTTTCCTTATTCCTTTTCTTATGGGAGGCAGAGTCAGAGGAAGGATAATTCTCCTGTTGCATTTCTAACCAGAAGATGAAAGGGTATGTATAGGCCAAGCCATGACTACTGACACTAGTCATGAACTGAGTCCCTGAGAAGCTGTTGGCTGAATTTACCCAGGTCCATGCCACTCCTGCCGTGGCTCAGTGTAAGAGAAGCCCAGCCAACAGGTCTAGGGATTTCCTTTTGGTGTCAGTCCTACGCTGTAGGCAGGTAAAGCTGAAACTCCTGAAGTCCAAGACTATTCTTAAACTCCTGCCTGTGTCCATGAACTCTAAACAGAAGAGAGACAACCTCTTCCAGGACACAGATTTGGGAAGGGCAGAAAACTTCTGGCAGTAGCTGCAGGCAGGGCAGATGTGTGTGACTGATGCCAGGTGTCTGCAAAAAGCTGCCTGCAAAACTTGCAGACTCTATTTTTTTATTATTATAATTTTTATTTATTTATTTTTCCCCCCACAGGTGGATTTGTCTTGCTCTCTGTGGAATTCAGAAACACACACTGAGTTTTTTCTTTCAGTCAAAGGGCTTCCCGCAGGGAAGGCAAGGCAGCACTGCTGGTTGAGTGACTAAGAGCAGAGCCAAGGGCATAATTTCTCAAGTGGCTCTCCACTGCCCAAGAGGGCACAACCCAAGTCCCTGATGTGCTGTTTTCAGATAAACCCTGCTGAAAGGACTTGGACAGAGTTTCTATCTTAAAATACACAAAGGTGATAAAGGGAAGCTCAGAAGGGCTGTAGCTCTGGAAGGACTTTTGGCTGGGGTATGTCCCTGATTCTGGCAAGCGTCAGGTCTGTGGAGACGACGTGTTTGTGCCAGCTTCTAGCATGCTGAGCTGAACAAGATGTCGTTCAGCATCTTGCAGCACAGCAGCTTGCTGTGGCAAACCATGAATATCCTACATACTACTGCTGGTGGGAAGGTTAGGGATGTGACATCCCAGGGAGATGCACAGCCACCAGGTGCTGCTGGATGGGGCCTTTGTGGGTCTGTGTTCCTCCTCTGACACATCCTACCTACTACAGACTTGCCTAATTTCAGATATTGGTCTTCAAGGAAGCTTTTCAGACTCCTCCATTATAAAATGAGAGAAATGTGCACTCCTGGGGTGTAGGTCACTTCATCCTAGCACAGGTCAGCTGGCTCACAGCATGGAAATTGCTCTTTGCTTCAGTTACAAGAGATACCAGCACCTGCGCCAGTCATCCAGGCAGAGTGGATTAAAGCAAAGTGATGTCACTTTATTGGTGCTTGGTTTTTGCAGCAAAGTGTCTGGGGATTTGAACTCCCCTTTCAACTGCACTCTAAGTGCATGGTCGTCTCCATCGTGATGGCATGATGAGCAATCCTTTGAGGCCTTTTCACCTGTGCTTTGTGGTGAGGGGCCTTGAGACAGATAAAAATCTCATTTCTTCAAGTTTAATCTACTTCTGAAGACAAAGGCTCAGAGAGAGTGGAAAATGGTACCTCCTTGCCTGTTAGGGAAGACCTGACCAAAGCCACCTGCAATGAGGAGCAGAAGAGGGGGAGGTTTGAGAAGACTTTGCAGAAAGGATTTTGAGCCTGACAAAGACCCAACGGGGCCAGCACTTAGCTAGAGAAGGTGGAAAGCTGTGGGGGACAGGGTAGAATATAAACAGATATTGACAGTGTGGTTTTATGTTGACTGAACAGACTGCAACAAGGAGTGCCACACATATGTCTGGACACAATTAGAGACCTGAAGAAAACAAAAGTGGAAGCAGCCACCAGGATCTTCTCTGAAAACTTCCTCAACATGCTGGGATTGTGAGTGCAAAATCAAAGGAGTATCCGTAAAGCTCAAGCTCGAGGTGGCCAGGTTTAGCCTCATGCTCCCTCTGGCGTTAGTGGTGAACTGCAGAGCCACCAGCCCTTCTCTGCTGGGTCCTACCTACAGCCTGTTGATATTGCAGATGATGAGATATGGGAGTAGAGGTCATAGACAACACCATACAGGGCTAGTTTTACCTAGAAAACAGCCATTTTCTATGCAGAGCAGACCAAAGCATCAGGCATAAATCTCTACTATCCAAAGTCACCTACAAATTGCTGCACATGGTGGTGTCACAGCCTTTTGCAATGAGCCTGGTGCACATGAAGGTTGTACCTCATTCACCGGGCACTGCTGGGACCTGCCAAAGACTGAGCAGATTGCAAAGTATCGGTATGGGGCAGGGCAGGCCAGCAGAGCCAGGGACAGGCACTTGTCTTCTGCTCCCCTGGTGCTTGGCAGGGTCCCTTGGTGTGCTCCTCCTCACTATGCCCTTGCTGTCCCACCAGACTGTCCCTGTGAGCAGGCTCTCTGGCACAGAAGCTGTTTTCTTTGCTGTCAAGACCTGCTCTCATTTGAATTATTTTAGCACTGCTGAAATAAAAATAAAATAATTGGGATGGATGACTTATTCTTCTCAGTTTTATTTCAGCCCTGACACAGGCTGGCTGAGTTTCAATGAGCTGATTTATACCAAATACTGCTCTGCCATATCCACAGCTTATCTTTATCTTAAGAATGAAAATAACTGTCAGCAGCAGGTTTCAGCCAGCTCATAGATGAGCCGCTGGAAGGAGCTCTGTGCCTGTTGTCCTTCAGGGTCAGGGCTTTGGACTGGTTTGCAGGTGAGTGTATTTGCTGTGCCCAAGGCCTCTCTCCCTGTGGCTGTCTCAGTGACTCAGCTTGTCAGTACAGGATGGGCACTGTTTCAGTTCAGGGTTCAAAACCCAGATGATACCACACTCATTTCTGTAAGGACAAGGTGCTACCATCTTAGGTTGTGTGACTCAGCCCCTCAGTGGAGGTGTCTTAGCCGGCTGACTCGAAGGAGAGAACTGAGTCTTGGAAGATGAAAAAGGACTTTTTCCACCTTGCTAAAAATAGGCTCAATTTTTGGTGAAATCTCACTTAATTATAACCTGAGAATATGAATAGGATGTGATACTGGAGCTTGCTGAGCACAGTGACCAGGTCTCTAGCAAGACACACAGGATATAATACTTGGTAAGGTTTAGACAATACACATCTACACCTTAAATCTCAATTGTGCGTGCTCAGCGACAGAGCCAGGAAGATGCCAGTATGGGAGAAGAGCAGCTCTGCACAGCGAAACACAACCTCACACATGTTGTTCCATGAAACTCCCCAAGTGATCAGAGATAGCTCAACCACATGTCTTCCAATAAATTTTTTATAATACTCAGTCTAGCCTTATACCTGGCTGACTCTCGGGGACTGAGAAAAGTGAGAGTGAACCTAATGCTGAGCCTGGAGGAGATGGCAATTGCTGGGGAACAGACTCTTGCTCCAAGTCACTTGCAACTTTTTCATTAAGCATTTAAGGGATAACAGCAGTTTTTATGATACCGACCTATTACTCCTTACTTCAGAAACACTTGTTCCTTCCTTCATACATTTTTCTTGTTTCCTTTTTTCCAAATAGCTGCCCGACCTCAGCAGGAGAGGTAGAAAGGCATGGCCCAGGTTAGGAATAGGAGTAACCACAGGGCTAGAGGTTGTGAGCTGGGAAACAGGTGGCTACAGCCAGCAATTCCTGTGCTTGTCTTAAGAGCAGGTGGCCTTGTTTCAAGTCCCCTTTCCCACTCATCCAAAGAGAGGATGGAAAGAAATCAGGGATTTCTGGTTTTTGAGCTACAGGATTAAGTGGGCAGTGGCTCAGTGCTCTTGCTTTGCCTAAGACAGCTTGCTAGAGGGATATTGGAAGAACCTCAGGCTCAACTATCAGTGCAAAATTGTTTAGCCTTGTATAGGCACAGATGTTTTGACATCTTTGTGCCCAGAAGCAAAACCACAGGTATTTAGGTTGCCTTCATATTTTTCCAGGTCACTTACAGAGTGACCCACTCAGGCTTTGGCAGGTGTGCAGCTGGTTGTTAATGTCATCCACAACCAGGCTAACCTCTGAGATTCTGAGGAAAACATGAAAAATGTGATCCAAATGGTGATTTATTAAAAAAAAAAAAAAACAAAAAAAACAAAAAAGAGGGAAAAGTTCCAAAATTTGAGCATTCTTTTCTGAACTGACCATTCACTCACATGAACAGGTCACTTACGGCATGAATTTCTGTTCTACCTCTACCTAGCAGATGCTTCTTGCCACGGCCAGCGAGTATGGGCTGTTTCTGAGGATGCTGCAAGCCCCAGTGCAGCTGTCAGGGAGGGATAAGGCTTCTTCCTGCTGTTCCTTTGTAACTGGTGTAACTTTGCTGTAAAGCAGAGAGCTCCTGTTGCTTGCAAACTTGCATCTATTCAGTCTTTTGTTATTAAAATTCTTCTTGTCATCTATGCACTTCTAATCCCTCTAAAATATGGCTGGTCTTTTGGTTGCTGTGATACCCTTTGGAATGGAGGACCTCCTGTTCATCCTTGGTGGTGCGCGGCTGCTTGCATCAAACTTTCTGCCACTGCAGTTCAGTGTTGCTCAGTATCCTGCCCTACAAAGGCAGAATATTGCAAGTGGTGATTAGCTTCTGTCAGGGAAGATGCTGGCTCTGGAAAAGAAATGGTGCATGTGGTGTCCCATGATTCCTAAGAGCTCTATCTTTTCCATTTAAAGATTCTTAAATGCCATAAACAGCATTACAGGCATATGTTCAGGGAATTGACAGAATCAGGGGCTTGTAGGAACTTTTGTCCTCTTGTATTTAAAACTTGAGAAGAGGCGTGATGAGAAGAGGCGTGAGATGCCTGCTGCTGAGCTATAAAGGCCTCTTTGTGCTGAATCATCCGGGCTAAAAAGAGCTCTGGCTCTTTCCTGCTAAGTGGCTGCTGGTGGACCCCATGGAGTCTGCTTTTGTTAGCAGAGATCAGCAGTGGTAAGAGGTGTCTGGGTCCTCTTGCCATAACACCAGCTGCAAAAGGGGTGGGGGGAAAAATCTGTGTTTTCTTCTTTTGTTCTCCTTCTGAGTTTTCCACTTAAAGGTGCAGGTTTGCTCTAGACCTGGACCAGAGTGCAAGTCAGTATGGGAGCAGGATGGGCTCAGTGTGAGTTCATGCAGACATGGCATTGCAGGGTGTTTATGGAGGAGAGGATGCTGCATCTCTAAAATCAGCACTGACTTTTTATTATCTTGGTGACAGAAAGTAGCTGTGGGATAAACATTCCAAAAAGTAACCTCTCAACAAAAGCAACCATCTACCTCTCGACATGTTCAGGCAGCCCTTGCTGTCACAGGCTTACAATTTGTTAGAACTGAGCCATGCCTCAAAAAGCTTCCTGCAAGGGCAAGTTTTATTGAGATGGAGCAGTTCAATAGCCTGTTTCCATTAGTGTCTGCAAGACCAGACTTCCTGGGAGCCCTTGAATACTTCAGCACCCCAAAGAAACTGAAGCCTAGAAAAAGAAGATGGTAAATGGCAATAGCACCCTTGTATTTCCTTCCCTTTAGTAAAATTGGATGTTGGGCACTTATTTTTCCTCCTTTTGTTGGTCTCCCCAAACAATCTCGGGTGAAGAGAGGAGACTGAGTGTTTGTATCAACAGTACTCATGGTTTTTCAGAGGCAGCCTGGTATTCACCAGGGTATGTCCTAGCCCACGGGGCAGTAAGGTGAGAAGTATCACTTGGTTTATTTTCAAAGTTGTGCTGGACACTTTTTCCAGAGTTGGCAAATATAGATATACTTTGTATGAAGAAAGTTCTGCATGCTTCAGGAGTCGGTTCAATGGGCAATAAATTGGAGAAGTGTGAAGTGCACAGAAGCTGGGTGTGTATGAATAATCAATGAGCAGCCACAATGTATCAAACTCAATGCAAGTCCTTATAGGAGTGTGACTTTATCACCTTATAGGCAGGTGAATTTATTTTAAAGCAGTACTGATTTGACACACATTCATGTTCTTGTACCCATGTACTCACCGGATGGGTGCATCCAAGCTGTCTGACCAGCATGCTGAAACCAGGATGCGTGTGACCATCTTCATGATGACTTTGAGGATGAGGGATGGTGCCATCACATTCTCAATCAAATTTCCTGGATTGCCCTTAGATTGGTGACTGTGCGCTGTCTCTGGATGTGCCTTTTGTACCCTTTAGTTGCTGGAAGCAGCTACACTGTCCGTCCTGCTCCACCTCTAGGAGTTACCAGGATCTCTCCCTGCCCTTCATTTCCTGTGTCCTGAGCAGCTGCATGTTGTGTGTGTGCTGGCATCTTGGTGGGCTCCTCATTGAGGTCTCATCAGCACCTGTCACTCTTACAGCATTCACTCATAGTTTCCAGTTCCTTCTGGTGCCTCACATCCAGCCATTGCCATTTCTTCCTCACTCTTACCTTATTACTTCTTACTACTACTCACTTCTATTACTACTACAATCTTCTTTTGTCTTTAGAAGACAGTTAAATCTGTAAGAATTTTTTTCTGAATGAATTCTGGAAGAGGTTTCTTTTTGGGGGGGGAGGAATTAGCATTATGGACATTAAAAGGCAGGAAATTGTGTATAATTTTTTTTTTTTTTTAAATCAACTACTTCAAGGAAGAAAATGAGAAATATTTTTGAGAACAGCTTTCCTTTATATGAGAAAACAGAAGCTCCATTCCTCTCTCTTTCTCACACACCATCTGTGTTTATTAACTCTAACTATTTTAGAAACAAAACATCTCTTACATCTTTCATGTAAGCCAGGCTAACAGAATCCACATAACCATCAAGGCAAGTGCAGGAGCCATATAGGAAAGGAAGATCAGGAAGATAAAGGAAGCTTTCTATCATGCTTCCTTCTAAATGTCAGAGGCCTAAGGAAACTGCCTGAAACTCTACACAGTTCATGGGTAGTACAAGGCAGACATTACATGAATTTATGCAGCAATTGGATCAACCCTTTGGTACATCCAACTTAAAATCTTGTTTCCAGCAGTGGCCATGAGAGAACAGGCAAGGAAGACTGTAGGAATAAGGCAGGCACAGAGAGCAATGTCCTCCTCCCGTTTTCCCAGCTCCTAGTATTTTTCAATATAGTTTATATATCTTTAACAACTGTCGATGGATTTCTCTTCCATTAATATGTTCTTGAACCAAACTAACAACTCCAACATCTGTTGGCAAAGGTCTCAATAGGTGGACTGCTTGCTGCTTGAAGTGTTGCTGCTCTTTACTTAAACTTTGTTCTCTCATAGCTTCTTTTGATGCTCCTGAGTTTTTTTATCTGGTTCTGCCAACAGCCTTAGCCATGTGGCACCTGGGTCCAGCTAATTGTCTTTGAATCACCAGTCAATAATAACTAAATAATAATTGTATAGCCAAAAAAGAGTAGTTATTGCCCAATATACTGAAAGAGCATGACCATAGCTTATGCTCTACCTTTTTGGGTCTTTCCAAGGTCCAGGTGTCAGCTCTGTTATGAAAGTGCATTGTGGGTGTTGCTCTGCAAAGCATCAAAATGGAAATCAGCATTGGAAGTAGCATAATTTATTTATTTGGAAAGAAATACTTAAATCAGTTAGCTAAAAGGGTTTGTTTTCCCCAAACACTACTTTTCCCCAATTATGTTAAGATTATGAGCCTGTCTGTAAAGAGACTCTAAATCTTTTTAGCTCTGATTTCCATTACACGATATATCTGAAGTCTTAGCTTGTTTCTCCAGCATACAGCATTTAGCATGGCACATCCATTTCCCACTCCAGTGAGCGGTGCTTGATGATGCTGATGTCCAGTGTTTCACTTGAGTGAAACATTTTTCACTCGAGTGAAACATATTTACCAATCATTTTTTAAAAGGATGATCTTTTCCTTCCTGGGTTTTGCAGATGCTACATCTTATTCCATGTTTGTTGCCTATAAACTTTGTAGTTCAAGGAAAAATGTTTCTAGTGGCAGCAATCTAAATGTAGATAAATGGTAATTCTGAATGTGTATAAAACGTTTTCCAACCACAGAACCTCAAAGTGCTCAGTCTGTGCAAGTCAGAAGTGCTGCCCCTTGGGGCTTAAAGGACAGGTGCCAGACAGTGTGGCAAGCAGGAGTGTGGCAAGGACAGGTTGCAGGCTTTGCTCTGCCTGGGGCAAGCTCACTGGAAGGGCTTGAAAACACACACAAGCTCATGCTGAGCTAATGTTCGGGATGAGTGACATCCCGTGAAGACTCACAGGGATGGCCCATGACATCCTCTCAGTGAGGGGCTACTCTGTTTTTTGACTGACCCTCTGCCAGGACCAGGCAGACTCCACCCCTGCTGGAAGTGTGGCTGCTCTTCGCCAGGTCTGGAGGAAACACGATGGAGAAAGCAAAATGTAGGACTTGGGGGGTAGGAAGGCAGCAATACAGCAGAAGCAAAGACATCCTGACAACTGAGTCTCATATGACTTTCAACAGGTTGGCATTTACATTTTATTTACACATTTAACAGAAAACAGGTAATTAGCAGCAGTACAACAGGCCATAAAACAGCTGCAACATAACATAGATCATACTTGATGTAACACTTACTGTCAGAAAAACTCTGTGTACATAAGCCCACAAGAAACCATGCATGGAGAGTAAGCATGACAGATTGCTCCCCAGGTGCTGGTCCTGGGAAACTCTCAAAATTCTGGCAGCGAGTAATTTTTATGATTTAGTTCACATTCTTCCTTTCCCTGTAAACAATTTGGTCTGGATGTAAACCATCAGCAAATGCTATGATAGGACAGATGCTCAGGGCTGTGCAGAGGCCATGCCAAGCTTGACTCCAGGGGTGGCCAGGACTTGGGGCTACCTCCACGTGGCTGCCTGTGCCCACAGCCACGTGGCTCCTCTGGGCAGGGCTCTTCAGTGGTCTCAGCCTAGGCATCCCTTCCTAGGACACGCAGCAGTGTCCAGGACAGGCACTCATCCTCCATGCTTATTTTTACTCTTGTTTTCCCCTTACTTGACTAAAGATCTGTCTGTCCCGAGCAGGAGCAAACCTCCATGCATGTGGCCACTTGATTCTTCTGTAGATTGAGCTCTGCTGTGAAGGGTGGATGGACTTTAAGCCCTTCTAGGGAAGCATGGTGGAAAATCAGGAGTAGATCTATAGCAGCTAATTTTATCTCTTAAACTGTACAAGAAAACAAATAACTCAGTGCAGTGATGTCCCTGGGGTTAATATGAAGTTAATATCAAGGCTGTATTACTCTTTTTGGGCTTCATTTTCTGACTTCCAATCTGCAGTTGGTTTTTTTTTAATTGGCAAAACACAGGAATGGCCCAGAGATGCTTCTGTGACTGCAGTAGGAATCACACAGAGACAGTGGTACTTGGTATATTATCTTCATTTTAAAAATGTTCTATCAGTTCCAGAGCTGGAAATACATATTTTTTAAAACCACAGATCCTAAAGTGTAGAACTCCTCTTCTGCAGCAGATCCCCTTAACCAGGGAACTGTGGAATACGCCACACCTCGGATTACTGAGTGGACAACCGATGCTTGAACTTTCAGATCATTTTATATTGCCTCTGCTATTAAGGCTCAGTCCAAGCTCATCACAGTCAAAATAATTCCCATTAAGCCACTCTCAGCATGCTCCTGTACAGTATCAGGCAGCTGCAGGAAGGGCAGGCTGCCTTGTATGCTGTTTGCAGGCTGAACAAGGAGCCTCCAACCACTACAGCTGGGTGGCTGCAGGGGAGCAGAATCCCCTCCCCAACCTGCTCACTTATCCTTGCATAACACTTGAGTCCTCTGGGATCTGTAGAAAACGGGTATGTCTGATTTCCAGCATCAGAACTGTTAGAAAAACTGCTTGTGGGACACTACACAGAGCATTTTATTTAAAAGCCATGTCTTTGCTGCTAACTGGACCACTGCAGGAGGCACAGATTTCCTTTATTCATTTTTCCTTGACACTAAGGCCATTAATTTCCCAAGTGCTTTCTGCAGCAGTCCTAGCTTATGCTGGCCTTGCCTTTCCTGGATCAGCCCTTCCCTTGGTTGGCCCAAGTGTCTGTACAACAGTGACATATCAGAGCAGCTACCAGAACAAAGCTGGGTTAAAACAAAGCTTGCAAGAAAAGGAAAAAAAAAAAAAGGTGGTTCATTTTAACCTGGATCAGTTCCTCAATCCAGTGCTCCACATTGTCAGGGGCAAGTAAAGAAATTATACAAAAGGACAACAAAGAGCAAATGATGTGCGAAAGGACAGCCTAAACTATAAATGGATGGACATGACCAGTCTTGGTCACTCGGCTTCGAACAACATAAAAATCCTCTGAGCCTTCAAGTATTTTTATAGTATTAAATCACCATTTCTCCTCTCTCTGAAACAATCTCCAAAAATGGAGAGTGGCAACAGTGGCAGAAGAAAATGAGAGCAGTGCTTTGAGTATGTGTGTGGGGCCAGCAGCTCCCCCACCCCAGCGTCCAGCTTTGTTCCTGGCTCCCTGAGCTGCCCAGGAGACCCTGGAGAGGCAATGCCTCATTTTAGTTTCCTGACTTCTTGCAGCCTGCAGAGACTGGAGTAGGACTCTGCTCTGCTCAAAGATTTAGAGGCTGTGCCAGGTAATCCCAGGAGGTATGTGTCCTGGCTCAAATACACTACTTGGACTGAAGTGGATTTATTCCACTCTGAATTCCCACTTTCAGGAGGACTCCCCAAGGTGATGAATTCTGACCTGCAGCTCATAGGGGTGGGAAGAGAAAGCTCCAGCACTGCCAGCCAGCCCTTCACTCCCTATATTCCTCTTTTACATAATCTGCTATCTGATTTCTGGTGGGAGAGAGACCAAGGATGGTGACTTTAGGCCCACTGCAGGTACATTTTAATCTTTGGTATCTGATTTTGACTATTTGATTGGAAACCAAAACGGCAGTACTAAGCCATCACCTCTAAAGTGTCCTGGTCAAGTCGTCCAGGTTACCAATGCTACTGAGTACAACTACTGCTGCTGGGAGCTGCTTGTTGTGGGTGCTGACACCTGGCTTTTGTTCCTTCTTAAAGACGCTGCTAGGGACTACTGCTGGCATTAGGATATGAAATATGGCTGTGTGCTGTCACCGAACAAAGTACGGGAAGAAAGCTCCTTCTCGGGTGTGGGGTGTTCAAGCAAGAGGATGGGAGATGCTCATAATGTTCACTCTTGCACAGAAAACACACAAGACCCCATGCTGCTCTCGGGTTTCTGAGGTGCTTTTGGTCGAGGTCTACATGGTCCTTTCCTCAGATCAACTGGAAAATGACTGCAGCACTGTTACGAAACCAAAAAATAACAGAATCTTCTGGAGCTGCAAAGGCAACATAAATTTGTCAAGGGTCCCCATCACTTTCAAAGTGTAAAGAAACAGGATAAACATAGGGGAAAGTGAGAGATGTACTGCAAGGTTGCTATTTTGGGGTATGTATTTACCTTTCAATTAAAAACAAGGTCTTGGAATTTGGGGAGAACCTGCACTTGGTTCCAGATCCTGTGTCTTTGCTGCCCTGTTTATTTAGAGAATAAACTACAGAAAGCAGTTGTTATTTTAGAAATGAGTATTTTTTATCTTAGTGCTACTGCCTATCAGAGATTTCAAAATTTTTTTTTAAATGTTGGCTAATTTTGTGTTTTGAGTAGGAAGCTTCACCTTCACACCAATTAGAATTGGTGTGTCTTCTGCTATCCAGCAGTTTGGACAAGATAAACCTGTAACCATGATGTTCCTGCACTAATCTCTATGGCTTTTATCAGGATTTTATTATTGCTCACCTTGCTGTGGACTTTGAGAAGACATGGGGGTTATCTGAAGTAGTTTAAAATTATTTTATCTTTAAAATATCACTGAGATGTGGGCAAATGTTCTTATGCATCCACCCAGCCCCAGTTTTTACTTTTGCAAAACTGGTGAATAAAGCAGGGAGGGCAGGGCCAGGTGAGCTGCCCGCAGTGATCTCTACATTAACTATCTCTGCTCCCACTCCAGATGCCTTCCCAAATCCTCAGTGCCCTCCTGACACCTCTGTGCTGTTTGTCCTGCACCACCCTGGCGCTAGCAGGAGAGGGGATCCCTGTGGGCACCACTCCATCTCGCCCACGCTTATGGTGGAAGGGAGTGTCCAGGCAGTAACAAGGCAGGAAAAACCTCTGAAAAGCAGCAGAATTAGCAACATCTTACACACCAAAGCAAGTCCTAAAGCAGGCAAAGCAGCAGATGGGGAAGGTAGCCACCCAGCCCCAACATCCCCCCTTGTCTGCCCATCCACCTTGTTGCACAAGGTGGGAGGTAGCAGGCAGTTCCAGTGCTGGCACCGTCAGCCTGCTTGATGGTTCATCCATTGAGAGCGATGAGGAGGAACAGTGCTTGGTGTCATCCTGGGCATGTGCCTGCTGAACTCGCTCTTTCAAACAGGCTGTGAAGCACAGATAGCTGTTGAACCAATATGGATTTTATTCTACTGCCTGTGTCTGGTAGGTGTTGATGCCACTTCTACTGGCATGGGGTGGACTGCGCCACTGTAGATCAGAATGGATCTGGGCTACAAGGGAGAGGATACCAGCACTGACTCCTCGGTGCCTATCTTGGATGACTGTGAGAAAGCAGCCAAACAGGAAGACTTCAGAGATAGTGTCTCTGTGTTGTCACTGCCAGTCTCCCCCGCCAGCGCCAAACGTGCATGTTTGCCAAGCACAGAGGAGAGTTTGGATGTACTACAGTTGGTCAATCCTTTGGATGAGATGTGAAAGCAGGGGCCTCCTCCACCAGCCTCACCAAACCCGCTGCACATCCCAAACAGGCTATGAAGATCAGCTGACATTCAGATCACTGTCTCCTCTTCCACCAGGCAGCTTCTCATGCCCATCCCAAGGCCGTAAATTGCTGTGGATAATAGCTGTGACATTTATCCAGACCATGGCTGCCTACTCGTGCTTGTGCGAAGAGTCCAGTGCTTGATGGTCCCATTGGAGACATGATGTCCGGCTACTTGGAGCTTGTGTACTTGGTGACGGCTTTGGTGCCCTCTGAGACGGCGTGCTTGGCCAGCTCTCCTGGGAGCAGCAGGCGCACGGCTGTCTGTATCTCCCGGGAGGTGATGGTGGAGCGCTTGTTGTAATGGGCCAGGCGAGAGGCTTCTCCAGCAATGCGTTCAAAGATGTCATTGACAAAGGAGTTCATGATGCCCATGGCCTTGGAGGAGATGCCAGTGTCAGGGTGGACCTGCTTCAGCACTTTGTAGACATAGATGGAGTAGCTTTCTTTCCTGCTCTTGTGCCGCTTCTTATCACCTTTCTTCTGCGTCTTTGTCACAGCTTTCTTAGAGCCCTTTTTCGGGGCAGAGGTGGACTTTGCTGGCTCTGGCATCCTAAGAGTTCTTTCTCTGGGTCTTGGAGCTGCTTGGAAAAAGCACAAAAAAAATCAAATTCTTTTTTGTTCTTCTACAGTATAGTTTTACTGAAAGATGAGAGTCTGAGTCAGAAACAAACTATGACTCTGAATCTGAGACAAACACCCCATGACCCCATGTAAGCATTTCTGAACAGCCAGTGAGAACTGTTCTGGTTTGTGTATGTTTTTTTATTCTTTTCTGTTCAAATCCCCATAACACCAAGCTTGTAAACATCACTGAACCCAGGCCTAGTTGGCTTCTACTTAGTAAATATGGGCTGGAGGGTGAACATATTTCTGAGCAGAACATTGCACTTCCAAAGAGAACACTAACTCCAGCATGGATTAAATTAAATCTTGCTGGAATGGGCTGGAGACTGTTGCAAGATACCATCAAAGACACTTTTATGTAAGACTGCTCAAAATGATTTTATATGGTTATTACAATCTCCAATAGACCTTTTTTTCTTTGCAGGTAGGTAAAAGTTTGAGGGTGCTTGCATTCAGAAATGCAAATGGCTATTGTTTTGCACTACGTATTCCAGTGGAATATAAAAACCATATAGTTTTAAGCTAGCCAGCTGAGCTACAGGAATCTCTCAGTATTCATATTAGCTGTTATAAAATACCAGAGAGTAGAAAAGCTCAGAGAAGGTGGCAGGAATACCTTGGCATAGAAACAGGAATGTGCATAGAAGGTAAAAATCAAAGTACCTTTGGGCTATGTGTTGATGGAGAGAAGCTACACGGGCTGAAATTGTTTCCTGCTATTTGATGCTTTCTGCTCCCAAAAGAGTGAGCCTCTGCTGGCTGGTTTACATCAAAGATGCCTGATCCTCTCTCTAAGTTTTTCTTCATTAGGCCACAACTTGCAGAGCCCCAACCTGCAGTTGACTGCCATCATCCAGAAATACAGTAACAAAAGGACAGTATGTAAACCTGTCACGAAACTGAGTGCCTCCCCTACAGTACAAATTTACATGTGCTTTACTACCTGAGTTGAGGGAATAACAGTGTCATAACCTGGTAAACAGTTTTGTGTTTCAGAGGATACTTTGAGTGCTCCCTTGAAAGACAAGGCTTCCCCAGGCTCTGCTGGAGGATCAGCTTCCAGCATCACCCTAGGCCTTGGGCTTCTACTGCTCTGTGTCTCCTTTGAAATTGACCTAGGAATTACAGTCTGCTGGCCAAGAGAGACTAGAAGAGGAAAAAAGAGCTGCAGGGCTGATGGCACATGGGAAAATGGATAGAAGTAAAAAGGAAAGAGAAAGCTGGAATGTAACATATGGTCTGTACACACAGAGCATCAGAGAGGGATCTAAATGGTGCCTGTGTCAAAGCAATGGCTGCATGCTCAGCCTTGCATCTCCTCCTTGGGAAAGAATGAGATGCCACCCTTCATCCTGGCCTGGTTTCTCCACTGTTGCCTGGATCTGCAATCAAAGCCAGACACAGCAGCTGTGTTGCAACCAAGTCTATAAGTTCCTGGTTGCTCCCTGTGGGAGCAGACACCTTTGATGCTGAGGCTGGATTTATACGCCTGTGTCTTGGTGGATACCAGCTCCTGCTTTCAAACCATGCAAGAAACTTCTGCGTCTCCAAATTCTCACTATGTGAGATGCTGCCTTCTGCTCACAGCAGGCACCAAGGCTGCTGCTGGCTGCTTTACCCTATGAGGCACCAACGCTGGGCTCTGGCAGCTCCATGTCTGGCAGGTGTTGGGCAAAAGGCAATAGTTAGCATTTGAAGTAGGGGTATGCCCAGCTGTGAGGGCAGGCTGGCACTGCTTGGAATGCTAGGGAGCAGGGAGGCAAGGTCTCCATCACAGCCCTCCAAAACGTTCGCTTGGAGAGAAGTGAAAGCTGGCACTAGTGTCCTTAGCACTGAGTTTTTGCTGAAGCAAAGCGGTTTATTCCTTGTCATTAATGTGAGTTTTGTCTTTGTGAGGCCTGAAAGACCTGTTCAAGTTTCCTTTGCTTCATCTTGCAAAAAAAAAAAGTATTTTGTCACTCCAGAAAGTGATACTAACTAGGTGGAAAAGGCCAGCATACAGGATAACTCAGTGCAACAGCCTGCAAGTACACCACCAATGCCTTGTTGCACCAGAACCTCAAACTGCTCATGGCAACAGCATACAAATATTAACCCCCCCCCCCCAAACTTGGTAAANACCCCCCCCCCCCAAAACTGGGTAAATACATATAAATCCCTCTCAAATCCCTAGAATAACTAGCAACCTAACATCAGGTATGGAGGATAGTAAGAAAAATAAAAGAAAGAAACAAATGTGTCAAAAGCTGTTGATGTTTTCTTCTAGTTGGCTTCAGTTTATGAAAATTAATATATTTTCCCAGTTTCAGGAAACCTGTAGTTGTAATGTATGTGGTCACATGTTGTGGTTTAAGGTTT